>CM076580.1:219154756-219478665 GCA_034641835.2 Pinus albicaulis | reverse complement strand
ATATTCCCAATTTTTCACAAGATAATTGGAATATTAGAGTTCTTAATTTTCTTATTTAATTAACTAAATAAAAGGGTGGAGGGACCCATAATCCTCAAAGATGAATAAGATCCACTTTGGATGTGTGAACGTGGATTAATTAAACATAGATCTACATAATGGAGTAGTGGAACAACTACTAATGTGGATGGAGTAGAGATCATGTCTCATTAATGAGATAGATCATGGAGGTTGAAGCGGTCAACTGAGATCATGGAGAGAATCTAATGTAAGATTATAGAGAGTTCATGATGAAGTGATGGAAGAATTAGTGCATTTAATGCACAAATTATGGAGAAGGTGCACATTTCATGTAGACATGATGGAGGACTTGGAGAGGCAGCGCAGTCAACCATGGAGGATTATGTCCACATGAACAGCGTAGTTTAGAGGTGGTCCAGGGCTTGGGAAGGCTCACTTTGTATATAAGTAAGATGAAGGAAACATTCGAGGCAAGATTTAGTTTCATTATTTGTGATATGTTTAGATCTGGAGTTTTCTTTTGACATTCCATGCACTCTTATGTTGTTTAGCTAAGTCTGCAGTGTTGTTTAGCACAGGGTGTTCTTGAGCGGGAATCCCACCCTTACCCATGGGGGACTTGTGTGCCTACTCTAGGAAAGTTATTCTGAGCAGCTATTCATCATCAAGCATTGGTGTCATAGTGTTCTTAATCTCTGCAGAACATCCATATTCAGGAATTACGCAATTTATGAAGATCAATTTGGGAGGAGAAGGTTGTCCGCATTGTTTCAGCTAGAGAACCAGTGAAGGATTATTCCTATCACATTGAGCTTAAATATCATATTTCCTAGGGCTTTATTTCAGATCTATCATCAGGACAAATATTATTGACCTCCTATCAGTAGCAGTCCCATCAAGGGTGGCGCAGTCCATCATTGTAGATCTAGAGGAGGAAGGAAGTTTCTAGCATTTCAGCTAGGAATCTTGTGAGGGATCATCCCCTCACTTTTCCATCACTGTTTCCATCATCCTGGAGATTATTTGCCAGCGTATTTTGTAGTCTTGAGTCTCCCTCTTATAGAATGGAATTTTCCTGACTACATATTTAATTCTTTGCATTTTGAAGAGGAAGTAGAGACAAGATCTCAAGCTTCTAGCTTGGAGATTTGAAGGAGGGATCAACCCTTCAAGCTCAGATCTGGTTGTATACAATATTTCCACCATATTTGGATCAGATCTAGCTTCAAATCTGCATAACCTAGCAGAATAGGGATCAAACCCCAAGAGGGTACATTTCCAATCTCATAGATCTGGAGTTTCCTTTCTGGGTTATCTTGGTTTTCCATCATAAAGCCCAGATCTTGAATCTTGGCATCATCAGAGCTCTCGAGATCCATAGATCTGCATTTCCCTTTTCAGCAGATATATGTACATCATCTTCAAAATGGATAGCGCAATATTTCTTCTTGTAGCTCACCAGTTATGAGTGCTTGTTGTAGCATGTTTGCAAGTTCATTCTAGGCCACTTCTTTGGCAAGAGTACATTATTTTTGTACATTGTTGTAATTGTAATCCATCTCCAATGAATAAAATGGCTCACATATTATGTCTATATCTTTGTTGATCATAATATTTATGTAATTTTCTGTGTATCAAATATTGTGTTTGTGTATCAACGCATTATTCCATTTTGGGAATATTACACAGTTTTTGTAGTTCTTCCTTTACAATTTCCCTAAGATTTGGATTCATTCTTCTTTGAGGTTGTCTAATTGGTCTATAATTATGCTCAATATAGATAGGATGTATGCATTTTTCAGGGTTGATTCCTTTCATGTCAGTGTATTCCCATGCATATGCAGAAGAATGTTTTTGCAATGTTTTTATTAATTCCTCTTTTTGAATTTTTTCTAGGTTTTTGTTCATATTTAAATTTTTACCTGCAAAAATTCCAATTGAAGAATTACTAAATTGTTCCATAGAATATAAAGACATTTGTCTGGATGATAAGTATTCAATATTACATTGTTCGTGAAATTTTGACTATTCTCACATTGTGATGATGATTCATGATTTTTTTATTGAATTAAGAATTTTATTTTCTTCACTAATGTGTGAGATAGTAAAAATAGTTTATATGCCATTGTCAATATCCATCCATTCTTCATTTTCAACTTCTATCATTATTTTTGTTGGAGGATATAAATTAAATTTCTTTTTGAACTTCCATCAAAGATAAACATATCGCTAGATCTACAACTGATGAAAGCATCAGTTGTAGCTAACCAAGGTCTTCCCAATATCAATGGATGTCCTCCTAAGTTATTCTTGGGAGTTAAGATCATAATTCAACTGGATATTCCCAAGAATATAAGGATACATAATTTTTTTCTAATGTACCATCAGGTTTGATTACCGATCTATGTGCTAGTTGTAGTAATGTTGGTGTATATTGAAGATTTGGAAGTTTTAGTTGTTCCATAGTTTGTTTACTCATGATGTTTATGGTTTCTCCTAAATCAATCAATGTGTTTGGGATCTCAATACCATTGATGTGTGTTTTCACAATGGGACTTCCTAGATCCAAATATTTTTGTATGGTTATTTTTCCCATCATGATATCTGCAATTTTTCCCACTAAATGTATTCTTTTTACTTCCTTTGTTTTTCTTCCAAATTTCTTTATACTCAACTCTCTTATTGTTTTTGAAAGGATTGGAATTTCTCAATGTCTTGTAACAAAGGAATTTTGATACAAAAATTATGTAATTCATATAATATATCATAGTTAGCCAATATGATTTGTTTTTCTACCCCTTTATCAATTTGTAATCTTTCAGGGAAAGCAGGTTTTGGTATAGATACCGAAGGTTGCTCTATGATAGGATTTGAGTTTATTGGATTATCTTGTGTTTGATTTTGAAATTTTTGATTCTGATGAAGAGATGTCTCTTCTCCAGGATGATTATTTTTATTTTGAAGATTTTTATCTTGATGAAGAGAAATCTCCTCATTAGAGAGATCATCTTTTGTTTTTTCCTGAATAACAATAGAAGGCAACTTCTTCTATAATATATTACTGGATCTAAGTTAAACGTTATTAAGATCTAGTGGAGTTATCATATAAGTTTGAAAATTTATCCCCTCCATGTTATAAATAGGTTGTGCATTTTTATTGTTTGGGTTTGGAAGTGGCTGAGAAGATAGTTGGTTTGGCCTTTGTGGAAATGTTAATGAAAGTTGTGGATTATGATTTGGAAATTGAGGGTGTTGACTAGTTTGAGGAAAATGTTGTGGTGGATAGTTTAGATAATATTGTGGATATTGGTGATATCTGAGAATATCTACCATAAGGATTTTTCATTCCTTGTGTCCAAGGTTGGGGTTGAGACCAGGGTTGCTGCCACGACATTGATGAATTCCAAATATTCTGTGGGGGCTGAGTATACATATGAGTGTTGAATCCTTGAGTTTTGGTTCCTTAACATGGTCTTCTAGTAACATAACAAAGAGGATCTACTTGGTGTGGGGCTATTTCCTCTTGGTAAACGACCTTAAGACCTGGAACAGAAGGGAAATTTTTTGTTTCACGATTTTCTGTACATATGACACAAGTCTCTATGATTTTTAAATCAAGAGGACATTCTCTTAAGGCATGTTTCTTTCTGCATTTAGGACAGAAGAAAGATAAGGCATCACTTTCAACTCTTTACTTATTTTGTAATTTTAGGGTGTCTAGTTGTTCACTAAGACTCCCTAAAATATATGTTTTGAATTCATCAAGAAAATTTCCTATTTCATCCCTACTTACCGTTCCTGCTGCAAACTTATTAATTCTATAGATAATAGGATATCTTGAAATCCTCCCAATTCTTGATTTTCCTCTTGAGTGATGTATGCATAAATTAGAGATGTCAGGTAATTATAGTTGATAAATGTCTCCTTTTCCCATCATATTAATAATATCTATCCATTCATCCCTGATAGCTTTCATTAGGAGAGATTTTAAGGTGTCTTCATCCAAATTTTCCATCCTAGCCCTTTTTAGATTGTAACTGAATATTTCAATTAGGTCCTCTAAGTTTTCATATTCTCTTTGCATCATCTTAAAAACTTCATATTTCTGATTATTAGGTGTGCGATAATCCATGTATTTTCGTAAGAATGAATTCTTCTTTTCTTCCCATGTCCTAATATAATGTGTTATTAAGCCCATGAACCATTTTAATGCTGCATCCTTAAGAGTTGCAGGAAACAATTTCAACCTTTTAGAATCGAGTAAGTAGTCATATGATCTACATAAAATTTTGAGTTAACAAAAAAAAAATGTTTCATGATATTCATTCCTTAATCCATGAAAATTGGGGAGGATGGAAGGTGAGATATTATTCATTTTGGCAGTTGTATCCTCATCTAATATAGGGACTTCAACAAGATCGTCTTCTTCTCTATTTCCTCCCCCTTCTCTCCTTTCTTCTCTTTCTTCTCTTTCTTCTCCCCTTCCTCTTTCTCAACCTCATCCTCCCTCTCGTCCTCCAACTCCAATATTGGGTCTACCTCCTCCTAGTCTTAATTGGTCATTATTCATATTGTGTACTTCTCCTTCTCCTTCTCCAACCATTGTAGATTCCTCTGAACTAATATAGGTCTCTAGATTTGGAATTATTTGTTCCTCTTCTTATTCTTCTAGTTCCTCTATTAATGGTATATTAAAGAAGACTTCTTCTTCTTCTCCACTAGGGATATCTAGATCTTGAGCTAAGAGTTGTCATCCAGTAGAGGTTAAAAATATTACTCCTTCTGTTGGGGATCTATGGTCTTCTTCTTCTATAACTGCTTTAGTTGATGAAGTTGGAGAGTCTCTAGGCTAAATTTCTAATCTTAAGACCTCGCAAAGTCTATGTATTATTTGCAAAGAATGGAATATGATTTTGGGTGGATGGTGTGGCACTACAAGGTCTTGATGGAGTGAGTAGTGTTGTTGGGATCAAACTTCTACCTCTAGCTACAAATCTACCTCTAGTATCTCTTTCTCTACCATGTCATTTTTTTTATGTTTTTGTTGTTGTTGTTGTTTTTTAGATTAAGAGATAAGGCTCCTAATTACACTTCCCTCAAAACAACGCCAAAATTTTTAGTCAATTTAATGTCTTAAATTTCTATCATAAATTATTGACCAGAGTTAGTAATCTTATGAAGTGCAAGTGCACTATATATGCTAGAAACCTTTTCTTACTTAATTCATTGTGTTGATTTTATATCTTTTAAAGTTGTTTTTAGGATTTTTCTTTTACCTTGAATGTCTAAATGGAATTTAGAAACTTAAAACTGATTTGTGAGATGAATCTATATGTAACTATCAAGGCTATGATGAGAATCCTATTTTAGCTTATATAAAAGTGAAAAATTGACTTCAAGAAAACTAAAGTTCTAGAAACAAGAAGGAACTTCAATTTTTTGTATGGTTTTGGAGCTTTTATGTCAACAAAATTAAAAACGTGAAATCACTAAAAAGTAATCACTCTTAAAGAAATTATTTTAATGATTGAAAGATAAAACTTGCAAGAAGGAAGAAAATGAAATTTTTATCTAAGGAAATTAATCTATAATAAACTTATATCACATAAAAAGAAATTAATCTAAATGATAAATATTAAGTTATATCAAATCAACCTATGTTGGCCACTATGATACATTATTTCTAAATATATCTAATCAATAACAAAACACCTATCTAAACTATCTCTAAGTCTATTCAATTATAAACAAAACATCAAGCTAAATTATCTCTAAGTCTAGAAAAGGATCTATTTATCTCTAAACCTATTCAATCATAAAGAAAAGCATCTATATGAACTAATTCTAAGCCTATTCAATTATAAATAAAATAATCCATCTAATCATAACGAAATTCTACAAATGAAAATAAAAAGCAGTAAAGTAACAGTATCAAATCTGATCATCTATACTGTGGAAATTCGAAAGCAATTTGCAATGAAAATAAAAACAGAGCATATGTCTACTGTACGAAAATGAAATACATGTTTAATATACAAAACACAAATGTAAACAGAGTATATCTATGCTACAAATTACATTAAGAAAACAAAGTAAACAGAGTTTATATCTATGCGAAAAACACAGCAAAAACCTCTTATGTGCAAGGGCCCTCCATAATAGAATGGTTCTAAACTTATTCGCAACTAGCTACAGATTGATGATTCCAGAAATACCTTCTCCTTTGATTGATAAAAACAGAGTTTCAATATATGACAGTCTTACAATAAAATCAAACTTGTTTCAGGTTTACACAACTTGATATTTATAACCAATTCGAATTAAATGTTTCAGGCTATTACACATTTGGAGACTAATCAAACTCTGCATAAAGCTCTAAACAGAAATGTGATTTTTGTTTATTTCACAATTTTCTACGTGGAGAGAAAATCGTGAAGCTTAATCCTCTTGCTCGCTTGTTCCGGTTCTTGCTTCGATTGACCCTTTGACTGAAATCCTAGGTGATTTCCTTCTTGATTCTCGACATGTAGATAGGATAGAATCCATGTATGGATCATTTCCCAAATTCCCATGTACTTCGATTCTTGATTTATTCTTCAGAACCTGTTAGACCATGGCGGTGGCTATAGAAACAGAGATTAGCTGCAGAATTGCATGAATTATGTAGCTAAATGCATGTTTTATTTAAATAATAAGAAACATTTAAAATATGGGTAAGACATCATTAAGGTACCTTACCAGGCTAAAAATGTGAAAATCAATGCTTGCTTGAGCTTATGGAGTTTAACAAAAAGGAGGAAAAGGTAATGAAATGGATGTCAAAATTGAGGCAGTCTTGAGGCTCTACATGAGCTATGCTCAGTTGAGTCAGCCCCTGAACCTACCAATATTGTAGAATTTGGCCCATACAAAACCTAAATATCAATCCCTCTCTCTCGTCCAAAGAAGAAGAACAATTGTGCCAACTACTGATGGAGAACTTAGATGATTTTTCTTGGGATTACAAAGAAATAAAAGGGGTTCATACATCACTCTACACACACCATATTTACATCAAATAGGGATGAAATATTATGTGCCAGCCCCAAAGGATAATGAACCCAACCTTCAAGGACATAGTGAAGGATGAATTACAGAAGTTGTTGGATTCGGGTTTCATATACCTCATATTAGACAGTGAATGGCTGTCTCCTCTTGTCTTAGTCCTAAAGAAGAATGGGAAGTGGATAATTTGTGTGGATTACAGAGAGTTGAACAAAGGCACCAAGAAATACCATTTCCCTTTTCCTTTCATTGACCAAGTCTTGGATGGTCTTACATAGAAGAAGTTCTTCTCTTTTCTCGATGGATTTAGTGGTTACAATCAGATCCAAATCAGCCTTGAGGACCAATACAAGACCACATTTACATGTCCTTGGGGCACCTTTTCTTATAGATTTCTTCCATTTGGCCTATGAAATGCCCCTGCTAATTTTCAGAGAGAAGTCTTGAGAATTGTTTTTAAGTGTGTCCGTGATTTTGTGGAAATCTACATGGATGATTTTACTCCCTATGGGTATGATTTCCAAGAGGCCCTCTCCAATCTGGATAAATTCCCAGGGAGATGCATTGAAATTCATCTCTTTGTGAGTCCTGAGAAGTTTGAATTCTTAAGGAAGGCAGGGATTGTCCTTGGCCACTCCATATCTCAGGCAGGGATGCAAGTACCCAAACAAAATTGCCATAATTAAAAGGGTGTCTATTCCTTAGAAGCAGAGAGATGTTAAGAGTCTCTTAGGCTTGGTTGGTTACTATAGGAGATTCATCAAGTATTTTAGCAAGGTGGCTTCACCATTGTTCATATTTTTGGCAAAGGATTTTGAATTATGTTGTTCAATTCTTTGTCAGGAGGCCTTTGAAACCATAAAGGAAAATTTGACCATTTCCCCTATACATTGATGTCCCAACTAGGGTATGCCTTTCCATATCCATACTGATGCATCAAATAATTTTTTGGGGAGAGATTTGGGGCAAATGGATGATAATTTTCCCTATGCCATTTAGTTCATAAAAGAAAAAAATCTTCCTAAGGCTGAACTGAACTACATTGTCACTGAGAAAGAGCTTTTAGTTGTTTTCCCTTCCTTGAATAAATTCAGAAATTATATTACCGAGTACCAAAATTTTGTGCATATTGACCATGCAACAATTAAATACTTAATGAACAAACTTGATGTGAATGCTAGAATTATTAGATGGTTATTATTTTTGAAACAATTTGATTTTACCATTATTGATAAGCCATGGAAAAAAAATGTTGTTGCAGATTTTTTGTCTAGACTCACATTTCCTTCAGATGATGAAGGGATGGTTGATGATCAGATGACAGATGAGCACTTATTTTCCACCTCAATACTCTCTCTCTGGTTTGTTTACATAGCCAACTACCTATTTTTTTGGAGGTTTACTCCAAAACTTTCATCCAGGGAGAAGAGAATAATTATAATAAAGAACACCCCTTTCACTTGGATTGGTGGAAATATTTTCAAACTAGGACCAGATCATATCCTTAGAAGATGTGTCACAGAAGAGGAATTTTTTGATATCCCCTCAGCATGTCATGATGGGACCTTTGGGGGTCATTTTTCTTCTAAGAGGACAAATTTCAAAGCCTTACAAGATGGCTAGTATTGGCATTCTCTCCATCATGATGCTAGGAGATACACTAGTAGATTTGATCAGTGCTAGAGGATGGGTAAACCTACACCTAGGGATAAAATGAATTTGCAACCTCAGGTGGCCTTAGAACCATTTGACGAGTGGGGAATGGACTTCGTTCGGCCAATTTATCAACCATCCGGACAAAAGAAATACATCATAGTATGCAATGATTATTTGACAAAGTGGGATGAGACAAAGGCTGTCAAGGTATCAACAGAAGAAAAGGTGGTTGAATTTTTGAGAGAGAATGTGTTCTACATGTTTGGATATCCCAAGGAGATAGTCACTGATCATGGGGTTCATTTCACATCCCATCTAATTGATAATATCATGAGGAAACACAATATCAAGCAAAAGACTTCTACTTCCTATCATCCTTAAGAAAATGGGTAGTTGGAAGTGACCAACAGAGCATTAGAAAACATCCTTACCCAAGTTATGAGCAGCAAAAAAAGAGATTAGGCAGAAAAATTGGTGGAGGCCACTTGGGCCGACAACACCACCTGGAGAACAACTACTAGGTTTACTCCATATGATCTGGTTTATGGGTAGAAAGATTTTATTTCTATTGAATTTGAGTATAACACCCTCAAAATGGAAGCTCAACTGGATTTGGATATCACAAGGGCACAAAAAGAAATATTTCTTCAACTAAATGTTTTGGATGGATTTAGGATTCAAGCCCTCCTCCACACTGAAGTGATACAACTACAAAAGAAATTATGGCATGACAAGAAAATCAAAGAGATGACATTTTAGTAAGGAGATTGGGCATTTCTCTATGACTCCATATTTAAGGACTTGAAAGGAAAATTAATGACTAGATGGATAGGACTCTATGGGATAGAAAGGTACCATGACAATGTATTTGTTTAGATTATAACCATAGATGAGGAGGGGATCCCTCTACTTGTCAATGGTTATAGGCTAAAAATGTACAAGAGGCCCATGTCCAAGGAAAAATTCATCAACACAATTAGAAGGGAGGTGAATGTAATTGGGAGCCTCATAGCTTCTAGTCCATCTCCCTCCTAGAGAAAAATAAAAGGAAAAAATAAAGAGACATGGGTGAAAACCTTCCTAAGGCATCTAAGGCCAACTCCAGGGTTGAAAACCTCCCTGAGGCATTCCTAAAGTAAAAAAAAAAAGGAAAAAGAGAAATAAATAAAATATCCTTGGGTGAAAACCTCTTTGAGGTGCCCAAGGAAGGCTTTTGGGTTGAAAACATCTTTTGAGGAAGCCTACTTGTCTTTAAAAAAAAAAAGAGAAAAAAAAAGATAGAATAACATTAACCTATTTATGTTTTATAGGATGATGAACAATGGAATATTATGGATAAAGTTGCAGCATTCCTCCTTCTGCCTTCCTCTCCTTTATCCATTCACTCCATTTCCAACTCCATCACTCATCCCACCATCAAATTCCAACACCCTATGATCTTATAAAAACTTGAATTTCATCTTTTCTCTGTACTGCTACAACATGTCCTAGAAAGCTACAGGAGATCGTGTAGTGCTACAAGAAGTTCTTAACACATACAGGAGGAAAGGCCAAGGGCACAACCATTCATCTAGGACTATATGATCTTTAGAAAAGCCATAAAAAATGAGTCACTCTACCTATGCCTACCACCCACTCATCACCATACCATCCCATGCATAGATATTCTCTTCTCTAACCCTCCATTCTGCCTTTGTGAAAAAAAAATATGCACAAACACAAATCCCTTCCTTTCATTTGTTTCCTGAGCTACACATCTACCCTAACATCCTAGCACCATCTCCATCTTTTCCACACCATTCCCTCACCACCTGATGTCAGTTTGAGCTGCAAAAAACTACAGAAAGGAGACTCCTACAAGAAGATGATCCCTTCCTGGTCCCTTGTTGTAGCATCCTTGTGCAACAACTAGAATAGCTTGACTATGGCTTAGGTCATCTAAAGAGACAGACAATGGTGAAAAGGTGATCCTAAAGGCATCCATAAGACTCCGTTGAGGATTCTACACTAGTAGCATCAAGCTCGAGGCCTCCAAAAGGAGCCTATCTAAATACACAACAAGCAAACAAACACACCGCACCTAACAAAATGAATACCTGAAGAATTCAAAAACAAATGAGACTCCTGTGATGATTGATCCAATGCTCAAACCTCTATGCATGCGTGACCCTATAACCAAACTACAATGAGTTAAGGCTCATGCATTGCTCTCTCATGCTCTTGCTATGCATATTTGACAAATGAATTAATGTTGAGGATGTTAGTGTCCCCTAATTTGGCAGATTGGTAAACCAAATGGCAGGGTAACATCAGACCAATCTTTGGAGTCCTAGGACCTAGCCTTCCTAGACTCAGAGAGGGTTGTCTCTATGGTGCAAAGGATGTGAACTTGTTCGCTTTGTATGTTTTATTTTAGGCTAGTTATTAAGTATTTTTTGGTTTGTTTTGGTTTTGAGGTAAAATTGATCAAGACAAATATAAAGAGAGTTCATCAAATCAACATGGCTATGGGGTCAGATAAAGTCAAGGATGTCTAAATGATGGACAAGGTGTACTGCAGGGCAGATTTAGCAAGGTAAATGGATCCATCAAGTGAGGTATGAGGTGAAATGAACATTAAGTTTGTGAAAAACAAAGAAGTCTTAAACGTATATAGTTTGAAAGAAAATACTCATGAGGTAGGGAAAACCATTAATCTCTATGAACAATACGTAAACTGATAAACATGAAAGATAAACATTCAGGTGAGACATAAAAGCATAAGAACTCCTAACTTTAGAAATTAACCTTTAGCTGTTGGGAAAACATATAAGATAAAAAAAATAGCTTAATATATGAAGAGGGAACTCCTAAACAACATATATCAAACTATCAGGAACTCTAAAACAAGTTGGTAAGCATGGACAAAGGGAAAGATCGAATGAGACCTCTTTGACTTAACCTAATCAATCAGTATTTCATAGAAAGATTTCAGAAATAGAGTTTTGAGAACTTCAAATAAGCAGGGCATACCTTGAATCAGATTTGATAGCTAACATAGTGACCATTAATGAAACAAATAACAAGTTCTTGGTAGACCTAAGGAGCAGTTAAGAATTCCTTATAATGACCAAGAAGAAGAAAACATCAAATCTGTAAATAAACAGGAGGTTTGAGGTGCTTCCATGAGCATGTCTCAACCTATACTTTTCTAATCTATAGAAAACAAGAAGCATGAAACATTAATGAAAACAAGAAGACATAAAAAAATCAAGGAAACATCACCATTCACCAAGCTATGTAATCCTGCACACAATGCTCCTCCACCATCAAGCCAAGCAAGACATTCATCCACTTCATAAAACCAATATTTTCTCCAAGCTCATAAAACTATGTATTGCTCTTAACATGTCAAATTATCCCTTATTTTACAATGAATCCTCATGGTTTATATAAGCCAAGAGGAGAAAAAACTTACTAGAGCAGCTAGAAGGCCATTGGCCAAATAAAAATATCTAAAACTGCCGTTGAGGCCTTACAAGGTCCAAGGCACAAAATATCTCTTCAAAATATCATTTTCGGACCAAAATAGAAAAATATTGAATTTTAGGCTCTAACATACATGATAAAATTTTCTAACGCACATTTGTCCCATTCATCATAATAGAATGCAGAAAAATGTCTCTGTTTTAGTAGAATTTCCAGGCGCGCAACACCAAAAAATGCCTTTTTGCAGCGAGGTTTTGGAGGCCTTCCCGGTGTCAAAAAAGGTCCCGTGATGGCCCGCTGGAAATCTATGGATGTCTACTTTCCAAATATATTTTCGCTTTTTTAATATGATCTCTAGAAATCTCTCAAAAGGTGGAAAATGTGCAAAAACCCAGGAAAGCAGCACCTGCTCAAAAACAGTGGTAGAAAGGTGAAAAAATGGTTGTTTTTGGACCTTTTGAGGGACCAAAATAGCTCCAAATGATCTGAAAATTTATGAACATACTCCCCTAGTTCCAAGGAATTCAAAAATATAAAATTCCCTTGCTAAAGATGCTCTGAGAGAAAGCACAGCGTCCAGGGTGTTGCACTCCTAGGCTTGAAATTTCACAAAAAACAAAAAGGTGTCCAAATTTGCCCAAATTTGGTGAGTAGCTCCATCAAGGGTTTTTGGAAACTTGTAGTGAAGCTTGGGCCAAGATTCTAAGTCTAGCTTGGTATTTTCCATATTTTTGCGCTGAGCGCCTCTTTTGGGCAAGGGCAACTTTGAGCTTTTTTCTGGAAAACTGATTTAGCTTTTTGTAATGCTAAGTCATATTTCTTTGTAAGCCTAAATCCTTGTTTGCTTTCTCCAATTTGGCCTCTAAATACAAGTTTGCACTTTCTAGCCATGATTCTTTATCATTTTCAATTTCTAAGGCTAGGAGCTCAGTGAGAGGGAATTGTTGCATTCGGGTTGATTCTTCTTCTCTCTGTTTTTCTAATGCTCTCCTAAGACTCATAGTCTTAGGCCTCTTCCTAGCTGGCCCTTCTTCTTCATCATCTTCTTCATAGTCACCCATGTACTCTTCTAGCTTCACTTGTGATTTCTGAGCCTCTCTTTTGTATTTGAGTGCCTGGGCTTCATAAATGGCAAGTTGGCCACTCATTTGCGCGTTTTGTGTTTGTAGGAAATGAATGATATGTTTTGATCTTTCCAAATCATTCACCAATCTCTAACTTGTGCATCCCGGTCTTGTAAGAGGGAATTAAGAATCCTTGTTTCATTGTCCTCATCACTGTCAATGTGGATGAGTTCAAATTCCCTCTCTTTTTCATGGTTGCTTTCTTGTTCTTCCATTGCCTTCTTGCCTTTGTCCTTCATGGGCTTCTTACCCTTGTCTTTATTTGGCAATCTACCCTTGCCTTTATTTGGCAATTTACCTCTGCTCCTTAATGCCTTGGTGACATTGCTTTTTACTGCTTGAGTGACTTTACCTCTCACTGTTTTGGAGGTTTTACCTTTCACTGCTTTTGGGGGGGAGTGCATGGCCCCTTGTCTTAGAGAGGCAGTAAACATATGCTCCTGACCATGATGATGAGAAATGGTAAAAGGTGCCAACATTTGGGCTTGTTCATTTTGTTCACCTACAGCCTTAGGGCTGTCTTTTTCCTCGTCAACACTTGTTGTTTGCATTTCTTTGTCACTTTGTTGTGGAAAGCCTCCTTGATCATTAATGTCAATGTTTGCAATGATATCATCACCAGGAGGATAATCAGGAAGGTCCTACTCTTTTTCTGTTTGGTGAGAAATGCCAGGTCTGCTGTCTTTTCCTCTTCAAGGCTATCCTTGTCTTCATCCATCTCTCTGCTGTTTTGACTGTTTTCATCACTTTCTTCTTTGTTGTGACTGCTTCCTTCTTGACCTTGGTCTTTATCTGTGCCACTGTCATTGCTGTTTAGGCTTTTACTGTTTCGACTGTTTTCCCTACTGCTGCCTTCATCATTTTTGTTGTCCTTACTGTGCTATGGGCTATTTGTCTCTTCCTCTTCACTGTTTTCTGTTTGGCTATCCTCATCATTCTTGCTGTCTTCACTGTCTTCTTGTTTGCTTCCTTCTTCCTCACTATTCTTCTTTTCTTCTTCATTAGTTTGTGCCTTGTCATCATCCATTTGTCTCCCATCGTGAATGTTTCCTTCCCGCTCACTTTATCAGTGGAAGATGTTTTTGATTGGGAGGGTGATTCATGAGAGGAAGGCGACACATATGCTGTAGAGGGTGAAGAAGGGGTATGAGGAGGATTTCGAGATGAGGATGGCATAATTTGCAATGGGATGGAAGATGAAGAAGTGAAGTCATCATGAGTGATAAATGCTTCCCAAGGAATACCTTTTTGCTTCAGTTGGTGAGTGACAATGATTTTGACAAGGGAGTGATGAAATAAGCTTGCCCTTTGCGGAGCTGGAGGTTTCTTTTTCACAATGGTGGACATCTTTTCAATACTTTTGC
The DNA here is from genome assembly GCA_034641835.2 of Pinus albicaulis. Taxonomy (NCBI): domain Eukaryota; kingdom Viridiplantae; phylum Streptophyta; class Pinopsida; order Pinales; family Pinaceae; genus Pinus; species Pinus albicaulis. The sequence continues at coordinate 219,463,988 of CM076580.1, read as the reverse complement.
AGAGGAAATAAGGTAGGTTCAGTAGCTTGGTTTGGGTGAAGTGCATAAGGAGCCTAATGTGATATGAGTAGACCCGGGAGAACCTGTCCTCACAAGTAAAATATTTCATGACAATTTTCATGAGGAGGGCATGCCTATCCAGCAGATGTGAAAAAGGGAAAATGGTTTTACATGCAGCTTGACAACTCGGCTTTAGAAAAGGCTGATAATGGGTTAAGTCAAGGTATGTCTGTTTAAACCATTTCTCTCCTATACAAGGGATCTTGGTGGCTTTAGATACAGCTTTAGGAGTCAATTCAAAATTTAAACCTGCTATGTGAACCTTTTTCATGTGCAATCTTAGGGCAAACAACTCAGTTAAATGAGGATGGCTGCCAATTTCTTGTACTTTATTGCATAAGCCAAAACGTCCCAATTCTTGAAAACATGTGTTTGGTCAATTTAGTGTGTCCTAAATTGCTAACATAAATTATCAACCAGGGATTCGTAAGCTGACGAAGTGTGGCGCACTATATGTGCAAGATAACCTATCTCTTACTTTTTGTCGTTTTTGGATTTTTTATGAAATTCTAAAAGACAAGTATGGTTATGGATATTCAAGGCAATGATGTCCTTTATAATGATTTACCAACTTGAAACTGAAAAAGGAATTTGAAACATACAATGACAAAACTTGAAAGGAAATGAAAATGTGCTACCGAAATGAAAAAGGTGCTGCTAATCTAATAAATCAAAACAGTGAACTAGTGAGCATGAAACCAAACTATTCTTGCTGCTGTCTAAACACAAAAGAAACTATGCTGAAAGAAATCCAAAAGTTGTAATAAAGTAAATCTAAATCAGATTACATCAACTTGTCTTCTGATCCCTCATCATTAGTCCAGCTATGATTTTCGGAAGTAACCATAAACAACTTGAGTAACTGATATCTAACTTGCAGAAAGTAAACTAATATCAAACCACACATTCATAATTCAATCACTCACCATCAGTCCAGCTGTGGCTTTCGGAGGTAACTGAAGATGTCATGCACAATTTAATATTTCTAACTTGCAGAAAGGAAACTAATATCAAACTACACATCCATAATTCAATCCCTCACCATCAGTCCAGCTGTGGCTTTCGGAGGCAACCGAAGATGTTATGAGCAATTTAATATATCTAACTTGCAGAAAGGAAACTAATATCAAACTACACATTTCATAATACAATCCCTCACCATCAGTCCAGCTGTGGCTTTCGGAGGCAACTGAAGATGTTATGAGCAGTTTAATATATCTAAATTTAGCTACTGAAGCAAATGAGCAAAACTGAAATACATAAAGCAATACTGAAATTAAACAGAAACTAAGAAAAACAAATTAACAGCAGAATAATGTTAATTCCATGTCATTAGTCAAAAAGCTATGCAAATGCCCGGGCTGCCATGAAAAATTATGCTAAAAGCTATGATTTCAGAAAGCAATCTAAGTAAGGAAATATGACAAAACAGAATTGAAAGCAACTTATCTAGAAAACATGTAAAAGCCTCCTTGGATAGCAAGGGCCCTCTGCTACCAATTTGGTGAAGTCCTTCAGCTCCTTAAAGTTGTAATCAAAACAGCATCAAAGAACTGAATTTCTCTATTAAAAAGAACTCACAAATCTACATCCCATTCCATCTTGAACTTAGTTACAAATCTACTTATTCATTACTTTCTCATTACTTTCTCATTACCTATGATAGGAGAAAGCTTCTCCTATTTATACAAAATATGAGGAGACATTTCATTAATGGGAGTCCATGAATCTCTCCCTCCATCTCTAGAGTTACAATCAAAATAGGAAATGATAAGACACATGTCTTTCTAGAGTTTTAACACAACTTCAGGAATGAGACACATATCCTCTTAGAGTTTCAATACAACAAGGAAGTGAGACACATATCCTCTTGATCCCATAATCTTCTCCAACCAAATTCGAATTTGGCCTTAGAGTGCCACATAAGGGTCTTCTAGAAGTCTCCTTTTGACCTACACATGTCACAAAACTCACAACACATATATAGATATATGAAACTATGTTAATTCTCTAGTTTCTAATCATAAATTCACTTAAAATACATAAAATAAATAACTTTGGAAAACAAGGATCCTAACCCATATATTTATGAAAATGGTTACTTGATGTAGGGTTTTAGGTCAAATGGTTATGAAATAAGAGCTAAATGGTTATGACATAATGGAAATATGTATGAATATGGAAGACATTTTTGAGACTCAACAACATGATAAAATAGAGGTAGCCAGTTAGTTTGGATGTCTGCAGGCTCAAACCTATTGGGTTTGCCTCCTTTCTTAGCTTGTCTTTTTGGCCTTTGAGGCTCATCACTTCTTTCTTGAGACATGAGGACTCTTTTATCTCTTTTTTCAAATTTCAAATAAAAACCCCCTTGTAGATGAAATGAGGGTGAGGGAAAGTTTTCAGGGGTCTTAGGACCTCAAAACCAAGCTAAATACTCAAAAGAGAAAAGATTATGCTTTCATTTAGCTTTTTTCCTCAAATTGCCTTTAGATTCAACTCTAACCTTTACTGGCACTTTTGCAGATCAAACTTTGATGATGAGATATGGATTTGATGAAAAATACCTTGAGAAACTCTTCCCCGTGACAAAGACCAAAACTAGGCGAAAATAGGCAAATTTGGACTTTTGTTGAAAATCTGGTAATGCTGTGCTTTCTCACTCAGGCACACAACATCTGCATGTCGGGCGGCTTCTGCTCACAGAAATGGGCATTTGTGCGACAGAGGCAGTGGCGCGTGCGCAGCGTCTACACGCCGGGCAGTGGTGGGCGCTGTCTGCACGCCGGGAAAACGGCTGAACGTGTAGCGCTTCTGCACAGGCGTGCAACATCCAGTGCATATTTGTTCTGGGTGCACCTACAGGCGCGCAACTCCTTTGTTTTTCTGCCCGAGGCTTTCCTTCGAAAATGCAAACGTCCTCCTCCTTCTTGCTAAAAACGAAATGAATGGAGAGATGGCCATTGGGGGTATTTATATCCCTTTTTTGAAATGATTTAGTGGGCAAACCTTCTCTCCCTTAGTTCGAAACATATTTCTTATTTGCTCCCTTTACTGTTTTGTTTTCAATGTGATGGGATTTTAGCCTTTTTGAGCATATGAATGGGCCTAAAATGTCCTTTGTTATTTGCAAGGTAAACTTCACAAAAAGTTTTGCCTCTTTCTTAGAAACAAATTGTGACTATCCTCTTGTGCAACATTTTAACTTTCAAGTTTTGATTTTTTCCTCTTTTCAGTGGAAAGGCACTCTCTGTACTTGAAAACCAAAAAATGTAAACTTTCCTCATCTTTAAAAGATAATTCATAAAAATCCTTACACCCTCTGTTGTTAATGAAGGAGGTGTTTCATGCTTATTCACTTATCTCTCCAATCTTCTGGAAGTGTCCTTTAAATCATTTCATTGTGAGGATAATAAACAAATTGTATTTTCACAATAAAACATACTTGTTGTTTGCTCCTTTTTAGTGTGATTGTCTTTTGCAGTAGTCTTAGTCTTGCTCTGATGGCGCCTCTGATGGTTTGTTTTCTTGTCTGCAGGAGCATGGAAAAAGGCAGTGGTCCCTCTTCCATTATGCTTTGAGGCATAAAAATTGTTTTAATGGCCTTTTTGCCAGAATTTCGCCATGCTTGTTCATATACCACTGATTTTCTGAGTTTTGGCCCAGAAGGTTGAATGAGTAGAGAATTACCCTTTAAGTGGTATCAAGTTCTCTCTAGCAGCCTCCAGTTTGCTGTGTTTATTAGCCACTGTGGATGGTCTTCTGACACTTTTAGGTATCCTTGATTTGTAGAGATAAAAACTATTTTTCCTGTGCTCTTCAGCTTCACTGTCTCCTTTATTCAAAATGTCAACTGGTTTGACTGAAGCTGTTCCTTAGTGTGTCTCTTTTGCCCTGTTTTGATTTAGGCCAGACATCATGGCATCCATGTAGAGATGTTTTGATAAGGTGGCTTGGTCTTTGGCAAATTTTACTATTGAACCAGGAGGATAGACCTTGGAGATTTCTTGAGTGCCTTCTTTTTTTAGAAGTATGACCATCTTTACTCTATTTTCCTGATTTCACCTTTGAGCTTTGCTAAAACAGAAGTATATGACAGACATGATGGTGCATGACTTAGGGAGGACTAATAGGTTTGTTTGCAAGATTTTTAGGAAAAGGGCACTTGACTGATAGTTAGAAAACAAAGTTTTTATCAAGACACAGGTTTTTTAGATATTCAACCTAAGCACCATCACCTATAAACCTAGACACTTTGTCATTACTTTGAATAAATTCCTAGACACACTTAGGTCATCAATAGTAACTTGGGCAGTAGGAGGGTATAAGGATAACTTGTTTTATGATGGACAAAAAGCTTTTGAAATAGGAGGATTTTAGGCATCAAAGATAAAAAGCTTTACACATATGTAACAGTTATGGGAAGAGTAAATTCTATCAATCTAGGATGGGATTTTGACAGGTTTACCAATTAAATCACAGTAGGCAAGAGAGGGAAAAAGTGAAAAAATTTATCTGAGGGAATTTCTAGAGGAAAAATTGATTGCTTGAATTTGGTTTCTAGAAAACCCAGACAAAGCATATAGTCATCAAAACGGGTGAAAAGTACTGATAACTAACAGAGGAGAGGAGGTTTAATAAGCTAAAAGGTTGTCAGTTAACTTGGCCACCTTCGACAATAAAACTAAAAGATCTTGGTAGAGTTGGCATGCAACGTGGAGTTGTCACATCAATGGAAATGAGATCACCATAAGCGATTTTTGATTACGAAGCAGGAGGGAATGATCACTTCGAGTGGGCCCAACAGTCCAAATGAGGAAATCTCGTGCTAGGGACACCTCAACACAATGCTCCAAGCCCACTCAGAATGGAATATAACATACCTCAACTCACTTCCCCTCGCATATATGCTTATTTAAAAAACAATTATGAAAAGGAAAAATTTAATAAGCCACAGAGGAGGTTTGATCATCGACAAGTTGTGCCTGTAAGAAGTGCTACAAGAAAACTTGTAATTGCTACAAGAAGCTTCAAAGAGTGTTACAGAGTGCTAAGAATGGTAATGGAAGAAACCAAAAGGGTAATTTAGCTCATAAAATACCACCCTCAACTCCATAACATCAATTTAAAGAGGCAAGTGGCCATCACCTCTTTATCTCAATCAATTTCATAAAAAAATCTCTTAAACAGTCTACATGTAGTAGTACTAGGATTAAGGAAATTAAGAAAGTTTTGTGAATAGGTAGGAAGTAAGACATCCATTTTGAAGTGTTAAAAGTCTTATGACCCCCTGTAACCAGTGAATTTGACACCAAGGCCATAAAATAAGTACTTATTTAACCCAAGTCAGAGACTAAAAGAGAAATGGTGGGATTTTTTAATAGAAGGGAACCTACATACAGCAAAATAATTCAATTGCACCCTCCTGTAGTGAAATTTTTTTGGAGGCATCAATGGTTAGGTTTTGTTTGAGCTCCTAAGTGGATGTGATGATTAGATAGCTCGAGAATTTGCAATGGCTCTACATTCTCAAGCAGATTTCAGTGCCACTACTTTGGTAAGGGGACTAACCATAATTGTTCACTCCTGAATTGATCAATAGAATAACAACACTACCCCTAGGAATCAAGTGGAATAGAGAATATAGGGTCACTAGTGCCACTACCAAGAAAATATTATTTTTGGCCAAGGATAAGAACATAGAAGACAAAAATGGGGTGAGAAGGGAAATTTTCCTTATCCATGGGATGAGGTAGCCTACCACACCCTGAAATACATTTATTGTGAAGGTAGATTGAGTGTAGTCTATGGATACCATTTCATATTTTTACATCAGATTATATTTAAGGAGGATTTTCCTTTGGAACAGATATTGACCATACCCTACTTCCTCCTCCACTCCCTCAAAGACATGAGCCAAATGGTTAGAGAAGGAAAACATCAAAACATGGCTCATCATGGCTTGATTAAACTAATAGTATAATATCCCCTCAAGAAGCTAAGGATTCCTATGTTATGGTCCAATTTTATAGACATACACAGGGATATGCTAATAGGGACCCAAAATACCACTCCTTGAGATACCCCTGCCTCTAGCCTTGGAGATAGGGATACTAAAACAAAGGAGGAAGAAACTGAGAAAACATAGGAAGAAGGGATGAAGAAAGAGGAAGAAATAGAATACTAAACAAGGGCAGAGGAAGGAAAAATAGAGGATACAGAGTTAGAGAGGAAAGGTATAAAGCAAGAGGAAGAGGAGTTATACGTTGAGATTCAACAAAATGATGAGCTTAGTGAACAGAGTCGCCTTCACTAAGTGGGCCCGCAGGCTATTTTTGGCGCAAGTCTATTTTTAGACTATGTCTATTTTTAGACATGGTGATCATATTTCATAATTTGCAGGATGCTATTTGTGGATGGTTGGTCAAGTTGAAAAAATATATGAAATTTTGTTTTTATAATATTGGTTGAAGTCTATTTATAGATCGTTGATCTAAAAATAGAAGTGTCGATTTTTAATAGCTCTTAATAATAATCCGACAATAAACATCAACTTATTCTCTTAGAGAACTTAGTTTCAGTACACGGATTTGTCAAATTAGTGGGCTGAAGGAATTATACAATTCCTAGGGTTTACTGGTGATTCATACATGGAGGACTCAGTTAGAACTGAAGTGGCAAAGTTATGACAGAGTTGGAAGAGTAGTTCATGGAGTTGTTATTCGGTTTAACTCAGTTAATGGAGTTAAACTCAGTTGAGCTAGTTGTATCTAGTCTAACTAAATGATACACTAGTGAGAGTGGAGTGAATTAATTATTTAATTAATTCACAAATAATAACTCATTAATCAACCGAACAATACAACAAGCAATCATGTATACAGCTCAGTGGAGACCCAATGGAGAGATAGGTGAAAGGGAAAGATGGATCCATTGCACTCAGAGGGATGTATTGATTGCACCAAACACACATTGATTTTCCAATGAGGATTGCGTAGTCGAAGGAAAGGGTAATTCTAATTCATTCGCAGCTATTTTTCAAGAGGGGATTGGCGTTAAAGGGAGGCAGTTATCGTGTGGCAAGAAATCGCTGCATGGATTTGCGTATTTCTTCTACTCCAGTGTGTGATCATTGATTGTACTGAGAGCTTGATGTACTAAGCTTTGTATGAGATTGTTACATGATCTCCATGATACATAATATATGATAGTTGGGGTTTTTAGCTTCAGGCTTTCCCGTTAAACAATTGTGTTATGTGCAATTATTTTTATTTCTTCATGTGTTTGCAATTGAATGTTTAATTTCCACAAAAGATTAACGATGGAAGGATTTTGTATTTATCAAGAAGATAAATATTGTTAGATCAGGAGAATATGGATATATGCATGCATCTTGTATATAATTTCAACATTATAAGAGGAGGCTTTGAGCCCCAAAAATACCACTGAAATATCTCCTCAACAGACTAGTCTGTGACCAGGAAACGCTGAGGATGAGGTGGCTGCCACCTTATCCACTTTAAGCACCCCTCTGAAGCCCAAGAAGAAAAGACCAAGATAGACTCCTATTTATTTTAAGACAAGAAAGAGAACTAGGGTGAAATAAGGAAGGCCTCATACTCCAACTGAGGTTCCCATTACCATTAAAGAGTCCCCTAGCAAGAAGGAAGAGATATGGCCAGAGGAAGGCGGGACTAAAGAAATAACTTCCCCAAGGGCCAAACCTAAGACACCCATGACCTATGTAAGGAGGAACTCTACTAGAGAAGCATCCTTAAAATGGTTAGGATTACCCACAGACCTCCAAGGAGGATGAAATAAAATGCGACAAGAAGAAAAGGAAGTGCTACAAGAAAAACAGAGTGTTCTAAGGGAAGAAAAAAAAGTGTAAAAGGAATAACAAAGTGCACAAGAAGAAGGAAAGAAGGCACCAATAGAGGGGCAGAGTTCCCAAATTGAAGGACAAGAGGTGTAAGAGGAGGCACAAGCTGTAAAATATCAACCACAAGAGGAAGTAGCCTCTCCAAGAACTTTCCAAAAAGATATCACATAATTCTAAGAACCTACCCCATAGCATAGTTTGAGCTCTTACTACAATTTCATTGAGGGAGGAAGACTAATCCCTGATAAGATCTCAACCGCTATCTTTAATGAGATAGAGGAAGAAAGGGGGCACACGCATAGGTGGATTCAAATTTCCAAATCCAAAAATGTTGAGGGTGTGGGGATAATGGAGGAGAAACTTATTGAGGTAGGGAAGGACCTAGCTAATTTCAGACTCAGAGAATCGGTGTTGAAATAGTTGTTACAAGCAGAACAAGTAGAGAACATGAGGTTTAAGGGGAAGTTTCAACAGAATGACACATAACTTGCCACAATGTAAAATATTTGCATGAATTCCATGCAATATGGAAACCCCTTTAATTCTTATGAAATTTAAGGAGAAGTGGTTGAAAGTTCATATTAAGACCTTAACACAACATGGGTCCTTATCCTTTCAAAATAATAGATAGTTCATTAATTTTTGCTAGCAGCCTAGTGTAGAAGAGAGGGCTAGGATGACAGAATTTTACATCCACAACCTCATTTTGACTGACATGAATATTTGGGACACTAATTCGAGGTTGGGTGATATGTAGTTAATGGCCCTAGCATCTTGGGTAACAAATGAAGAAACAAGGGCAGAAAAGGTCAAGAGAGTCATGAAGAGGGAAGAAAGAGTACCCGTCCAAATCAGGGTTGAACTCATAAGTCCTAGAGGGGTCATCAACAATCACCAAATAATATCCAATGGTACTTACCTTGTAGTAAGATACATTGACATCCAAGCACAGGAAACATCACATTTTGATGAGACCTCCAGATTACTAGGAGAAGAGAGTGTGGAGGCATGCCAAAGAAGATGGCATGCACTACCACTTGGCTTGAAGAACAGGGAGTACCATACTCTAGATAGATTGAAAGGTGCCTTAGAAAAGTCACCCTTCTATAAGAGAGCAATGTAGAGAATGAAAATTTATTGGATAAGATTTAGAATCTAAGCCCACCTTTGTTATTGGGGATACATGAAGGGAGAGATCAAACAGAGGACCAGAAGGAGCGATATGAAACATAAAAGAAAACAGGATTCTAACCCTTAGAAGAGACTCCTACTAAGCTACCTCGGGATGTTAGGGAAGCTGCTAGAGATTTGAAGGAAATGAGGAGAGAGGATTGAGTTGTTCAAAGTATGAGCAACCATTTTAGTAGGGGGGTGATGATGAGGCTCATCATTAGGTATATCTTAAGGGGTTACAATGTCACCTTTTATATTATTAACTCTCTTTCACACACACATTTTATTACATTTTGTCATATTTTTCTTAGTGAGAAAGGTGTAAGATATTTTTCATGAATTGAAGCCTAACATGATTTAATTGCAGGAAATAAATGAAATAAAGATATTTTTGAGTCGAATTCCAGGTCAGGGCTCAGAGTAGACAACAACGAGAAATTATAGGAAGTTTTTCCACCTTCTTAGCTTCCATAATCATCCAAATATCACCTAAGAGCCTCCTCCAACAGTTTGAAGTCAAAGGAAGACGAGAAAGTGAATTTTAAGAGGGAGCCAAGTTCCACACCCCTCGAAGATCAAGGAGACAAATGCCTACTTTTTAGGGAGTTGTTGGTATCTACCCATTAGTATAAATAAAGATGAGCAAGAGATCATTAGGATTCAATTTTTATAGGTAGATAGAGATCTCTTGACCCAGTATTAGATATATTTCTTAGTTTCATTTTGATATAAGGGACTTGTTATGAAATGAGAATGAGAAGTTTGTTTGACCCTCACTGATTTTATTTTAGAGGACTAAAGCTTCTGGGTTAGGGCTCAATCCATGGGTTGCAGTATCTCTTGTGTATCTTTATATTTACTTTATGCTTCATTATTTTAGTTGATTTAATTTCATTCTAGTAGCACAAGAAGACCATCAAAATTGTGTTGGTAGTCCCTCTCCCTAACCTCTTCCATTGGAGCTTCAGGAGAAAGGTCTCCAACCACAGAACAAAAATATTTAGTTTATGATTTCTTGGAAGGGAGAGAGTAGTGTTCATTTTATTTATCAGGAATTTGGGTATATTAGAGTTTCAGTTTATGTTTTATGTGAATGTTAGCTTAAGTTATATAGAATTTGATTCAACTCATCTTTTCCACTATTTTACATGATAGTTTCAAGTTAATGGTTAATGCACGAGTGTATGTACTAGTTGAAGGACTAGCTACAGCTTCAGAAAAGGACCCATTTTAGCACTGTCATCTTGGAATTTAACCATCCTTAATTTTCCCTTCCATTCTTCTACCCATAGGCTGCCATAGCCATGTTTTGAAGACCATCCTCATAACCACCGTGAGCAGCCTTCTTGGTGCAAGAGAGGCCCTCCAAAGGTTTTGGGCTTGGAAAGGCGAGTTGTCCACCCCACATCCACTTAGATGAAACTTTCCCTCAATTTTCCTCACCTCCATTCCATCATTTCCAACCTCAAAAACCTCTTGGTCTGTTTCTTGAAGCATTACAAGACTTCTTGTAGCAAAACAAGGATCTTGTATCATCCTCCTGTAGCAGTGCTGGGAGCCACCATATTTACTCCAGAATCGATCCTCCAGCTGATTTGAACTTAGTATAGGCCTTATTTGACCTCCAACTCTGAATTCTTGTTTCAAGGACAAATGTTAGAAAACAGAGTCTTTAATAAGACACAAGTTTTTTAGATATTAATCCTAAGCACCATCACCTATAACCTAGACACTTTGTCATTACTTTGAATAAATTTCTAGACACACTTAGGTCATCAATAGTAACTTGGGCAGTAGGAGGGTATAAGGATAACTTGTTTTATGATGGACAAAAAGCTTGTGAAATAGGAGGATTTTAGGCATCAAAGATAAAAAGCTTTACACATATGTAACAGTTATGGGAAGAGTAAAGTCTATCAATCTAGGATGGGATTTTGACAGGTTTACCAATTAAATCACAGTAGGCAAGAGAGGGAAAAAGTGAAAAAATTTATCTGAGGGAATTTCTAGAGGAAAAATTGATTGCTTGAATTTGGTTTCTAGAAAACCCAGACAAAGCATATAGTCATCAAAACGGGTGAAAAGTACTGATGACTAACAGAGGAGAGGAGGTTTAATAAGCTAAAAGGTTGTCAGTTAACTTGGCCACCTTCGACAGTAAAACTAAAAGATCTTGGTAGAGTTGGCATGCAACGTGGAGTTGTCACATCAATGGAAATGAGATCACCATAAGCGATTTTTGATTACGAAGCAGGAGGGAATGATCACTTCGAGTGGGCCCAACAGTCCAAATGAGGAAATCTCGTGCTAGGGACACCTCAACACAATGCTCCAAGCCCACTCAGAATGGAATATAACATACCTCAACTCACTTCCCCTCGCATATATGCTTATTTAAAAAACAATTATGAAAAGGAAAAATTTAATAAGCCACAGAGGAGGTTTGATCATCGACCAGTTGTGCCTGTAAGAAGTGCTACAAGAAAACTTGTAATTGCTACAAGAAGCTTCAAAGAGTGTTACAGAGTGCTAAGGATGGTAATGGAAGAAACCAAAAGGGTAATTTAGCTCATAAAATACCACCCTCAACTCCATAACATCAATTTAAAGAGGCAAGTGGCCATCACCTCTTTATCTCAATCAATTTCATAAAAAAATCTCTTAAACAGTCTACATGTAGTAGTACTAGGATTAAGGAAATTAAGAAAGTTTTGTGAATAGGTAGGAAGTATGATTTAGAAATCAGACCCACTAAACTGATTAAAGGACAAGGACTTTCCAAACTCATGGTTGAAGAAATTTTTCAAGCACTAGACATAAACATGATACATTATTTGGATGAACAAGAGGAACTGGTGACTCCACCCATTGAAGAAGCATCTCTGAATTCACTCGGTATTCCCGATATATTGCATGTACTTTTTAATCTAAATGCTCCTCCTCGCTTTGTCCAAAACAAAGGCTAGATTCTTGAAACAAAAGGCTTTAAATTTTTTGCATTCTAGATAGAGCTTTGTATTGGAAAAAATTATGTTGGTATCTTGTTTAAATGCTCGCTTGAAGATGATGCAGATAGAATCATGCATGAGTTTCTACTAGAAAACCACAGCCAACAAAATCCTTAGAGCTGGTTATTATTGGCCTACTCTTTTCCCTGATATCCACAAGCTAGTTGCAACCTACCATAAATTCCAAATCTTTGACAGGAAGAGAAAGCCTCTGCCTTTACCTTTGCTTCCTAACAATGTTGAAACTCCTTTTCAATAGTGGGGTTTGGATTTCATTAGAGAAATCCACCCTCCCTCATCTACCCAACATAAGTGGATCCTCACTACAACTGACTATTTCACCAAGTGGATAGAAGCCACCCCCTCTAGGAATGCCACTGTCTTAGTAATCATCAAATTCCTTGAAACCAACATCTTTTCCAGGTTTGGCTATCTAAGAAAGATCATCACCAATAATGTTGTTTCATTTAAGTCCAAGAGAATGGTGGAATTTTGCTACAAGTACCACATCACACTAGGACACTCTACTGACCTTATTACCCTCAATGTAATGGGTTGGTTGAGTCCTCTATTACCCTCAATGTAATGGGTTGGTGAATATCATCAAGAAGTCGTTGGAAGAGAACAAAAGGTCATGGCATAAAAAACTAGTGCATTCACTATGGGATGATAGACTAACAACCAAGAAATCAATCAATATGTCTCCCTATCGGCTAGTGTATGGCATGGATGCGGTTTTTCCCAAGCATCCTTGGGAGTTCTAGTGAATCTTCTTCAAGAGGTACAATCGAAGAGAATGATATGCAAAGGAGGTCTGAACCAAACCATTCATATGCGATATTCAAGGGAAGAAGATTACAACAAAACACAAGCGGTGCAAGGGAACATAAAGAAGATATTTGACGAAGGACCAAAGCCAATGATTTCCAAATTAGAGACAAAGTTCTGAAATGGGATTCAAGGAGAGAGGACAAAGGCAAGCATGGGAGATTTTAAAATTTTGTGGAAGGTTCCATACATCATCCATTCGAGTTAGAGGTAACAATGCATTCCTTTTACAAGAGCTAGATGGAACATAGTTATTTGGAGGTCCCTGTTAATGGCAGAGATGCTCAAGCACTATTTTTGTTGAAATTCCTAGTTTGAAGCTTTCATTCATTGTACATAACATTGCTTGACGAAAAATCAGAAAAAAACAAAAAACACAAAAATAGAGAAAAGAAGAAAAAAGAGGGCAGGAAAAAAAGAAGAGGTACAACCCCCATACCAAAAAAAGAGTATTGTTGAAAGTGTGCAAGCCTAAATGCCACTACTCGTTGAGAAAAAGAAAGTCTTGTTTCAGTCATCTAGCCTAATCATGATTAAACATGTTTTAAATTTACGCTAATAGGTTAGTGAAAGAAGACTTGTCAAAACATTTAAGCTTGACTTGTCGGTAGGTTAGATTAGGAAAAGATGTTGGTTCCCAAAGCATAAATCTGAACCAAAGAAAAATGAGAGGGATGCATAACCAATTCTGAATCACAGCCCTCATGTTTTCTAGTTTTTTATTGAACAAAAATAATGTCTATGATCAGCTTGTCCAAATGCCATATCCCATTACAAATCCGATTGCTCAAACTTGGTTTGATCACATTTTAAATTTTATGTTAGTAGGTTAGAGAATAAAATCTGTCAAACAACTTAATCTTGACAGAGAAGTAGACTAGGTAGAGAATAAAAGAGTTCATCAGCCTAATCTGAACTCTTGGATGACATATGGGTAGAAGTACATAGTTTAATTCTTTCAAAAGAAAATAATGTCAAGGTTTTTCCAATCCAAATGCACCCAAGTGAAGAAAAAAATGTTAGGAAAAAATATGATGGGTAGGTAGAAATGATATTGAAGCAATCATGTCTTTTCATATTTTTGAGATCATAGCTTCAAGAGAGCATCACAAAATGATGAAAGATGGATCTTCCAAGTACAAGTAAGATACTGATCTTCAAAACTCGGAGATCTGAACTACGAGGTTCTTGACACCTCTTGAAAAGGAGCTATCCTCCCCAAGTGGAGCCACTATTATTCATCAATATTTTTTTACTATTGGTAGATGAATGTAGATTGGTTCTAGATTTATAAAAACAACATTCTTTGAGCATTATGAGTTTTCGAAATCTCACTTTGCTTCATTATCCTTATAGAAAAATTTTTCGCTATTCTATCAACCTTTCCATTTCATGGTCACTCCGCCACTTCTAAAAGACTCCTTAATGGCTTGTGGCTCTCATCTCCATCCTTTTTCCTACCTATGACCTCATTAATTTGTTTTTCCTTTTCCCATAACTCCACTTTCCATCTAGGGTTACCTATAGCCTAACTCATTCCCATGATCCCCAAGTTCCTCAAGCATTGATGGCCTCAAAAATGTCTCTGTATGCTCTTTAAATAAATCAAGTACATCAGATTTAGGATCTTCAATACAACAATTTGAAAAATACTCTATTTCTTCACTTGAAGACTCCAAGCCAATTTTTCGATCAAAGACTAGGTCAAAGAATCCTCCCACTAGGTCAATTAGGGTTCCATATGGTCCAAGGTCATCATTGGTGTTTCAGACACTATTTTTTCTTTGTTATAATATGGTTCAAAGGTATTGAAATGTTGAGACATGGTTATTGAAGAAAATATATAAAAAAATTTCCAAACAAGACTACCTTATCAAACCTAAGGTCTCGCAAGAGGAAAATGGACAAACTTGGCACTTCGCAGAAGTGTGAAGAGGTCCATCAACAGAAGAACTTGATAAGGTAGATGGTATGCTCCTAAAATGAATACAACTGACAGGGGAAAGATAGGAAACACCTGTTCTTATAGAGAATTAGGGTGTTTTGAGCTTGAAGGTCCAAAGTAGTGTACCAAGCAGTGATAAATTGGAGAATGGTTATGGAGGAGGCACACCAAACCAAACATGAAGAAATTCGTCAAAATATTGATGAAAAAAAAGGAAAAAAGGTGAGATGAACTAGACAAAAATGAATGAAATTGAAAGGGCTATAGAGAACTTGGAAGACAACACCGATGATTGTCTTAAAAGCACTCCAAACATCCGGGGTTTTGGGAAAATGGCCATACAAGGTGAAATGATGGTGTTAAACTCCATGATGACTCGCAAAGAAAGTTTTGAATGTGCCATCGAGTGAAATCCTCCCAAAGGTGTGTTAATGAGCTTGTCAAGACAAAATGACCAAAAGAAAAAGTCAAAATCCATCATTTTATTAACTCGCATACAAACAAGTGTAAAAGGGTCAATAAAAAAGGTGAAAGGGTTAAGTTTGAGTTTCATGATAGGGATTGCACAAGAATTTGAAGAAACTTCTATGTGGCTAAATCACCAAGGTGTCAAAAAGAACTTGTTATGCCTCAAAGAACAAAATAGAGTCTATTTTATCACCTCAATCACTTGCATAGAAAACGAGTGTAAAAAAGTCGAGTGATCTCAACAAACTACAAGCAAGAAAGGGTGAGAAGGTTAAGGTGAGTTTCATGGTGGAAATTACACTAGAATTTGAAGAAGCTGATGTGTGACTAAATCATAAAATCATCAAAATAACCATGTAAAATTTCAAATAGGAAAACTAAGTTAATGTTTTTCACTCACCCTGCAAACAAGAGGTCGGAGAGTTAGTGAGAAAATAAAAAGTGAAAAAAGGACTTAAAACATTAGGAAATGGGTTATCAAAGATAAATTAAATCATTTTCCTATAAAAGATCATCTAACACTTCAACAAGTCATTGTTGCCTTGTGAAAATCATCGAGCATTTAGGAGTGAAAATTTTTGGGAGGTTCAAGTCAAACTTGGACAAATTTTTTGTGGTGCTTTGCACCCTCAAGTCAGCACTACGCCCTTGGAAAGTTTTTCCCGTGTATTTTCTTAAGGCATTGCGCGCTTGGGAGGTGGCGTTGCATGCTCGGCAGAGCGTTGCACCCTTGCCCGACTCACCCACAACAGTTTCTTAAGGCGCTGCATGCCTAGGTCTAGGCGTTGCGTGTTTGGACTAAGCGCTACGCACTTGGCATAGGTGTTGCGCCCTTGGCCAAGAGGACCCTCGAAGCAAGTTGACCACTCAAATCAAGTCAACACACCTCCAAATATCTGCAAGGGTTTTTAAAGTGTTTTATAGGGTAAGTATCATCACCTAACCACATTTTTCAAGCATATTTGATGTTTTTAATTGGATGAAATCAAACCCTAAGGAGATAATCCTAAATTTCATGCTTGAAACTCACTCCCTCTCGCCTATGAAGAGTATCAGTCAAAATAGAGTTTGACATATCAGTTGGGGTTGTCATTAGGTTTTCTAGAGCCTCTCATTCAGACTCTAATATACCTATACACTCGCTCATCTCATTCACAAGAAGACTGCCATTCCATTACCCTCTTCCATATCGGTCTCACATTTAGTGCTAGGGTTTTCTCCCAAGGCAGAGTTTTTGAAATGTCAAGGGAGGAAGACAATGGTAGTGGAGGAGAAGGCCAAATGCAAAGGAGGCAGGGGGCACAAAGGTGAAAATATCAACGAGTTTGAACCACTCAACAAAATAGAGCTAATGGCATATCCCTTTAACATGTAGGTCTGCTATGAATTTTGGGAGAAGGTACAACGAGTGCAAAAACCACCCCGAGCTAACTAGGCTTTTAATACCTTACTTGCATGAGAAACAAGTTAACCTTGCAGGGGTAAACTTTGAGTTGTCTTCGGATGCTATTACCAATGCCACTATGATACCAAGTGTAGGGGAGAAATGGTTCAAGCAGGCCAATATTGACATGAGCTACTATGAACCATATTTAAAGCCTAGATACAAAGACCACAATAAATCCATCTTTCCTTTCTCACATTTGCTTGACAAATATGCACCTCCGATGAGAATCATTATGAAGTATTTTACATGTGAGGGAAGGTTCTCCCTGTCTTTACTCCTATCACATTAGGCTACTTATGCACTTTACTAGGGTTAGGATGTTGCACCTATCCTATTACCTCTATAGAAGCATTGTCAAAATGTCCTATATTGTACAGAAGAAAGACTATCCTCGGTAGATGCAAAGCCTATTTCACCACTCTCTTATTAAAATGGTTGTGATACATCAATTGCAGCATAAGGATATTCCATGGGAGGTTTTCATTGCTCATGAGGTGTTCACCTATCCACAAGGCCAACAACGAGTAAGATGTACCTTCATCTTCTCGGCCTCCCATTCCTCCTTCACCATCACACCCCACTACACATCCATCACCATATACTCACATTCCTTCACCTAAGGATAATGATCCTCCATCACCATCTCACAATCCCTCACCATCATCTCATGGAACTAGTGCATTAAAAAGTGAAGAAAACAATGAGGCAAGTGGCAGTGAGGGAAAGGGAAATAATGAATCAAGAAATGAAGAAGAAAGCAATATGGCAGAAAGTAATGAGGGAGCTGATAATGAAGATTCAAACAGTGAAGAGGTAGATGTTAGTGAGGAAGATGTCGATAAAGAAGAAAGCAAAGCAAGGAAAAGAGTAATTATGATAGTGAGGAGGATGTCGGTGATAAAATAGAGAGCAATGAGGCAGAGACTAGCGAGTGATGATGTTCGTGGTAATAAGGTAGAGAGTATCAATGATGATGACAATAGGTCAGAAAGCCAAGATATCAATGAGGGCAAATGTAAATGAAGAATATGCTAGATGAGTCTAAAAACTAGTGAGGCACATAGCATTGGTGATGAGAGCAATGAAGAAAGCAACAAAGATGACGGTGAGGAAAATAGTGATGAAGCACATAGCGATGAGCACGAAGAAAGTGGGTAAAAAATCCATGATAACAGTGATGAGGCACAAATCGATGGATCAGATAAGGGCCATGAGGCGAGAAAGCATTAGTGTTGATAAGAGCCATCAGGGACGGTGAGGATACCAATGATGATGGCAATCATGATGGCAGCAATAGTGAAGGCACTTAAATGATCAAAATTGAACCTTTTTTCTTTGACCTACCAAAGAGGAAATAGGCATGTGTTTGTTGCCCTCAAGAGGCAAGGGGCCATGCCTTCCACATTAACTAAGGAGCTTTACAAAGGGAAAGAAAATGTCATGGATGAAGAAGAAGACCAGCATGAGATTGAACAAGAATTTGAACTCATTTATGTTGCCAGTGATGATGAATATGAGGCAAGGATCTCAAACATATTTCTCAAAAGAAAAGATGCTCGGATCAAGGATCTACAAGCAAACATAGGTGGGGCTAAGAATGTGATTTACTATTATGAGGTTGAAAACAAGCAGCTGGAGGCACAAAAGGCCATTTATGAGATCGAGGCTATCAGAGCTCGGAAAAGAGGCTGCAAAAGCCAAGGCTAAGCTATATGAGTCTTTGGATGGATATGGGAACACCGATGATGAGGAAGAACAACTTCCTAGGAGGAGGCCAAGGATAATTGGCTTAAAGAAGGCCTTAGCCAAGGAGAGAGAGCAAGAGGCGGCCTTGGCGAAAGCGGCTCACTCCAAGTGAGCTACTTGCCATGAATATTGACTATGATCGGGAACCTTGGATTGAAAGGGGAAAACATACACTTAGAGGGTACATTTGGAGAAGACCAAGAGGGACCTTGACCTCCAAAAGAAGATGGCAAGTTATTATGCCTTAAGGAACAAGATTGCAAGGGCTAAGCTCAAAAGAGCCCTTGCAAAGATTCAAGCCCTCAAGGAGGTAAAAGGAAAAGAAAACCTTGAAATCCTTGCTGATGCTTCCCTACGGGCATCCCAAACATAATTAGAAAGCCAAATTCAAATTTTGGCATCTTTTTTTGTAAATTTTGGTTTTTTGACTGTTTTGAAGGGCCAAAGGTGCAACACGCTCCTTTTTGGGGCACTCTTTTAAGGAATGGCTTACATTTTTAGAACCCTTAGGCGAATTAAATCATCCACAAAAAATTTTCAGATCATTTGGAGTAGAACTGGGTACTCCAAAAGTGCCAAAAACACCCAAAAAAATCACCTTTCTGCCCTATTTTTCGGAGTTGGCAATGCGCCCTAAGTAGTCTTGGGAGATTTAGTTTTTTGAGCGAGTAAATGAATTCCAATCAGAAAACTGAAGGCAATTTTTCGAAAGTAGAGTGGACAAGCTCCAATGAGCTATCATGGAGCTCATTTGGACACCTTGAAAGCCTCCAAACATTGCTTACAAAAGAGGAAATTTTTTCGATGCAGGTGCTCCGCCCTTGGATGTTGGCGCTATGCTCTTGCCTGCAAAGTCAACAAAAAGACAAAAATTTATTGAAAAAAATATATTTTTGAGGAATTTTAAGGCAAATCACTCCTAGTTAGCCCCGTAATTTATGTTTTAAGTTATTTTGCATTTATTATGCTAGATATTTTGTGCCTTGGGCCTTGCATGGTCTCTTTGGACAAAAATGGCATTTATGATGTATTAATGACATTTTGGAAAACCTAGTTAGGGTTTTGGTCCTCCTTGCTAGTTAAATACTCGCATTGAGGCCTCATTGTACATGTTGGTTGGTTGTTGAGCTTAATATGACATAGACTCTGAGTTTATTGAATAAATTGGCCAAGCTCAAAACCTCTTGAGAATCCTATCTTGCACCTCTAGGCTTTGCTCACGGTGTGAAGATGAAAAAATATGAAAACATGGCTGATGTCCATTTGATAAACAGAAGGTTGATGAAAGGTGAGAAATGAATTTGAAGGTGTTGGTGAAGTCCTCCTTGATTGTGCTACTTGAATATTCAAGAAAACTACCTATTCATGCAACCAATATTGACAAATTCATGATGTAGGAAATGGAAAATATGAGTTGAATTTGGAAAAGGGGATGACCTAACTTGAGGGGCACCCGACCCTATAGACAGTAAATCTAACTCAGTATTCTAAACATGTTCATGACACTACAACAACCTAACTACTCTTTCCAAAAAAATCATAAAGTAAAAATCATTTTTGGCCTGTGGAGAAGGTTTACCCTCCTCAAGCTCCAATGAAAGAGATGAGGTAGGGAGGCTTGACACAGTGATGCAGGAGCATCTAACCCCTCCTTAATTAAAGATGAATCCGAAGCTGAGCGAGGAGGACGTGGATAGCGAAACTGAACAAAGGGAAGATTTGCTCTTAAATTGATTTAAAATGAGAGATTGAGGTAAGTTGTTGAGTGATTTCGGGAGAGATTTTGTGGATCTTAACTGATTCACGCCTTGTATATACTTTATAAGCAAGTCTATATGCGTGAGATAGAGAGGAGGAAAATACAATGTAATCGGTGTGGATTATTTGGCTAAGGCTGCAATGCCTTAGATTTAGGCGATTTTTTGTATATAATCGAAACTATATTCTATGTCGATTTCTAGATGTCGAGTTATGGGTTTTTTGTAGTTTAAATCTATGAGTTAATTTCTATGTTGTGAGCCTATCGATCGACCATCGATCGGTCATAGGATCGATGGAGATCCAAAATAACGTTTAACCATTACTGTATGAGTGTTCGTTGAAAGCGTCTGTTGCAAATGTCCGTAGGAATGTTATTATTGGTATTTGACTTTTGAATAAAACCCGAGTTTATTGTAATTGCCATAGAGGAAGGACCGAGCGTGAAATGAAGAGGCCGTGTCTTAAAAAGCCCGTCCGATCTTGAATATCATCGCATGGGGTAGCGAAATTGTTGAATAGCGTTGGGTGTCAACGCGAAGAAGAGCGTTGAATGGAACGCGGCTATGGTGCAATCGTCGTCGCTCGACGATGGAGAAGTCCGGTCAACATAGGGGTGCGACGGTTGGGAGGTGATATCAAATCACTACGATTTGCAATCGCCAAGTGATAATCGCATCCGAGCGTGAAAACCATTCTATGTTGCAACACATTACAATGGGAGCGGGCGCGAAGTTTATAAACTCGGGTTTAAATGAGATCGGAACTGTGGATTGATATCACATCGGTTTGTTGAAAGCTGTCGATTGTTGGAGATTGCGATTAGAGAAATGTGTGAACCGTCGGATCAACCCGGATCTGCAGGGGTGCGATCATATGTATAGAATCTCTCGTTTTAAAAAGGCGTTCAATAAGTTGTGTTTTTTAAATGACGATAAAGGGATCACCAATATTTATAGAGTTGGTTGTATGTGTTTTGAGATCCGTATATGTGGATTGGAGCAGCAAATTTATATGTTTTCCGTGTAAATGCATCACTTGTGGCGGCGGGGTTTAATACTTATATTGCATGCTTGATGATGACTAAGGGGATGAGCGATATTTCAATGTGGATCCACGTTTAATAAATCAAAAGGTTTAAGCCTAGAACGCTTCCGATTAGGCTTAATGGGCCATAACCCACAGGCCCAGGTTCGAGATTTTTACATGAAAGGGGATTTTGGGCAATACCCAAGATTTCCTTTCATCAAGTGGTATCAGAGCAGGGAAAGAGCAGGGAAAGGATTCCTGCGAGAAGGAAGAAGAATGCAAGCAGAAGGGGAAAGAGGTACAGTTGTGTTAAAGCTGGAGAGTTTATGGTCTTACTGTCGTGCAGATGGCGGTAGCGAAAGGTGAGAAGATTTGCAGCAACCTAGAGCAAGGTGTGCTCAATTGGTTCCGCGAGAGGAGAACCGGAAAGGATGCCAAAAGACCGAGTGCGGAGGGCTTGGTGAGGTATCGTGTAACGAGGGAGACCGGCATGCGTGCAGAGGTTGGTTGCAGCTCATAGAAGATCATGAAGGCGGGTTCCACTCGAAGGAATGCGGTGGATAGAATTGCTAAAGACAAGGAGAAGAATATGACCAGGAAGTCATAAAACTATTTTTTACCTCGGGAGTTCGATGCGAGAGCATCTAAACCCCTCCTTAATTAAAGAGGAATTCGAAGCTGAGCGAGGAGGACGTGGATAGCGAAACTGAACAAAGGGAAGATCTGCTCTTAAATTGATTTAAAATGAGAGATTGAAGTAAGTTGTTGAGTGATTTCGGGAGAGATTTTGTGGATCTTAACTGATTCACGCCTTGTATATACTTTATAAGCAAGTCCGTATGCGTGAGATAGAGAGGAGGAAAATACAATGTAATCGGTGTGGATTATTTGGCTAAGGATCTGCAATGCCTTAGATTTAGGCGATTTTTGTATATAATCGAAACTATATTCTATGTCGATTTCTAGATGTCGAGTTATGGGTTTTTTTGTAGTTTAAATCTATGAGTTAATTTCTATGTTGTGAGCTCTGTTGATCGACCATCGACCAGTCATAGGATCGATGGAGATCCAAAATAACGTTTAACTATTACGTATGAGTGTTCGTTGAAAGTCGCCGTTGCAAACGTCCGTAGGAATGTTATTATTGGTATTTGAATTTTGAATAAAACCCGAGTTTATTGTAATTTCCATAGAGGAAGGACCGAGCGTGAAATGAAGAGGCCGTGTCTTAAAAAGCTCCCGTCCGATCCCGAATATCATCGCATGGGGTAGCGAAATTGTTGAATAGCGTTGGGTGTCAACGCAGAAGAAGAGCGTTGAATGGAACGCAACGTATGGTGCAATGCTCGTCGGGCTTTGACGATGGAGAAGTCCAGTCAACATAGGGGGTGCGACGGTTGGGAGGTGATATCAAATCACTACGATTTGCAATCGCCGAGTGATAATCGCATTTGAGCAGAAAACCATTCTATGTTGCAACACATTACAATGGGAGCGGGCGCGAAGTTTATAAACTGGGTTTAAATGAGATCGGAACTGTGGATTGATATCACATCGGTTTGTTGAAACTGTCGATTGTTGGAGATTGCGATTAGAGAAATGTGTGAACCGTCAGATCAACCCGGATCCGGGGTGCGATCATATGTATAGAATCTCTGTTTTTAAAAGGCGTTCAATAGCTGTGTTTTTAAATGACGATAAAGGGATCACCAATATTTATAGAGTTGGTTGTATGTGTTTTGAGATCCGTATATGTGGATTGGAGCAGAATTTATATGTTTTCGTGTAAATGCATCACTTGTGGCAGCGGGGTTTAATACTTATATTGCATGCTTGATGATGACTAAGGGGATGAGCGATATTTCAATGTGGATCCACGTTTAATAAATCAAAAGGTTTAAGCCTAGAACGCTTCCGATTAGGCTTAATGGGCCATAACCCACAGGCCCAGGTTCGAGATTTTTACATGAAAGGGGATTTTGGGCAATACCCAAGATTTTTTTTCATCAAGTGGTATCGGAGCTGTGGAAAGGATTCCCTGCGAGAAGGAAGAAGAATGCAAGCGAAGGGGAAAGAGGTACAGTTGTGTTAAAGCTGAGAGTTTATGGTCTTACGTGCATGCGGATGGCGGTAGCGAAAGGTGAGAAGATTTGCGGCAACCCTAGAGCAAGGTGTGCTCAATTGGTTCCAGAGAGGAGAACCACAAGGATGCCAAAAGACCGAGTGCTGAAGGCTTGGTGAGGTATCGTGTAACAGAGGAGACTGTTACTGCAGAGGTTGGTTGCAGCTCATAGAAGATCATGAAGGCAGTTCCACTGAAGGAATGCAGTGGATAGAATTGCTAAAGACAAGGAGAAGAATATGACCAGGAAGTCATAAAACTATTTTTTACCTCGGGAGTATGATGCAGGAGCATCTAACCCCTCCTTAATTAAAGAGGAATTCGAAACTGAGCGAGCAGGACGTGGATAGCGAAACTGAACAAAGGGAAGATCTGCTCTTAAATTGATTTAAAATGAGAGATTGAAGTAAGTTGTTGAGTGATTTCGGGAGAGATTTTGTGGATCTTAACTGATTCACGCCTTGTATATACTTTATAAGCAAGTCTGTATGCGTGAGATAGAGAGGAGGAAAATACAATGTAATCGGTGTGGATTATTTGGCTAAGGCTGCAATGCCTTAGATTTAGGCGATTTTTGTATATAATCGAAACTATATTCTATGTCGATTTCTAGATGTCGAGTTATGGGTTTTTTGTAGTTTAAATCTATGAGTTAATTTCTATGTTGTGAGCCTGTTGATCGACCATCGATCAGTCATAGGATCGATGGAGATCCAAAATAACGTTTAACTATTCTGTATGAGTGTTCTGTTGAAAGCGCTGTTGCAAACGTCTGTAGGAATGTTATTATTGGTATTTGAATTTTTGAATAAAACCTGAGTTTATTGTAATTGCCATAGAGGAAGGACCGAGCGTGAAATGAAGAGGCCGTGTCTTAAAAGCCTGTCCGATCCTGAATATCATCGCATGGGGTAGCGAAATTGTTGAATAGCGTTGGGTGTCAACGCAGAAGAAGAGCGTTGAATGGAACGCAGCTATGGTGCAATGCTGTCAGTTTGACGATGGAGAAGTCCAGTCAACATAGGGGTGCGACGGTTGGGAGGTGATATCAAATCACTACGATTTGCAATCGCCGAGTGATAATCGCATCTGAGCAGAAAACCATTCTATGTTGCAACACATTACAATGGGAGCGGACGCGAAGTTTATAAACTGGGTTTAAATGAGATCGGAACTGTGGATTGATATCACATTGGTTTGTTGAAACTGCCGATTGTTGGTCATGGTTGCCACTAGTAACTTTTATTGAAATATTATGTTGAGTAAAATCAACTAGCTATGTGAATATATATATATATATTATAGTATACCTATACCTCTTAGTTATAAATTATTTCCATGAACTTTTTAATATTCGTATGTGCGTTATGGTATGTACGCGTTATGTATACTCTTATTTACCTTGTTTACCTATGATCGTGTGCGTTATGCTATACTCTATTTACCTTTTTTTATATATATTGTTTACCTTTAGTCGTCCGTGGTTGATATTGCTATGGCATCGTTGTTGCTGACGGGGATCTCAGTGACGTGACGTCGCCTCATTCTGGCCAGCGACATAATTGGTGCTTTCAATTCAGCAACATCATCAGAAGTTAGTATTGACTGGTTAGGATTCCACACATGTTTTGGATTCGGTGCTCCAGGCCTTTTACAATCATTGCCCCGTTTCGATGATCTTCTCACCGGAGTATTATGATCAAAATGCATTTTTCTGGCTTTTGTAACCTGCACCAACCACAAATTCCATGAAATTTAAACAATATTTGTGTTACAGAACACACATTTAAAAGTTAAACTCAAAATGTTTGATCTCGTAATGAGCCCAAATCCCTTACCGCTTCTCTGACCGTAGTTGAAATGCTAGACAGTGGTTCCAGTTCATCGTGACGCAGATTCAATACAATCTGTACCTGTTGTGTTGTAAAACAAACACATTACTTACAGAATACAGCAAAAAAAATTCCAGAAAACTGAGGGCCTCTAAAAAATGCATGCTGAAACATACCAGAATATCTAAGGGCAGAACCAAGTCAGGGATCCTCTCTTTGTTAGCAACACTATCAACTGGGAAGAATTTCACTGGAGCACTGCAAAATTCGTCGTGGGCAGCCTTTTCTGGTGACTTGATATCAGAATTCGGCAACCAAAATTGAATCCGATTCTTCTTCTCCATCGGCAATAATTCCTGCAAAACTAAGTTACAAAATGTCACGTACTCCTGCTTTAGGTGAAAAAAATACAAAATGAAAGAAAAGAGACCTGGGCTGCCTTCTTCTAGTGTTCCAATGCCGCCTTCACTAGTGCCTTGAAAACGAGTTATTCTCTCCGTCTGCTACAGCAAAGTTGCATGTATGAATGAATGTTTTTGGTAAAATATAAAGGGTTACGGCCATATATATGGCTAGAAACTTCGTAACTCTGTGGACCCAGAATCAAGCGGTCCCACAAACCCTATTAAAATTACAAAATAACAACTCTGTGGACCCAGAAATGAGGCGGTCCCATAAACCCTAAAACAGATTTTTTCCACCTCACTCACTGACTGACTGCTTCATTTGATTTCAAATAAACGATGATGAACAAATGGATTCATCTGCTACTTTTAGTTTCAGCACCGCCCATCCACTTCCTTCTTGTTTCTTCCCGTGAAGTCTCATTGCCACATCGGATGGCCGGTGCCCTCACTCTGGGGCATACGGGACCGCTCTCGCCGACTTGTGTATTATAAGGACGGGCCGATAATCGACTCGTCTGTGAGCGTCATGAAGGCATTGCACTTAAATGAAACATTCTGCTTGGCATACGACACACAACAACGTAAACATGGCAGTTTTTTTTAAGTGAACAAATTGGGTCTGCAGCAGTTGTCAAGTATACATTTTTCCTGTCTTGGATTGACCAAGACTCCTCACCACAAACAGTTAGATCACAATCTTAAATAATTAATATTTGGCATAAAATAAAATTTTAATAGTAAATATCTAACTAAAAATAAATATTTAATGCTAACTTTAAGGTTTACTCATTATTTCATGATACAAATTACATCTATTAAAAAAAAATCAAGAAGTGTCAAGATGAATGGCAAGCATTATTTAAAATTTTATGTTTACACAAATATAAATTTAAAATTTCTATCGTAAATTAATAGATATAATAAAATAAAATTAGAATTTGGGCATATCATGGTAAATCATGTATTATACTTTGTTTTTTTTCCTTTTTTCATAGAGTGGGCACAGGGAGCCCCGACTAGATGATATAATGTGTTTTAAACATTTACTTTTAATTGTAGAATGAAGGAGAAGATGACTTTTTTTCGAACCCAATATCTCATGGAGTTGCTTGCTTTGAAAGCCATGAAATCGACCTTGAACTTAAACGGTAAAGTTAGTGAGTCATTAGTTGCATACCCAAACAAGCTACCTATTGATAGTTATAAGATGTGATTAGAAGCAAGTGGAGGAAAAGACGGTGCCCTTTTTTCCCATATTGCATCGATAAGAGAGGTCGACAACCTCTTAAACACATGAACCGATGCTATGAGGGAGCATATAAATGCACGAATAAAGAGGGAGTGGGCTCTCTTGGGAAAAATGGTCTTTTGGCTATGGGTTGGCTCTCGTCAGTTGGTTTGCGTGTTTAATGGTTGTTTGGTTAGTTGGTTTTTATGGGATTTCACTCTTGATCATAGAAAACAAAGTGGTCTCTCAGCTAGTATGCATATCCATAAGTATGATTTATAACCCTCGGATTTTGGGCCAATACTTTTTGAATTGTGTGTGACGCCGCTAGACTATGTTGTTTAAGCTTGTGTGGTCAGCGAGAGGTTCATTGTGTTGAAGAATGTAACAAGGTTTTATCTTCATAAATTTTATTTGATTCATTATGTCATGTACTTGTCAAAAGAAAAAAATAAAATATTTTTTATTATTGTAACAATGACTTATTAAAGCATGGGTTTCATGCTTGGGTCATAATTATATTAGTCAAAGTCCCCATTGTGGACTCCTAGGATTAATATTGAGTCAATATAGTCATTGTACATTTAAAGAGGCCCTTCTTTGGCTTTTGAATCATGTAAAAATGTTTATTATTGATTCAAATATGAAATATGTCACCTCCACACAAAGTCGACCTAAAGGAGATTAAGTCGTCCTAAAGGAGACCAAAATGACACGAAGGAGAGTTGAAGTAACAAGTAGTCACAAAGTGAGTGTCAAGATCTTGGAATTGCAACACGAGTGTCTTGATCCAAGGGTTACTAATATTATATTGGTAAGAAAAACAATCTTGGAAACGAAAGGAAGTAAAATTTCCAAGCTTATCCATTGGAAGGAGAAATGGAGTACTAATATGGACAAGAGATGGACTTGGGTGTAGGTCAAGGTTGACACGAGGGAAGGTATGCTTGAGGAGGTGGAACTAGTATTTAGAGATTTCCTATGGATATAGTGAATAGATAAATGGTAGATTCCATTTTGTTGCTCACATTTCCAACCATACTCATGCTTATTTTCATGCTTCCTTGAGACTAAATGTCATTATGGAAAATGTGAAAAGCTAAAGAGGTCAAGGACCGAGAGCTAAAATCTATTTAGGAGAGTGAAGAAGAAATGGATAGTCAAAATAGATGGAAAGGACCCAATTTCCAAGCAATCTATGGAAGGAAAATACCAACATAAGGATTGGAAACAGAATTCACCTTCTATTAAGTATTTTTTTCTCATCTATTCCTTTTGATGGGAATGCGAGTGTGCTTCATAGAGAATATTGTTAGGATTTTCTTGTATGAATATGTTGTAGAGAATATTGTTAGGATTTTCTTGTATGAAAATGTTGTAGCGACTACAATACCCCCCCAAAATATTCACCCCTGTCCATTTAAAATTTTGGGTCCCCCCTTTTCTTTTCCAAATTTTCGTGGTTTTTTCTACTCTATTACTCAAGGCCACTCTTTGAAATGCCCCAATCATCATCGAATTAAATTCACAAATGAGCCATGGTGATGATAGGATATTTTATTTGTCCAGGGTTTTGTGCATTATATATTGATACTTAAACTTTCGTTCTTCGACTTATATAAAATATGAAACTCATGTTCGCATTTGAATATAAATTTCAATGCACTCATTTGAATTATTAAATTCATCCTTAAAGAACCATGGCTATGGTCCCTGAAATTGTGTTTGAAACTTTTTGGCTACATTAAGGTCATTGAGACATCTCTTTTCCAACATATGTTGAAATAAAAGGAACTAATCATTGGAATTTCAAACCAAGAATTGGAATCGAGGTCACAAACTAGAATGTAAAACTCCTGGAAATCTTGTTGTCATGGACTCTAAAATGACTCTTGCAATTCATAAATTATTCCTTGGAGACACCATATGGCATTGGAATATCATTGGTAGTCTCCAATGGAAGTATTAATGGCATATTGGTAGAGCTTGAAAGGTGATAGAAATTGTGCAAGAGTGTTGGAAACATCCAAGATCAAATTTATTAGCCTAACATGTTCATACTCACAACAAATTCCTCAAACATATTTCCTTAAGAGTAAAAAAGAGATGAAATAAGATTGCCAATGTTGATGGTTCATTTTGTAACATCATATTACAAGCTAGAGTTTCTTCAATCTATTTTGTCAAAAAAAATATTGATAATATTCTAGAAGTTATGAGTGTTGTAACTACAGTGGATTATATTATCGATTCAAATTGCATCGAGGGTTCATGTGACCTTGTTGATTGGATGAAATATCAATCATAATGTTGATAATTGTAAACAATATAAATACTTTTGTTGTAAACACATCAGTTAGAGAAGAGTAATATATATTTCATCATAATTCGTCTACAACATAATGTTTATGTGGACTCATGCTTGATGTATAAGAAAACTCTCTCTTTCAAACAAATATTTATTATGAATAGAAACTTTACGAGCTTATAGAAAAATAATTTTTTTTTGAGAGAATATGGCTCATAAATAGTTTTGGATTTGTTTTATGGTAATGGAACCATGGGTCTTACACTAGCCAAAGGTAAACTATTTCTATGGCTATGAAGTGGTCCCTGTTGGAAAGTGTCGCTAGGTTTGGTTTTCATACCGACCATGTAATTATGTATTTATGTAATGAAGAAGACAAAGATAATAAAATGTATTTTTGTTAAGCTTGCTTCATGGGTTTCATGAGAAAGGATTTTATTATAGGTGAAAGAATTCTTCTTGATGTCTTTTAGGAATTTTTTCATCTTATCATAAATGTACGAATTAGATTCATGCATATGAAGTGTCACTCATGTAAAATCAGTGATGTGTGCCTCAAGACATTTTTCAAACCAACTTGTAAACATGACTCAAGAATGGTGCTAACACCCCCGATCAAATTAGCGTTATACTCGGTTACAATACCTCTCCAAGTCGGCTTATAAACAACAAGCAAAGTTGTCCTACAAGCAAGTGCACATGTCGGCTCATGAACCGTCACACCTATTCATGGTCGGGTCGGCTTATTACAAGTCCTAACCATTATGAATAGCCCACTCGATTGCACGTAGAAAACACATAGAATAGTTCGGATCATTCCGAGTTTTTGGGACATATTTGAGGCTATATTACGGTGACATGATATGTGGTTTGGTGCAAAATAGGAAGTGAAGTAAAGGGGTTACATTTGGAGTATAAATAGCGAAGACAAGGGAAAATATTATGTTATCGTGTTTGGTATATAAGCTTTGGATATCTCTCGCTAGGTGGCATATCACACTTTGTAGGTACAACAAGAGGGTAAGGGTTAACGCAAGTGCTACAAGGAGGATCAAAGAAGAAATTGGATTCTAGATAGACCAAGGGCTAGAAGAATGAAGTATATGCTACAACAAGGAGTTCGAGAATATTTCATCTAGGAACCGAGATTTCCTAGGGTCAAGGAGCGCAGAAAAGAAGGAATAATACGAGTTAGATACCAAGCTCTCTAGTCCCTGATGCGAAAAGGTGCGAGAAAATAAGGATCGGCTTAAGGAGTCTAGGAAGAAGCAATGACAAGGTCTTGGAGGCATACAAGGGTTAAGGGTTTATGTCATCATGGTCATGGTACTTTTGAACTGAAAGTTTATAAGAAGAATTTCTTGTGGGTTTTCCTCTCCAAAAAGGAGAGGATTTGGCCCTCGACTCGAAGAGCCTAAATTTGTGCCTCTTGTGTGTTGGTAATTGACTTGATGAAAGACATAATAAGCTAAGAAGAGAAGACATAAGTAACATAAGTAAGCTCACAAGTAATTATCAAGTAGATAATTTGAATTAAACTTAGCCCTACCTAATTATCAACATGCTATCAGCACTAAGGTGCTGGAGTCAAAGGGTTATTTTTCAAAGAGACACTCAAGGATCAAAAGGTAAGAATCAATTACTCTAGAAAGCATCAAAATAAAAGTGAAAGTCTTCATTTGAAAGCCAAATTAGTTTGCAAGAAAATTCTCAAGCCATCTCAAGAAGACCTTCAAAGGATCCACTGATCAAGGAGATGATATTTTCCATCAAATATTTATGATATTGAAGACATTTTTGGAAGACACATCATCAAGCTCCATCCAACACTATCTAACATCTTTGAAGCATTTTAAAGTAATCATCTAAGACATCCTTAATCCAAGATCACCTACTTTGCAGAATTCAATCTAATAAGGAGTTCATGTCATCATCTTCATCATCATCAAGGAAGCTGATAGAAGGAGGAAGTCATTCTCAAGTATGTATTTCTATGACCTCTTTTGAATATTTCAAAATGAATTATTGAAAAGAAAGAAAAAAATTGGTTGGGTCATCAACCTTTAGTGCACGGAAGAAGAAGACAAACTTGAATCTAATCGAAGATGAAGTTATGGGCTACATCAAAGGATATACAACTCAACCCTCAAAAGAAGACGCTATAACTCATTCCAAGTACATGAAAGGAGAAATCAAAGCCCAGAGGATTCTCATAAAATCCATTAAGGACTCACTCATACCCTATGTATCAAAACTAGAAACTGCAAAAGAAATATATGAGTGTTACACAACATTTTGTAAATGACCCTGCAATCCCCAACTCGCACATTGGAGGGTCATTTCTCCGACCAATAAGCGAGTGTCATGCTTTGCAAATACCATCCTTGCATCCCTTTTGATGAGAGCATCATTCTTCTTGTTGACATTTCCCTAAGCGGAGCTGTAAAAATCCCCTATTTTTGCCTTCGCGTGAGTAGCCGATTATACCCTTGCGTCGACGAGAGAAATTTAACATCGTGCCCGAGCCATTTGGTGCTCTGTGCCAGTTAGACACCCACGCCAAGTCTGTTTATGGAATGTGTTTTAAAAAATAGAGGCGGAGGTTCCATTCCAACCACCTCGGGGGATGAGTCATTGGGAGTGGTTGAACTGAAACAACCACGGACTCCTTCCTTTAGTTAGTAGTTTCTACCTCCCTTGGAACTCTCCTAAAGGTTAGGACTCCCTCCCACCTTTGTAGGGATCCCAACCTCCTCCTTTTCCTTTATAAAAGAAACTATATTTTTTAGTAGAAGCTAGCTGAACTAGGAGAATTATACATACTATAGCTAAGTTGCTAGAGAAGATAGAATAAGAAGGATTGTGTTGAGAGAGCTTGAGTCAAAGACTTCTGAGAGAGATTGAGTCTGAATTCTCGACCCAACATTTGAGACGCACTTCACTTGAACCCCCACTTTGGAAAAGACTGCGACATCAAAGCATCGGTTGTACTCTTCATTCTATTCATTTATATACATGACTACTTGTTTCGTTCCACTATTGTGTTATGATGTTTATTTGATGTGTTATGTTTAGCCCTCTTTGATCGGCTAATAGTTATGAGTGAAACTATTCCGTTGTGTGTTGTTCTTGTTCTTTGTCTTATGTGCGGGTATCCGAGCGTAATAGCGAACGGATTGTGATTTGCCAAGGCGAGAGTGAGAGGCCACTACTCTTTCGCAACGACGACAACGTTGGATTCAAGGTAGGTCAATCTACCGTGTTTTTTGTTCATTCATCAACTAGGAAGCAACACTTTAGCGTGTCCTTTCTTCACTAGACCCACCCTAGGGCTAGAGGGATCGTCTCTATCCGCAGAGAGGATTTACCTTCATAACAAATTGGCGAATTCTGCGGGGATCAGTGCAAGTTTGTCGTTTCATGCTGTTGGGTCAGTTTCGATTATTGGTTTGGTTATCTGTATTTTTATAGTTTTTTTGTGGAGTTTCCATCCTCTGTTTAGCTCCAGAGTGTCAAGGTTGACCTCTGCTCATTAGGTTATGGTTTTTCCTCTTTTTCCCATAGGTATCTAGCTTGGCGCAATTTTTGTCTAGACATTCGCACCGATTGGCACATGTTGCTCTTTTAGTACTCGCGCCAACCCTTGTATGGCGCAGATTACAGCCTTACGAGTCACGCCAACCCCCTGTAGGTTTTGGTTTGACCTCCTTAATGAGTATTTTGGTCATTTGTTCTTGCTTACGGGTTATTTTTTAGTGTGTTTAAGCCTTTCAAACTGTGTTGACTACTGTAGACTTTTTTGCCTCAGTCGTTTGTCCATTTTATTGTCGGTGTCATTTAAGACCTTAGGGCTTCTAAGTGTTCTTGCACACCGAGCCTTATGTTCAAGAAAAAGTCTCTTTGATTGTTATCAGTCTCGTTTTAGGTCATTATACTGAGTTTTCTTGATCCTTTTGTTTTGTTGATTGAATGGTCTTTTCATTTTTTTGATTCGTGCTTCTTCAATACTTTGAGCATCAATTATTTTGTTTGTTTGGGTTGCTTTGGGAAACTCTCTTTTTTAATTGAAATTTTGCTCCATTAGCTTGCATGTTTTTGTGTCTGTTTCGCTTTGGTTGAGTCATTCAATTTCAAAACCTTACATTTACAAAAATCAAACTAGTGTTTATTTTGTTTTCCATTGAATTAGTATGTTTTGTGCTTTATTTCATTGAAAGATAAAAAAATATCTTTGCATTCTTTTATTGTATCGAAAGTGAAACGTTCCTTTACATAACTAGCATTTGTCAATTTAGGAAGGAATTTCATTTTTTATCAGTTGCATTAAGGGCATTAGAATTTTCTTCGCATATTTTCCTTGCTTGCTTGTTTGAAATATTTCTATCCTTCTTATAACTAGCATTCATCGAATTGAAATGATGTTCATTTGCATATAGTTTGCGTTTAGGAAGTTGAACTCCAAATTTGATAGGGCCTGGAAATTGAAACCTAATTCAAGATTAACTTTAAAATTTACTCAATGAACCTAAGGCAACATTGAAACCTAATGCAATATTTCTAGTGGTCTATGCTAGAGACATGTTTCGGCGTCTTAAAACCTAGTAGTTTTCGATCGCTCGTTGGCTTCGGGACAGGTGCTAGTACGATTTGTGCTCCCCCGTACCGTCACGTATATAAAGGGAGACCCCTCTAGGTTGCAATCCTTTTATCCATAGGAAGGCGAGTCCGCCACCTTGTAACCATGATACACCGAACACGACATTCGGGGGAGACTACCCGCACGTACATCAAGTCCTTGGTCATTTCTGTTTCATTTGATCACCAAGGTGTATATGGAAGTTCACGAAAACCTTGTACACCCTCCTTCTTAGAATTCCTGAGAAGTCATTTCGATATTTTCGTGACTCTTTAAACAAGAGAAGAGATCATCGAGCACTTGTCCTTTCACACTCATTTCAAATTGAAAGTGAATAGAGTCATTTTTTTCCTATTTCTCGACTCTTAAAACATGAAACAGTGAATTTTGGTTTCAATATTATAAAATTAATCACCTACGATCACACTCCCATTAGAAGTTTCATGCTTGGCCTGATTGATTTCTTTGGTTCTTGTTTTGGCACCTTCAATCGGTTATCCCTTTTCCTTCCTATTCGATATACAGTCAAAGTGGCGCAACATCAAGTTTCGTCGTCCTCACCTGCCTCCTAGTGGTAGTTCTTTTCTAGACGTTTCTTTCGAAACCCCTCGATCCACTAGGTTTGTCGAGTTCTCGCAGCCTATTCTTCCATCTATCCAACCCCTTGCTACTCGATCTCCACTTGACGAGCCAGTTGAATTCCATTGGCCTCCTTCAAGTGCTTGGTCTGGTTTTGGGGAAGAAGGAGATTTTCCTCCTCTTATGTCTGGATCGCCTTTTGTTGTTGCTACCATACCTCCTAGTCCCTGTAGTCTTTTCGAAGATCTTACATTAGACTCAGATATGGATTCCTCCAATTCTGTTGGCAATGAAGGAATTCCTGTTTCCATAGGAGAATATCAACTCTTTCCTGAAGATCTCTCTCATGTCTCCACCCAATCTTCACCACTGTCAGTCTCACTTCCGTTGGATATAGGTCTTTGAGTCAAATTATGTCTGGAATTGCCTCCATTGCACAATCCAGTACAGTAACTCCTCCTGCGAGTTCGGTCCTAACTTCTTTGGGGAAATCACCTTCGACTCCTGGTTTGTCAGTTACTATTACATCTGTTCCAGTTCAACCAACATTTTGTGTGGCTTCTAGTTCAGTTTCCACTACTCCTGTGATTCCTAGCAGTCTTAATTTTGAAGAATATCTGTTGGGATATTCGGCAACAAAATTCTTAAGGGTTCTCAGCGAGTCTCGAGCTCTTACTAATCCTTGATTCCATCACTATGATGTTGTTCGTAATCCCTGTATATATCTACCCACACCATTATGATGTGTATGGTAATCCGATCTATTTGCCTCCTATTGATCCTTATCGGGCTATTTATGATCCTTATCAAACTGTTACTCATCCGGGACCTACTCTACTTGTGCAACCCTCCGGCTTACAAGGACAACCTTTAGCACAGTAGGGCCCCGATTCTAGTCCACGAGGGACAACCATACGGTCCACAAGGCCAACCTTTACAAGGACGACCTTTGGTCCAACATGGACAACCCTCTAGTCTCTCGGGTCAATCATTAAATCAACCTGGATCATCTTTTGGTCCTGGGGGGGGACAATTATTCGTTACGGGGACAACTTTGTTGCACCTCAATCATAACCACACGTTCGGTATGGCCCAAATATTGTGCAACCCGGGACAACCCTTTGGTCCTTCTCCGGGTCAACTTGGTCATCGGGGACAACCTGGTCCCTGTCGCAACCATCAAGCCAAACTTTTGCCACAAGGTCAACCTAGTGGCGCTCAACAACCAATTCAACGACCAGTTCAACCATCTCAATGACCATTGCAACTCTGCCCACCAGCAGATTCCTTCGTTTCCGCAGCCGGTTTTACTGTTTACCCCCGCTCAAAAGCTTGCTCAACCTGATCCGAAAGGTCAACCTACGCAATCTACAGGCGCTTATTACCCTCAAGCTTCATATCAACCGGTATATAGCGCACCCCAAATTCCTTACCCTAAAAATCAACTCTGTGTAGTAGCAACTTCAAAGTCATACTTACATTCCACAGCAGAATCCTTATGCTACTCAGCAAGGACCTTAGTGGTGCCGCTTTCGACTCAATATCCTGGTCCTCAATCCCGGTATCAACCGAATTATCCTGTTTTTAATCCCTATGATTTGAATCCTTCAGGACAAAATGTATGGGACAGAATCCCGCTCGGACTCGGTGGAATGTACACATAGGTCCTTATCAAAGACCTCCGATGACTTTTAATACTAAATTACCATTTCTTGCTACGTTGGAATTACCCGATGTGTCGAAGTTGACAAATGATCCTATTCTTCATAATCCGTATTGGCCTCTCGGGTTTCGACCAAGATTCCTGGTGATTTTTCTAAATTTTAGGGTAAACCCTGGTGAATACCCCCCAAACGCATGTTATGACTTACCACTTGTGGTGTTCTTCTAACTCTTGGGTTGACGATTCTATTTGTCTCCAGTCTTTTCCAGACGAACTCTTACCGGTGTCGCTGCAAAGTGGTATATTGAGTCGTCTCGTGGAGTTTTCCAAGATTTCAATTCTTTGGCCATGGCATTCCTTACACATTTTCGATTTACCGATCTGCTTATAGACCGGGACGCATTTCCTCACTTCATTAAAACAGGTTTGGGCTACTCATATCTTGGATCATATTCATGAGTGGTGTCGTCGTTGTTGGATGATCAAATTTGAGATACCTCATCGACTTCGACTCATTGGTTCACTACCTCCTTTGTCAATCGGATTGCCAAAGACATAGCTATGGGGGGCATGTATAACCAAGGAACAAGCCATTGCTTACGCCCGGTACCTTGATCTCGTGTACTCTCGGTTTGGCGCATTATATGATATATTCCACGATGCTCCTCAACCCTGGAACTTATAAACCACCAGTGACTCCATTCGTTGATGGTATTATTGGTTCCATATCGCAGAATTCTCAGAAGTCTCCTTCATCTAGCTTTGGGAAGCAGAAGTATACTTCTTCCAATAATGTAGCTTCTCAGTCCACTTCAAATTCTGGCAAACCCGCATAAGTGAATGTTTTTCAGGCCAATCCTATAGATAACACTTCCAAATGTAAGAAGAAGGGTAAAGTTAAGGTCAAAACCGATTACCCGAAATAGGATTCTCCAAAATCTCATCCTGCTAATAGTTCTCAACGTAAGCCGAAGTATCCTTGTTTGATTTGTGATGATGAGCACTTCACCAAGGACTGTCCTCGACGGTCTGAAGTGAGTCAATTGCTCAAAGGAACCTAAGGATCTCCAGCCATTCTTAAAGAACCTTTCCCTCAGCAGATCCAGATGGTAGAGCGCCCTCAGTCCTCTGCTCCATCTGGTTCGCAAGTGTTTATGATGAGCGATTCTACACCCATTTCTATTTCTACTCAATCGAAAGATTATTCTGGTTTGCATCTGGCAGCGGGGAAAGAGATCACTGATGGTCCTCCTCCTCCTCCTGTTTCTGGCTCTCTTGATATTGAACGGCCTAGCACCAAATCCATTGTTTGGCTGCCTTCCAAAGGCATTCTTCGTAAGTCTTCGTACAACCCAATGCCAGTGCTACTCAACATTATAGTATTGTTGAAGATTTGGCTCAGGCGCCATCCACGATGTCTGCATTAGAAGTACTTCAGAGTTGTCCGTCGCAACGAAAAGATTTGTTATCTGCGATAGGTGGGGTCGATCGTGCCGACACTAGCCTTCTTGCTTTCGATTTAGAGAATTTCGTCCCACGACTCCCACACCAAATTGCGCTCATCATTCAAGTTGGTATTAATGGTTTGAACATTCATCGGAAATCATGGACGAGGGTGCATCCACCAGTGTTATGTCACTACTTGTTGGAAAGCCATAGGTTCTCTAGCTCTCACTTTGTCACCCAATGCCCTTGAAGCATTTGATGGAAGAGAGTCCAAACCTCTTGGTGTTATCGCTAGTTTACCAATCACATTAGAAGGGAAGATAGTCAATGTCAAGGTCGAAGTCATTGATGCAAAACTCAATTATAATCTTCTCCTCGGATGCAGTTGGACTCATGCCATGCTATGTGTTCCATCCACTCTCTTTCCTGTTTTGAAGTTCCTGCACGAAGAAAATATTATTACTGTTGATCAATTTTCTTTCTTCACTTCCTCTTCCGAGAGCAACGTTTCGTATGTGGACAAGATCCCTACTCCCTACGAGAGCATAGGGCCAGGCCTTTTCAAGGATCCTGCCCTCATGGGTGTTTTCCCTCTTCCACCACCAAATAATGTTCAGGTCAACATGATTTCTCGAACCGATGACCCCTGGGTTATCCCATCTCTGAACGAGATCACTTTTTTTCGGAGATCTGATGTCGTTGAGTCTGATTGAAATTGACTATTGTGAACTCATTGTTGCGTCGAACACTCCATCCTCTGATTCTGCTCCTTCAAGCGTGACTTTTGACATCTATTCTCAATCCCCTTGGCTTGGTGATTTTGATTCACCGGATCCTTTGAAAGAAGTGTTTCCTTCCGATGAGGCTATCATGGAAACCCTGTCTCTTGACGATCTACCATGGGACGATGGTCATCATTGTTCCTCATTTCTACCAAGCCTCGGGGCCATGTATACTTGTCTTGAGAATTTTTTCCTCTCGGGTTCCTTCTCCTCTGCTTCAAACACCTGTTCGGGTCCATGAATTTTTCTTGGAAGGTAACTTGAGTAACATTACTCGGGATGGTGCCTATCGACATTTCCATTAAACCGGGAATCGTCGAAAACATCCATATTGGGGTTATGTCTTTGCATGGTCCTACGATGAAATGCCCGGTATTGATCCTAGCATCGTGGTACATGAAATTCCTACTTACCCCGGTTCGAAACCCTGTTCATCGGTGTCTTCGTTCGATGCATCCTAGGAAAGTTGGTGCCATTAAGGCCGAAGTGGAAAAGCTTCTCAAAGCTGGTTTCATTTATCCGATTCCATTGAAAGACTGGGTCTCTAATATTGTTCCTATAGACAAGAAATAGGGCACTATTCGTGTCTGTGTTGACTATCGTGATATCAATCGAGCTTGTCCTAAGGATAATTATCCTACTCCCTTTATCGATCAAATCATTGACGATTGTGCGGGGAGCAAGATTTTGTCCCTTATGGACTGTTTTTCAGGTTATAATCAAATCAACATTCTCCCGACTGATCAACACAAGATTTCCTTCATCTATCCTTGGGGAACCTTTGCATATAAGAAGCTTCCTTTTGGTTTGAAGAATGCTAGGGCCACATTTTAGCGCGCGATGTCTTATGCCTTTCCCGATATTCACAACATCGTTCGACCTTATCTAGATGACCTTTTGGCTCATTTAGCTAAGCGTAGGGATCATCCCGACTATCTTCATCGGATGTTTCTTCATTGTAGACACTATAACATTCGGCTTAATCCGTATAAGTGTGTCTTCTACATCGATTCCAATAGACTCATAGGGCTTATCATTTCCCAAGACGGGATTCGCCTGGATCCTCTCAAGGTTGAGGCTATTATCAATCTCCCCCTCTCCTTCCTCATTGCATCGCTTACAAAGTTTACAAGGGAAAGCTAATTTTCTATGCCATTTTATACCTAACTATGCCTAAGTAGCTAAAGGATTCACATGATTGTTAAAGCAGGGGCGTTCCTTTTTACTCGGGATGAGATCACTCGGAAATCTTTCGATGTGTTGAAAACATTGTTGGTCAATGCTCCTCTCCTCCACCCTCCAAATTATCATTGTCATTTTCCCTTTATTTAGCTGCCGCTTTCAGCACGATTGCCATGGGTTTGGTACAAGACGATGATGACGGTCATGAGCATGTTATTTATTACTGTCTCATAACCTTCTCAACCTCGAAACACGTTATGCCCACGTCGAAAAGTTAGTGTTGGATGTTGTTCAAGCCATTCAAATTTTTCGTCATTATATTCTTCCGCGTACGTGTGATGGTGATTTCTGAATGCAACCCCCATGACCTACATATTGTCTCGAAAATTGCTGGGGGAAAATACTCAAAGTGGATTGTTATCCTCCAATATTTTGATTTGGAATTTAATGCTTTGCCAAGTCTAAGAAATCATTGGTCTTTGCTGATTTACTTTGTTCTCTCCCTTCGACTCCGCTCCTTCTTTTTCTAAGGAATTCATTCGAGATGATTCACTTTTATTGATTAGCACCCTCGATCCTTGGTACGGTGATATAATCGTCTATCTCTAGACTTCATATTTTAGATTTGAGTTGATGAAGGATGCCCGTCGATGCATCTGTCATCGGTCGCAACCTTATCGTATCGTTGGAGATACTCTCTATCATGTTGGAGTCGATTCCATTCTTCGACGATGTTTGAGTCTTGAGGAAGTTGAGAAAGCTCGAATGATTGTCATAGTGGCGCTTGTGGTGGTCACATGTCTGGTTATGCTACTGCACAAAAGATTCTTTGTGCTCGGTTATTTTTGGCCTACTATTTTCAAAGACTCGTATTGTCGTAGTTCGTAAATTCCATCATTACCAGATTTATCAACGTAATTTGCATGCGCCGCCCATTCCTCTTCATCTTGTCATTACCGTTGGTCCCTCTCGTGAAGTGGGGCATCAATTTTATGATGTGTAACCCTCACTCGGCCGCGGGGCATGATTATATTATCGTAGTTGTGGATTACTTCACCAAATGGGCCGAAGCAATGCCTACACTTTCCGCCGACGATACGACAATTTGCTTAGTTCATATTCAATCACATTATTGCTAGGTTTGGTGTCGCTCAAGCCATCATTACCGATCATGGTTCCCATTTTCGGCATTATATGGTGGCGGAGTTGACTTCTAAGTTGGGTTTGCATCACGACGACTCAACGCCGTACTACCCTTAAGCTAATGGCTAGGTTGAATTTGTGAATAAATTTCTTGTCACGATGCTTCAACGTACGATTGGGATCCACAAATCAAATTGGCATCTCATGTTATTTTCGGCTCTTTGGGCTTACCGAACCTCAGTTAAGAATGCAACCAGGGTTCACTCCTTTCCGGTTGGTTTATGGCACTGGAAGCTACTCTCTCGATTGAATGTGAAATACCTTCACTCAAGTTGGATGTTGAATTACTACCGAATAATTCACCAAAAGAAGAGCATCTCCTTTATTTAGAAAGGTTGGATGAAACCCGCCGCTTTGCTGCTCTCTTTATTGAAGCATAGAAAAAAGTGGGTCAAAGCTCATTTTGATCGGTCGGATTCCCCTTGTTCTTTCGTTGAAGTAGATCTCGTCCTCCTATATGACCAAGCTCATGATAAGTCAGAGGGCGGGAAAATTTCAACCTATGTGGCATGGGCCCTACATCATTAAATGTATGTTGCAAAATGGGGCCTTGTTGTGGCTAGAAACAACCCCCCTTCTTATTTAGTATTAGTGATAATACTAAATAAGTGGGGGCCCTTAGTCAAAAAAAAAAAATCTAAAAATCAATTAGTGCTTGTGTTCTTTATTCAATAAAACTTAATATCATAAACTTAGGAAAATACCTCTTGAAAAATCTAAAAAGCTTAAGTTTTATGATAAGATAGAATAAAATCATTCCTTAAAGGAATATCGCATCACAAAAAAGTAATGGATATCTCTTTACAAGAAGAATTCTAAAATTGCGATATCACGATGCGAAACTATGCATGAAAAATATTCATCGCATCGCATGTCTCAAATATCACTTACGCTAAAAACCTCAAAATCACCGATATGCGATGGCACATATTGCAAATCGCATGTCGCAAAAAAATATGTTAACGGATGATTGTCACATGTTCTGCTCCATCGATAAAGTGATATTGCGATGTTGCGATAAAGCAATATTGCGATGTTGTGATAAAGCGATATTTCGATGTTGCGGTATTGTGATGTTGCGATAAAGCGATATTGCGATCTGCGATACTGCGATCTGCGATATTGCGAAGCAAATCGCAGATCGCCTTATCACAGGTCCTTAAGGCTCGTTGTACAAAGAATCTTTCTCCATAAATCGAGACCCCGTTAAGCGCTTTAATGTTAATCAATGAATTGGTTTTCAATCATTAATGAAATTTGGTTTTGTTGTGATCGAAGAGCCGTTTCACGTAAGATGGTATATTTTATATGTTTTCGGCATTTAAAACTTTCCTGTCACCTTTTTTCCTATCATTATTCTCACTTCATTCGTAAACTGCAGGAACAAAGAACATAGAACTATACAAAACAATATTCCTGATATTATGGGAAAGAAAGACAAAGCTCCAATTTCTGAAGACAAAGAAATGACGCCCTTGTATACAGACACTGCCTGTAACAAAGACGCTGGTATTACTACTTGTGAGGGCATGTATAATATACTTGAAGAAGAGAACCCCAGATTAATGGAGGTTACAGCTACTGCAAGCTCACATGGGTCTTCTGATGCATCCATTACAGAGCTAGCTTGTTCATTCTTGCACCGAATACCAGCGAGGCCTAAAATTCTTCCATACACGGATATGGTTAAATGGGTACTGGACAACATGGATATTACAAACAGACAGTTTAAGACTCTGGGTCAAGAACACATTGGTTCATTCACTCCACAAGATTTGAGACTCATGTATCATTTGCTGGAGCCATAGGCGACTTATAAAAAACAGTTCATGGAGAAGTTTTCCAAAGAAAATGAAAACCTGGCAGAATGCACCAAGGAATGGTCAAGGAGAGATGAACCACTAAAAAATGATAAACACGGTATGTATAGTACTAGTTCTCTCACTTCTCCGTATTGTTTTGTTGCTGCTATGCTGTGTAGGCTTTTTGGAAAGCTAGAAATTAATAAGTTTTCATCTGAATGGCTACCATTATTGAATGCTGTTGTTAAAGCTACTATTGTGGATTGGGCTAAGATATTATCTGACAACTTAGCCACAACTATTTTGAATTATCGGTCCAAAATAACTATTTCTCAGAGAATTTATCCCCCTTCTTACTTATCTGCTTATGTAATGGATTCAATCTGTTATGTTTCTAAGTTTCCTTTAATGGGTTGGAAATGGACAACTGAAGATCCCCTACCCATTCATGTTTATCACAAAGAATTGTGGGATTCAAAGTTCATTCCCTATTTTTACAAGATTTTCCATGGAATCATGTTGCCCCTGTACAAAATGTTATATGATAAAGACGCTCCAAGGTTTTCTCCTGGAGCAGAGGTAGACATACTTTATGTTGCGAGATGGTTTGGAGAAGAATTGTTTACATATGTTAGGGTATTTGGAAGTTTTGCCTCCCCTCATGTTTTACCCTTGTATGTTCCTGATAAACTCATGGCATGAGAAATTGCTTATCAAACCTGCGGAGAAGGAGGTTTGACTAAAGATTTGAAGGACAAAAAGAAGGCTATCTGGCCACAATTTCCTGTAGCCTGTGGGGCCTTTTCATTATTTGATGTTGGTCATGCATTCAATGAAGTAAACAACATTACATGTTTACAATTGTTCAAGTTTCCAAGAAGACCATTCGACCCCTATGATATTGTT
Source organism: Pinus albicaulis (assembly GCA_034641835.2). Classification (NCBI taxonomy): domain Eukaryota; kingdom Viridiplantae; phylum Streptophyta; class Pinopsida; order Pinales; family Pinaceae; genus Pinus; species Pinus albicaulis. The sequence goes on along the minus strand of CM076580.1, from coordinate 219,420,548 downwards.
AAAAATTTCACTACTATAGTCAAAATAAGAGTGTTTTCTAAAGAAGATGATATTTTTGATGACATGTTCCAAGAAAAAAGCACACTTAAAGAGGTTCTACATTCGGCCCAAATACGGTTTCCTCCAACATAATTTCAAGAGTTCAAAATATACAGGGAAAGGAGGTTAACTACTATCCCTTTGGATAAATTACGCTTGGAACCCGTAAGGGAACCAACTCCCAGTATTAGTCTCAGTGGAAGTTCAGGTATAGACAAGTCTAAGTCTAAGTCCGAGAAATAAACCTCTGAACATTCTAAGAGGTCTGACAATGACCATGATAAAAGTGAAGGGTCAGTAAGGGATACTGCCTAGTCAAAGGAGCTTTCACAGCAACAGGTTTCAACCTCTCCACAGTTAAATCTTCCCCCTCTCATTGTACAGCAACCATCAGTCAGAACTGAGTTAGATAAGGAATGGGAGACTTTCAATGACTTGATTAATATTGAAGGACAAAACACACAGACACCTATGATTAATGTACAGGAAAAATATAGTCACAGGAATAACTACCAATGTCTCAGAAATGGAACATATTCCCATTACCCCATCCTCTGAACTTATGCTCAAAATAGAGGAAATTCCTCCTCTTGATGTATTCTATAGTCCACAACACAAGGCAATGGTATGAAGATAAAGGAAGAAAAGAAAATTGGAAAATGTGCTCTCTCATGATGCAGAACAATTAGATGTCCTATGGCAAGATCCTACTACTAATCCAACTGAAAATATCACAAAATTATCTCATATCACAGGAGCATATGCCTCTGCAGCCATTGATAAAGCATCTGAGGTATGAAAATTATTGAATGAAAAATAAGATCAAGTACAGGTTCTGCAACAATAACTGCAACAAGCCAATGCCAACAATGAAGCACAGAAACAACTTGAAAAATTACAGAAAGACTTCCAACAAATGCAGATAGGATATCAGAACAGTTTGGCTGAAAAAGAAAAATAGCTATGGGTTATGCAAGAGATGCACAAGGATGATCCGAAGCTTACATAATTCATCACAGAGTCTATTTCCTTAAATAATCAACTACTGCAGGAACATGAAATATTATGCCAAAGAATATCACAGTGGAACTCTTATTGTGAAGAAAGTGATAAAATCACTAATCATGTCGTAGACTTACGACATGATTATGATTCAATTGATAAAAGAGTTACTGAATATTTAGCTTGGCAAGAAACAGAGGAGGGGAAAAGATCAGGTGCACCAATAATCAATAACAATCACAAGGAAATGCTCTTTAATAATTGGGATGCACAAATCAAAAAAGCAGAGCCAGAAGTGGAAGAAGCAGTCACAGCAGCAAGCAATATTATTGATTGTATAAATGAAAATTTGCACGAGGCAAATCTGATCTCTGAAACTACTCCAAGGTATCTACCGAAAGCACAGCAACTGCAGACAGACTGGAGACAGAAGGCTCAAGAAAAGGTAAAATCGATTAAAATATTAACAAAGTTAAATTGGGATTCTTACTAGGCGTGTTTGGTAAAACCACACAGCCAGTGCATGACTCTCAAGTGTATCATCAATTCTACCGAGAAGATGGCGCCAGCTCTTTCCAATTCCGTTTTCATAGGACAGTTAAAGTCCGAAGTTGGCTAGCCTACTCTTCTCAAATCGATGCTGAACACTTGCAATTTCAAAGATTCATAAGTAGTTAGTTGTTAAGTTTTAATTTTAGATTTAGTATTAATTTTGCTTTATTTGTTTTTCCTAAAAAGAGGACGGTCATTTAAACCGTATCCTACATTTTTGTAATAAATTATTTTTAGATTTAGTTAGTAGTATTTAAACCCTTCTCATGCATTTAGAGAAAGGTCTTGAAATTTGTCAAAAACTTGTCCTCAGAACATGCACTTTTGCACCCTCCGAGGAGGTTTTGATGAATGAATGGAACAAGATTTATTGATATCTGCGTTTAATATCTACTACTGATGTTGCACTTTTGTACTCTTAGTGGATGTTGGATTAAGAAGAGATAAGTCATTATTTCTTGAAGCTCATGAGTAGAACTAGTTATAAATGGTACTTTTATCTCTTAACTATTTCTGCTTTTGTGTTAAAGTGATATTTATGTTCAGTTGTTTATATATTTATGCTTGAATGCTTGAGTTATCATTTGGCACTTTTGTACGGTGATAGATATTTGTTTATGCTTAATATATGAGTAACTTATTATGCGATATGTTCTTCACAACTGTTTCGTTTAACTTTTTATACGAAGTAGTTTATCTTTATTGAATTCTTTTCTTATAACAGTTGAATGATCTTTATTACCAATTGTTATTTGAAATCATTTTAGATCGCATAACGGAAAGATTACATCCCGGGTTAGTTTAGAATTAGATATTTCTGTTTGATTAGAATACAATTGCATGTTATTAGATTAGAAATAGAATAAAATCATTTCTCAATATCAATTCTCAATAGAATAAAATATCAATTCTCAACACACATACACATATTGGGAAACTGGTCCCATTATCCCCAGTCGGACCCACTATACCAAACAGAAAAGGAGCTGCCAACCAAGGTCCGGACCGGGTGGGTATCCCCCTTGTTGTAGACCCGATTTTCGGGGCTTCAACATATTTGGCGCTAGAAGGAGGGCCCCGAACTATGAATGGAAAGTAAGTCAAAATCTAAATACCACTCTGAGAGTAAATCGCCCTCACCATCTCCCTCGACTTCTCCATCGCACTTAGAATCTTTAAATATAGAGCCAGAAGTCGAAAGAACAACAGCCACTGCCACAAACCCTGACTTTTCAGAAGAATCTAATATTGAACCTCCTGAAGTTGAATCTTTTATTCATAAACTTCAGTGATTTTCAATATCACCTCAAAGATCTGATAAATCTCAAGGCAGTGTGACTTCGCAATATAACCCTACTCATCCTCTTACCAGATTACAGAGTGAAAAGTTTGGTGTACAACCAACTGAGTTACCTATACCTACAAGGAAGAGAGCAAGGAAATCACCTAAAGAGTCTGATAGTGAGACTCTTTCATCATCATCATCCATTTCAATCTCTTCACCGCGAAGTCAACCATCCACCCCTCCACTTCAGACTATTGTCTATCAGTCCACTGGAACTTCCACATCTCCTTCTCAAACATCTGGAATCGTAATATCCTCATCTTCCCAACCACAGGGATCATCTTCTGCACTTTCTTCTATTGGTAGTTCAGCGATGGCCCAATCTCCATGGAATAACCCAGGAGCAGTCTTAATCCTGTACCCTTGAGTCAAATACTAGCCCATCCTGAAAAATGGCTGCCTAAGTTTAATCCTGAAGCAGGCATGCTAGCAGAAGAACATATAAATAACTTTATGTTGTCCATAAATCTCAATGGATTTACTAATGAAGACGTTGTCGTCCGACTTTTTCCCTATACTCTACAAGGAGCAGCCGGATCATGGTATTTCTCATTACCTTCTGGATCTATTACTAGTTGGGATATCTTCCAAGATCAATTTTTGACTAAGTTTGGTGATGACAGGTCTACAACGACACTGATCAATGACTTGTCTAATCTTAGAGCTGAGTCAAAAGAACCCATCAAGGATTTTAATTCGTGTTTCAATAAACTGTTAAATAAAATTCCGACTACTTCTAAGCCTAGCAGCGAAGAAGTACGAAGTGAATGGTACATCTTTGCTTTACCATCAAATATAGCAATCTTCGTTGATAGAGCTAACAAAACAACTTTAGATGACAATATGAAAGAAGCAATAACAGTAGAGAAACGTATCATTACTCTAGAAAATAAAAATGCGATAGACGAACGAAAATCCAAGAAGGTTACTTTTAAGGAAGGCCCCAAGAAAAAACAATCGAAAGATCCATTCGATTTAGAAGGATTGTAGAAATTTCTGAAAACCATGTCCAACGAAATGGTTGAAATTAAGAAACAAGTGGCAGAAACATCTTCTAAAAAGTCTTTCAAGCCTTATAGAAGAAACCCTTCAACTAATTCAAAGCTGCCAAATGCTATTACAAGTGCTGAATCAGAAGAAGAAGAAGAGGAGATTGCTACTGAAGAAACTACCGACGAAGAAGAAGTTGTAGAGGTACAAGGTATGTGGGATTTCATCCTCCCAGATGAAGAAGATCAAGAAGCATCCCCGGTTAGCACTCGAAGTAGAAATGAACTTGATCCTCCTCAACCTACTCCTAAGCCAAAGAGCGCAAGCTCAATGACTAAGGATAAAGTTGCAGCCAAGAAAACGACATCTAAAGCGACTCAAACCAGCCCAGTCCAAACAGATTCATCAACTCCATCAAAAACAATGATCGTTTTGGATGAAATGGAGTATAATATCATAGAAGACATGAATAATACTAGGTCTAACATCACTTTTTATGAATTGAGCAAGTTAAAACACTAGCAAAAGGTACTTTTGAAAGAATTACATGCTGTAACAGAAAAACCTTTGCCCGATCCTGTAATCTCTTAAGCTTCCAATGAGATGGGAATACCTCCCATGAATGTGATTAGTAAAGTTGATCTAGAAAATATCGCTTTAATTGGAGGAAGGTCAAGATCTCATACTCCATTTCTTCTTACTTACAAAGTTTTCAATAAAAAATTGTATAATTGTTTAGTGGATTCTGGAGCTTCATCTAATATTCTACCAAAATCAATATGTGCAAAGTTGAACATTCAACCGCAAAAATCTGCTCTGCACATAGTCCAGTTAGATCGATTGCAAGTTGAAGTGATCGGCGAATTAAATCAGGTTACCATAAGGCTGTCATCTAATCCAAAGGTATGTCAAGTTAAACACATTTTAGTTGCAGATATTCCAGAATTTTATGGCTTAATTCTTAGAAGAGATTGGTCAGAAAAACTTCATGGATACTTTGCAATTGATTGGTCGGACATGTGGCTTCCTTACAATGGTAAACCAAATCAGATAAAGGTTGAGCGAGAAAAACATCAGAAATACATAGTAACAGAACTGGAAGGAGAAAATGAACCAGTTGCATACAACAATAATATCATTGGCAACTATTGAGTTGATTCTTTCTTAGGAAATTTCAATGCTCATACTTCACCTTATTTAGAACATTCTGTTTTATCTCAAATAGAAAATTTTTCTCAAACAGATAATTCTAGATGTATTAATTTTATAGATACTCCTGTAAATAAGTCTTTATTTTGGAAGTTATTTTTTTATGGTTCTAAGTCTGATGAAGGAGCAGGAGCAGGATGCGTGTTGATTAGTCCAGAGGGAAACAAAATTATGCTAACTTGCAGACTTGAGTTCGATTGCACCAATAATACTACAGAATACGAGGCTTTAGTCCAAGGATTATACAAAGAAATCGGATTAGATATCAAATATCTACAAGTTTTCGGAGATTCTGAAATTGTAATCAGATAGGTACGTAATACTATACATTGTTTATCAGGTCATTTAAAGCATTATCAATATTTAGTTCAAGATCTGACTGGAAACTTTATATCATTTAATATTTCATCAATTCCCAGACTCCAGAATGCTAGTGCAGACCTCCTGGCTAATGTAGCTTCCAAGCTCATTCCTTCAGAAGACTTTAGCCCTGATCGATTTTCAATCGAATTAATCTTTAGACCCTCGATTCCTTATAACATTACCAATTGGAGGATTTTCAACGATGATCCTGATATTGTAAGCTTCCTCACATCTGAAGGATCTTACACCAATCAGATAATTGATGAGGACAAACATGACAGACAATTACAACAAGATAGCACTAATAATGCTATGCCAAAGTCAGTAGTCAAGTTAGAAGACCTTTATGATTTTAAATATCGATTCAAAAGATCTACCAATTCAAAATTGAAAAGTTCAACTTTGAACTATGAATTCGTAAATCTAGGAACTGATACCAAACCACAGAATATCAACCTAGGCCTCGGTCTAGCTCCTGAAGAAAAATTAGCGTATGTTCTTATCTTGAAACAATACAAAAGTGTCTTTGCTTGGAACTACGATGAACTTAAAACTTATGACACTTCTATCATCCAACATACTATCCCAATGATAAACAATGAAAAACCTATCCAACAAAAGTTGAGAAAGATCCATCCCAATCTAGAAAATCAGATCAAATATGAACTCAATAAGTTATTGAAAGCCAAGATTATTTTTCTCGTTCGACATTCTAAATGGGTTTCCAATATGGTTCCCGTTAGAAAGAAGAATGGAGACATTAGAATTTGTATTGACTTTCGAAATCTTAATAAAGCTTGCCAAAAAGATAATTTTCGTTTGCCTCCTATGGAGCAAATATTGCAGGCAATTTAATGTCTTTCTTAGATGGTTTTTCTGGCTACAACCAAGTGTTGGTCCATCCCGATGATCAATTGAAAACCACGTTCAGAACCAAATGGGGCACTTATGCATATCAAAATATGCCTTTTGGTCTGATCAACGCTGGTGCCACATTTCAAAGAGCCATGGACATCGCATTCAAGGGACTAGTTAACAAATCAGTGGTAATTTACTTGGATGATATAACTGTATATTCCAAGAAATGAAGCAATCATCTTAGAGATTTAAAACAGATCTTTCAACGTTGTCAAAGGTATGGAATTTCACTTAACCCAAAAAAATCCTTTTTTTCATTAAGTGAAGGAAAACTTCTTGGATTCATAGTATCAGAATCTGGAATTCATATTGATCCTGATAGAATCAAGGAGATTTCTGAAATACCCTTACCTCACAACAAGAAAGCTATGCAATCGTTCCTTGGCCAGATTAATTTTGTAAAGAAATTTGTGCCAGATTTTTCAACAATTGTATCTCCTTTAAAAGAAATGATTAAAAATAATTCAAACTTCAAATGGGGCCAAAACGAATATGAGGCATTCATCTGATCAAACAAGCAATTGTTAATGCTCCATCTTTAGCAACTCCATATTTTTTCGATCCTTTTATTTTGTATACATTTTCCTCTGATAAATCATATGCTGCGATACTCACTCAAGAAAATCAAGACAAGGCAGAAGCCCCGATTTCTTTTTTCAGATCAAATTTACAGGGGGCTGAATTGAATTATTCAGATGTAGAGAAACAAGCTTATGATGTTTTCAAAGAAATTAAATATTTCAGACCCTTTCTACTTAAAACCCATACAAAAATCATAGTACTATTTCCAGTGGTAAGAAATATCTTAGTACAGAAATATGTGGGTGAAAAAAGAACCAATTGAGTTATTGCCTTACAAGAATATGATGTGGAAATCAAACTAGCAAGTATTGTAAGAGGTCAAGGCTTTTGCAAAATACTAGCTAGAGCATCGCTTATTTCTGAAAAACCATCTGCAGAGATACAAATTTATGAGGTAAGCCTAAACGATGTTGAATCATTATATGCTGATATCATATATTATCTAAAGAATGGATATGCTCCTCCAAATCTCAATTACACCAAGAAAAGAGCTCTAAGGTTGAAAGCTAAACAATATCAGCTTGTGAATGATGTTCTTTTTAGAATGAATTATAATCCTGTTCTCCTTAGATGTCTTGAGAAATCTGAAGCTGAAAAAGTCTTGTAGGAACTCCATGATGGACCAGCAGGCGGACATTATGCTGGAGATACTACTGCACATAAAATTCTCCGCGTAGGCTATTACTCGCCCACACTATTCAAAGACTCACATAGCTACGTAAGGAAATGTCAAGTTTGTCAAACCGCTGCTGGAAGACAAAAGAAACCATCATTGCCATTACAACCAGTCAACATTGAACAACATTTTGATCAATAGGGATTGGACATAATAGGTGAGATCGTTCCTAACTCTTCTAAGCAACATAGGTATATCATTACAGCAACTGATTATTTTACTAAATGGGTAGAAGAAGTTCCTCTCAAGACTGTTAATGCCAAGCATATCATTGAATTCATAGATCAGTTCATAATCACTAGGTTTGGTTTACCTTCTGCTTTAATGTTTGATAATGCATCGTATTTTTCTGGTAATGCTATGACTGAATTTGCACTTAAAAGAGGTTTCAAACTTAAATACTCTGCCAATTATTATCCACAGGGAAATGGGTTAGCTGAATCTACAAATAAAAACTTTATCAGAATCATTAAGCGAACCATTGATCAAAATCATAAAAATTGGCATAAGTCTTTAATACATGCTTTATGGGTAGATCGAATAACACAGAAAGCCTCCATTAGCACTTCTCCCTTTAATTTAGTTTATGGGAAAGAAGTGGTTCTCCCAACTCATCTAGCAATTCCTTCTTTGGCCTTAGTTCAATATATTGATGAAGTACCAACTTCTTCCTTAGAATTCAGGCAGCTGGAAATAATTAAGCTAGAAGAACAACGAGAACAGGCCAAAATAACTCATGCTCATCACCAAGCATTAGTAAAAGCTTCTTTTGATTCAAACATGATATCCAAAAAGGACTTTCAGATCGGAGATCTAGTTTTAAAATGGGACAAGGCTCATGAGGAAAAAGGAAAACATACAAAATTTCAACGAATGTGGCTTGGTCCTTTCCAAATTGCAGAAGTCATAGGTCCATCTACTTTTATGTTACAGGATTTAACAGGAAAAATAGAGTCTTTACTTGTTAACGGACTGATCCTCAAAAAATATTTTTCATAGGAGATCATTCTTCTATTTTGTATATTAGTTTCCTTTATTTTCATGATAAAACCGGTTGTAAATGGTTACATTTGGAAATTCACGAAAAAGACACAAATTCTCTTTTAGATTTTGTTTTTTCACTTGTATAAATAGAATTCTTCTAGGAAATTGATCATTATTATTGAAAGATACAGTTAAAAGCTTTAAGCCTAGAAATGATACTAGTTTCAACTATGTAAATTTTGATAAAAAGTGACCTTTAATGGGAAATTGTTTTATATCAGTTCAATAAAAGGTATCAATAACAAAAAAAAGATTCTCTGTAGAAAATTTCTTTCCAAAAACTCTACCATTGTCATCCAGAGCTATCTTAAGGAAACAATGACTTCCTCCCAACCTAGGAAATTACAACGTTCAGGGAATAATCCAATGATACACTTTTAACTTAAAGAGTAAGAGGTCTCATCACGAGCCGACTTATCATGATCATAGATATTATAGCTTGCTGACTTTGCCAATACTACATACCACAACAGGGCAATGACTCAAGATTATTGAAATCAAAAGACAAGGGGTCTCTACACGAGCCAGCTTGTTCAACAAAGTTATAAATCAAGTGAATGGCACTGTCATAAATTGGCTACCAAACCAAGACATTGTTCTTTAAGAATAAAAATAAAATGAAAGAAATAAGTGTAGATATGAATTTCTCTTTGAAAATTGTATATTTCTCTAAGTAGGATACAGGATCATTGGTGGGTAACAGGTAACCCTGTCGAGGCTATAAACGCTTGCTAGCAGCAGAGGCTCTACCTACGACAAATGAGCATATTTAAAACTGATATACGGAGAAGCCTTTGTTTTTATCTTTATAAACCAAGTAGTGACTGATGTAGATACAAGGACTAGCTTGAGGAAGTAAACAGTCAAAGTTGAATATAGAAGAAACGAAATATCATTGATAGATAAAATCATAATGTACTTTGTCTTTCTATTATAAAATTTGATTTTCTGATTTTTTTTTTATTTTGAAAGTTTAGAAAATTCAAAAGAAAAGCAGAGATAACTTGTTCTTCCAAGTGAATCGCCAATTGTTGTGGCCAGCAACAACCCCCCTTCTTATTTAGTATTAGTGATAATACTAAATAAGTGGGGGCCCTTAGTCAAAAAATCTAAAAATCAATTAGTGCTTGTATTCTTTGTTCAATAAAACTTAATATCATAAACTTAGGAAAATACCACTTGAAAAATATAAAAAGCTTAAGTTTTATGATAAGATAGAATAAAATCATTCCTTAAAGGAATATCGCATCGCAAAAAAGAAATGGATATCTCTTTACAAGCAGAATTTAAAAATTGCGATATTGCGATGCGAAACTATGCATGAAAAATATTCATCGCATCGCATGTCTCAAATATCACTTACGCTAAAAACCTCAAAATCACCGATATGCGATGGCACATATTGCAAATCGCATGTCGCAAAAAAATATGTTAATGGATGATTGTCACATGTTCCGCTCCAGCGATAAAGCGATATTCCAATGTTGCGATGTTGCAATGTTGCAATGTTGCAATGTTGCGATAAAGCGATATTGCGATGCTGCGGTATTACAATGTTGCGATAAAGCGATATTGCGATCTGCGATACTGCGATCTGTGAAATTGCGAAGCAAATCGCAGATCACCTTATCAAAGTTCCTTAAGGCTCGTTGTACGAAGAAGCTTTCTCGATAAATCGAGACCCCATTATGCGCTTTAATGTTAATCAACGAATTGGTTGTCAATCATTAATGAAATTTGGTTTTGTTGTGATCGAAGAGTCGTTTCACGTAAGATGGTATATTTTATATGTTTTCGGCATTTAAAACTTTCCCATCACCTTTTTTCCTATCATTATTCTCACTTCATTCGTAAACTGCAGGAACGAAGAATAGAGAACTATACAAACCTCCAATTTATGAAGACAAAGAAATGACGCCCTTGTATACAGACATTGCCTGTAACAAAGACGCTGGTATTACTACTTGAGAGGGCATGCATAATATACTTGAGGAAGAGAACCCCAGAGTAATGGAGGTTACAGCTACTGCAGGCTCACATGGGTCTTCTGATGCGTCCATTACAGAGCTAGCTTGTTCATTCTTGCACCGAATAGCAGCGAGGCCTAAAATTCTTCCATACACGGATATTGTTAAATGGGTACTGGACAACATGGATATTACAAACAGAAAGTTTAAGACTCTGGGTCAAGGAACTCATTGGTTCATTCACTCCACAAGATTTGAGACTCATGTATCATTTGTTGGAGCCACAGGCGACTTATAACAAACAGTTCATGGAGAATTTTGCTAGAGAAAATGGAAACCTGGCAGAATGCACCAAGGACTGGTCAAGGAGAGACGAACCACTAAAAAAGGATAAACACAGTATGTATAGTACTGGTTCTCTCACTTCTCCGTATTGTTTTGCTGCTGCTATGCTCTGTAGGCTTTTTGGAAAGCCAAACATTAATAAGTTTCCATCTGAATGGCTACCATTATTGAATGCTGCTGTTAATGCTACTATTGTGGATTGGGCTAAGATATTATCTGACAAATTAGCCACAGCTATTTTCAATTAGCGGTCCAAAAGAACTGTTTCTTAGAGAATTTATCCCCCTTTTTACTTATCTGCTTATGTAATGGATTCAATCTGTTATGTTTCTAAGTTTCCTTTAACGGGTTGGAAATGGACAACTCAAGATCCCCTACCCATTCATGTTTATCACAAATAATTGTGGGATTCAAAGTTCATTCCCTATTTTTACAAGATTTTCCATGGAATCATGTTGCCCCTGTACAAAATGTTATATGATAAAGATGCTCCAAGGATTTCTCCTGAAGCAGAGGTAGACATACTTCCTATTGCGAGATGGTTTGGAGAAGAATTTTTTACATATGTTAGGGTATTTGGAAGTTTTTCCTCCCCTCATGTTTTACCCTTGTATGTTCCTGATAAACTGATGGCACGAGAAATTGCTTATCAAACCTGCGGAGAAGGAGGTTTGACTAAAGATTTAAAGGAAAAAAAGAAGGCTATCTGGCCACAATTTCCTGTGGCCTGTGGGGCATTTTCATTATTTGATATTGGTTATGCATTCAAAGAAGCAAACAACATTACATGTTTACATTTATTCAAGTTTCCAAGAAGACTGTTCGATCCCTATGATATTGTTAAAAATTTCACTACTGTAGTCAAGATAAGAGTGTTTTCTAAAGAAGATGATCTTTTTGATGACATGTTCCAAGAAAAAAGCACACTTAAAGAGGTTCTACATTCGGCTCAAATACGGTTTCCTCCAGCAGAATTTCAAGAATTCAAGATATACAAGGAAAGGAGGTTAACTAGTATCCCTTTGGATAAATTACGCCTGGAACCCACAAGTGAACCAACTCCCAGTATTAGTCTCAGTAGAAGTTCAGGTACAGACAGGTCTAAGTCTAAGTCCAGGAAAGAAACCTCTGAACACTCTAAGAGGTCTGACAATGACCATGATAAAAGTGAAGGGTCAGTAAGGGATACTGCCCAGTCAAAGGAGCTTTTACAACAACAGGTTTCAACCTCTCCATAGTTAAATCTTCCCCCTCTCATTGTACAACAACCATCAGTTAGAACTGAGTTAGATAAGGAATGGGAGACATTCAATGATTTGATTAATATTGAAGGATAGAGCACACAGACACCTGTGAGTAATGTACATACAACAAAAAATATAGTCACAGGAATAACTACCAATGTCTCAGAAATGGAACATATTCCCATTACCCCATCCTATGAACATATGCTCAAAATAGAGGAAATTCCTCCTCTTGATGTATTCTATAGTCCACAACACAAGGCAGTGGTAAGAAGACAAAGGAAGAAAAGGAAATCGTAAAATGTGCTCTCTTATGATTCAGAACAATTAGATGTCCTATGGCAAGATCCTACTACTGATCCAACTGAAAATCTCACAAAATTATCTCATATCATAGGAGCATATGCCTCTACAGCCATTGATAAAGCATCTGAGGTACGAAAATTACTAAATGAGAAAGAAGATCAAGTACATGTTTTGCAACAATAGCTGCAACAAGCCAACGCCAACAATGAAGCACAGAGACAGCTTGAAAAATTACAGCAAGACTTCCAAAAAATGCAGATAGGATACCAGAATAGTTTGGCTGAAAAGGAAAAACAGCTACAAGTTATGCAAGAGATGCACAAGGATGATCCCAAGCTTACAGAATTCATCACAGAGTCTATTTCCTTAAATGATCAACTACTGCAGCAACGGGAAATATTATGCCAAAGAATATCGCAGTGGAACTCTTATTGTGAAGAAAGTGATAAAATCACTAATCATGTCATAGACTTATGACATGATTATGATTCAATTGATAAAAGAGTTACTGACTATTTAGCTTGGCAAGAAACAGAGGAGGGGAAAAGAGCAGGTGCACCAATAATCAATAACAATCACAAAGTAATGCTCTTTAATAATTGGGTTGCACAAATCAGGAAAGCAGAGCAAGCAGCGGAAGAAGCAGTCACAACAGCAAGCAATATTATTGACTGTATAAATGAAAATTTGCACGAGGAAAATCTGATCTCTGAAACTAATCCAGGGTATCTACAGAAAGCACATGGGATTCTTACTAGGCGTGTTTGGTAAAACCACATAGAGAGTGCATGACTCTCAAGTGTATCATCAATATTGCCGAAAAGATGGCGCTAGCTCTTGCCGATTTCGTTTTCACAGGACAGTTAAAGTCTGAAGTTGGCCAGCCAACTCTTCTCAAACCAATGATGAACACTTGCAATTTCAAAGAACAGATTCATAAGTAGTTAGTTATTAAGTTTTAATTTTAGATTTAGTATTAATTTTGCTTTATTTTTGCCTAAAAATAGGATGGTCACTTAAACCGTATCCTACATTTTTGTAATAAATTATTTTTAGATTTATTTAGTAGTATTTAAACCCTTCTCATGCATTTAGAGAAAGGTCCTGAAATTTGTCAAAAACTTGTCCTCAAAACATGCACTTTTGCACCCTCCAAGGAGGTTTTGATGAATGAATGGAATAGGATTTATTGATATCTGCATTTAATATCTACTACTGATGTTGCCCTTTTGTACTCTTAGTGGATGTTGGATTAAAAAGAAATAAGTCATTATTTGAAGCTCATGAGTAGAACTAGTTATAAATGGTACTTTTATCTCTTAACTATTTCTGCTTTTGTGTTAAAGTGATATTTATGTTCAGTTGTTTATATATTAATGCTTGAATGCTTGAGTTATCATTTGGCACTTTTGTACGGTGATAGATATTTGTTTATGCTTAATATATGAGTAACTTATTATGCGATATGCTCTTCACAACTGTTTCGTTTAACTTTTTATATGAAGTAGTTTATCTTTATTGAATTCTTTTCTTATAACAGTTGAATGATCTTTATTACCAATTGTTATTTGAAATCATTTTAGATCGCATAACGGAAATATTACATCCCTGGTTAGTTTAGAATTAGATATTTCTGTTTGATTAGAATACAATTGCATGTTATTAGATTAGAAATAGAATAAAAGAATTTCACTTAGAAACTTTTAGAAACAAAATATCAATTCTCAACACACACACACATATTGGGAAACTGGTCCCATTATCCCCAGTCAGACCCACTATACCAAGGAAAAGGAGATTCCAACCAAGGTCCGGACCGGGTGGTTATCCCCCTTGTTGTAGACCCGATTTTCGGGGCTTCAACAGGCCTATGAGCTAGTTGACTATGAATTTCATCCCCTTGAACAACCCAGAAATGGGTTGTATCTCAAAAAGTATTATGCGTGAGTCATTCATGCATAATAGGTGTACATAGGTGTTGTTTTAATTTTTGTACATGTTTTTGGTTTGGTGTGCTTTGTGAGCGTTTTCCTGCTTATTCAGTCTTGCTTATTGTGCAGATGTTTATTATCCCTTATGTCAGTTTCGCGGATGGGGCTTCCCGTAGTACCAGGAATTTGTCTTCGGAAGCCTGGGTAATTTATGATCCTACTGGTGAGTTGATAGATCTGCAAGGTATTTGTCTAGGACGAACTACAAAAAATGTCGCTGAATATAGCACTGTCATTGAGCTATTAACCGAGGCGATCAACCTCAGCATACACGCATTGTTTGTAAATCTAGATTCACAGCTTGTCGTTCTACAACTCAATAATCATTATTCGGTTAGAAATCGGCACATTATGAGATTGTATTTACATATTCGTTTGTTGGAAAGACATTTTGATTTTATTACTTATCAAAATATTCCTAGACAAATGAACACATTGACTGATACAATGGCTAACATTGTATTAAATAGACATTTGCGTAATTTGTAAAAACATCATCATATATAAAAGATCCATTTAGGGAAATAGATGTGTATATATATATATATATATATATATATCACATGTTTGCAACCATCTGCATCACAACTTCAAAAAATATATGTATGTTTCTGTTACATCTCGAGACATCATGTCTCTTAAATATGCAGATAAAATAAAACCTAGGTGTCTAATTAGCATTGTGCTCGTGATAACATGTCATTGCCTGTACTAGCCACCTTAGCAAGTAGTGAATTCGGCTGGGCACCCCTACGGCATGTCTCTGGTAAGCGCGAGGAACATCGTCAAAATGTGCATAATTCGAGACTCCTCGTGTGATCCCCTCCAGTTTCACACTATCTCATATTCCTCGCCGCCCTCACCTTGAGGGTTGAAATTGCGAGGGATTCGCCTCATTATTGGTGACATGCAGGCAGGTCTCTCTGGGCCAACGTCTGCAATTACATGGATTTAATGTCAAAACATGCATAAATAAATAAATAAAAAATCATAATACTCATACAAATTTTAAAAAATGAGTCTCACCCAAATATTCATCCCAATCTTCTCCCTCTGAGAGTGGGATGTCCGGATCATCAGTGAAATCTGTACCAGAGTAGGGCCAATCCTCCACAACAATCAGTTGTCGGTGGAGCGAATAAAAAAATTCCGGTCTCCATGACATCTGTTGACTGCCCCCTGCACTTGGCATCAAAGCTGCCCATCAATCCATCTGTGGTTCTCTCACTGGTGGTGTCGGGACTATGACCTCCTATCGCTGAAAAATGGGTAGTCGTTCCAAGAATAATGATACCATAATATATCCATAACCAAATTGTTTCAATTTGGACTTCTTGCATTTTTTTAGCTGGCGCTTCATGTTTATTGTCACGACCTTTACCCAGTGGTATATGGTCGGTGCCATACAGTCTACAGCAAGAATCAACTGTGTCTTTGTTGCTTCGTGCGGTGCTTTTGACCCCGCAGCTCGTGTGATGGTATGTAGCACCTATCATAATGTCAAATCTGGGATAGTTTTAATGTCAAATTTCCCACTACCTGATCCCTTCTGTGCTCCTGGACATACCCTGTGTATCACCATGGTCATGTTTTCCATGCAGGGCTGTGTGCCGGTTAGGATTGGTACTCCTCCCTTCCGCGATAATCCTCGATCCTCAATTACCTTTTCTTGCAACGTTGGAATTGCCTGATGTGTCAAAGTTGACGAACGATCCAATCCTTCATAACCCGTATTGGCCTCCAGTTCCAACCAAAATTCTTGGTGATCATCCCAAGTTTGAGAGAAATTCCAGAGAAGACCCCCAAGTGCATGTTATGACATACCATCTTTGGTGTTCCTCTAACTCTTGGGTTGATGATTCCATTCGACTCTGTCTTTTCCAACAAGTTACATCTTTCACACAAACATATAGAGAGCCCTCTCTAAGTCCAGGAAGGCTAGGTCCTAGGACTCCAAAGACTTGTTTGATGCTACCCTTGTACATTTGGTCTTGCCAATTTGAAAAATTATGAGGACATAACATAATGGCGATCACGGTGGAACTCTGAGTCAATAAACACCCTAAGCACTCCTTAAAACCTCAGAACACTCCTGCTAGTAGTATCTTCTCACTCACAACCTAACAAATGGAAATATTACTCGGGATCTGAATAAGTAATAAGCTTAGACATTCCTTAAGAACTCACAAATCCCCTATCAAACTTAGACAGATCAGCTGTGAGCCAAGAGTTATATCTAGTTGAATCCTCATACCAGCACCATGTTGACCATACTGGAGAACACTCATTGAAAATCTTAGTGTTACACAAATAAATCAGAAAACCCAAAGACATCCTTAGATTGGTATTCAGTTGTTGATGGTGGACAACAAGCACATCCTTGAAACAATAAACATCATCCACCTGGTGACTCCACTGGTATTCAGTAGCCCTGTTGACCCCACTATTTCTCATAGAATCCCCTGGGAATGCACTAATCATTCATAAAATTCTAAAACCCAGTCACTCTTTTTGTGAACTTGGTACCCTAGCAGATAGGTCTGTTTTCAAGACACTCCTAAACTTTCATGCTCTCTGCATTATCGGGTCTGAAATCTGGCTTCACAAAGGATAAGCACCAGATCTCACCCTGACCCGAACTCTCCTATCATAGTTGATGATCCATAAATAATTTTGTGGAAAACATCTAGGACTGAAAATTCAACTACTGTTAGGACCATTTACAAAGCAAGTTCTATCCCTGAAAATCTCACAACCTTGCAAGATCCTCAATTTGACTTACATCATAGAAAAAACCTCTTCAAAACTAAGTCTCAAAGTGGGATAGACCAGACCGACCTTGAGCCTACAGATTTGCAGTAGAGTCCTAGTAGGGAAACCTCTCATTCGACTCCTCCTTATTTTCAGCTTCTCCAAAACTGTAATATTCATAAATTATCCTACAAATAATGGGAATATTGAAATTTTGTTTCATCACTTAGAAAGGTGAATAAGTGGGTAAGGAGACCCATAAAACTCTTTATTGTGAATAAAACCCATTCTCATATGAAAGTGGATTATATTTTCAGCATAATAAATCACCCTAAGGTGTGGACAGGGGCTAAAACATTTTAACTAGGTGAACCTTGACCAAATCTACAATGTTGTCATGAAGGAGTGGCCATCAATGAGGCACAACGCAGTTTTATAGGGATATGCCTTGTGTGAAAGAAGTGTTATCATTGGATGTGGTTTAGGGTTTGCAAGCTCTTGTATTATAAAAGGAAGGGGATGGTAGCATTAAAGGGTTGTTGATGATTATCAGATTTCTGAATATATTGTCTGTTTCGACATATATCTTTCTCTTGTTGTTTAGCTGAGATTGAATGTTGTTTAGCATTGGGTGTTCCTGAATGGGAATCCCACCTCTTCCCATTGAGTAGCTCCTGGGAGAGTTTGTATTGCATTGTCCACTATCTGGCTTAGGGCCAAGATTCTTCTTTCAACTACAACGTAGATCCTGTTAAGGCTTTGGTTTTTTTTGCAAGCTGCAACAAGTGGAGATTAGATCTTTCAGATCTAGTCCATTTCAGTGCTTTTTTTTTAGTGGAGGAGGGTTCTACTTCATTGGGAGGACAGTATTGAAGGTATTGAGCATTATTTCTAGATCTTGGCATGAGGCTAATCTCATTTTGATCCCTACAGCTCAGCATAGATCCAGATCTGCATTATTCTTCTAGGTGCAGTGGCAGGGTGTTTCATCACATCATTTGGAGAGTGTTTTTCCTAGTGTTGGGGATCTGCCCTTCACTTTGGAGATCTTTTGGAGGAGGTCATCCTATTGCTTATATCAGGTCAGATACACTTTCTAGATATGAATAGTTTAGTATATCTGCAGTCTTATATCTCAGATCTACAACTTGTACATGGTGTTTTGCTGAAAACGCCAAGGGGGTTCATTAGAGGAGCTTTTATAGTGCATGGATCTGCTATAGATCTAAATTTTTGTCCACATACTTGCTCTAAATATGGTGTGCAATATACATCTATTGCAAAGTCAATAAAATAATGGTGTAAGCCTTTTTCAGTCTTAATGCATGTTTGCAGCACCTCATTTTGAGGAATTTCTTTCATTGGAGGCTATATTTTCTTGTCCATGACTAATGCAC
The DNA here is from genome assembly GCA_034641835.2 of Pinus albicaulis. Lineage (NCBI taxonomy): Eukaryota > Viridiplantae > Streptophyta > Pinopsida > Pinales > Pinaceae > Pinus > Pinus albicaulis. The sequence continues at coordinate 219,401,827 of CM076580.1, read as the reverse complement.
TAGGTTCAGTAGTGTATACAATGCACTCCCACCTCACATGAAACCCCCACAAGGCCAAGCCTTAGTGAAATTTCCAGAGGGTTTTGATCCAGACATGGACTAACAATTGAGAGAAAGAGATCCCCTAACCTTAGAAGACATGAAAATGGGAGGTGTGAGTGTAGAAGCCAATATAATTGAGAATAGGGCTAGAATGAGGGAAGAGAAGAAGGTTACATATAAATATGAAACCATAGGCTCCACATCTGATGCTAAAATTAATAGCCTAGTTAGGAAAATGGAAAGGATGACGGAGATAATTAATTTAAATAAGAGAGAAGCCCCTGGGGAAAACCAAGCAAATCCTCAAAACATAAATAGAAACCAAAACTTCAGAAGAGACCCTCCTCAAAACAAACAAAGAGACAATGACCAGCAAATTAGACCTCCTTTCCAAGACAACTATGTAAATGAAAAGGAAAGAGAGACTAAAGAGCCGGAAGAAAACCATGTAAATCTGATAGGTTCTAATAATGAGGGTGATGTTTTTCTCAGAGAAGAGGAACAAGTTATATTTTCCTCAAACCAAACTGATAGAAAATATGAGGATTCTGAAGAGTACAAGCTAGGATTTGAAAATTCTATCATGGAGGTTCATAGACAGTATGACCTCCGGAGTAAGAAAACCCAATATGCCTCCAAGAAAAACAAACTAGAAACTGTAGTTAGGAAAATCCCTGAAAATATTCTTAAAAAGACAACAGAAAACACCAACATAATGGCTAAGACTCCTAATCAAAACAAAGACAAAACTAGCCAGCACAATGGTGACCCAAGCTGCCCTAGTACATCAACTAGTGGCCTTGGAAATGATCTAACTAACATTCCAAATAAAACTTAGCAAACTAAAGTTGCTGAAAAGGCTATGTGTGATAAAAATGATGTAAATATACCAAGAACACTAGCACCATTCAGTTTTTAGGGTTAGATTGCCAAGATCGAGATAGTCATACCTCTTATTGAATTGGTAACCTAGGATGTATATAGATCCCAAGTTTTGAAAGCTTTGAACATAGGAAATGACACCAACACTCTGAATCTAACTGATGATAAACTAGAGCTATTGTTTGGACCTGAGGTAGAGGGAAAATATTAAGAAGGATATGTCCCTTCATTCTATGTCAGATTAAACATTCATGACAAAATCTTGCACAATGTTATGCTAGACTCCGGTGCCTCACACAATCTCATGCCCAAGGTGGTGATGGAGAGAGTAGGCCTCGAAATAGCCAAACCTTACAAAGACTTGTACTCTTTCAATCGAGTAGAGTTAAATTTTTGGGTCTGATCAAAGATTTGTGTGTTAATTTGGCATAAATACCGGCTAATATCCTATTCATGGACATTGTAGTGGCTGACATTCCCCCGAAGTATGGCATGCTTCTATCTAGATCATGGGGACCCAAACTCCAAGGAAACTTCCAAATGGACATGACATATGCTACCTTCCTAGTCTTTAACCGAACAAGAAGAATTTACAGGGAGTTTCAGATGAAATACATGGTTCGCAGCCAAGATAGGAAAAAAAACACCCCTCTTTATTCTATCCCTTCAGACCTTGAATCATTTATCTTGTACAATGAATATGACATCAATGAAAAATTAAATGAAAAGGAGGAAGAGTTGGGCCTACCAGAATAGTCAAACCAAACAAAAAATGAAGAACATGACAACCAAAACTCTAGCAGCCTTGAACAACAACATAATGGCGAATTTGAACTTGAAAAATTTTGGAACATGAGCTTTGATGGCTCTTGTGCCAAATTTGGTTCAAGAGCAGGTGTTTGGATACATAACACCAGTGAAGGCCACTCCTACAAACTAGATTTTCAATACACAAACAATATTGCAAAGTATGAGGCTCTTCTCCTTGGTTTACTTTTGCTAAAAAAAATAGGAGCTAAGAAGATTTTTGTTCAAGGAGATTCCTATCTGATCATTAGGCAAATAAAAGGAGAGTATTCATCCAAAAATCTTAGGTTAAGAGAATATAGCAATGCTGTCGTAGACCTCCTGAAATTCTTTGAGAAGTATGAACTTACCTGTATCCCTAGAGCTCAAAACAACCTTTCTAATGAACTTTCCTTTTCTGCCAACACTTGCCAACAACCTCATTCCAATGAAAAATACACAGTAAAGGTCAAGTGCAGACCAGCAGTGCCTGATAACATAGGTTATTGGCAAGTATTTGAAAATGAAAAACAGATTGACGACTTCTTGCAGCCTAAAACCAAGTTTTAAATGTCAAAGTCAGACTTAAACCATCAAGAGGATTGTTTTAATGAAGAACAAACCCACAAAACAGAGCTTCCTTGTACCGCTGATATAAATCTGCTAGAACATCCTCCTGAGGCAGAAATGTTTGAAACTTTAGATCAAAAATACCTCGAGGTATTGAAATGCAAAGATAACCCATTTCCAAGAGGTCTTGCCCCCTTAGAAGAGTTGTTTGATTTCAATGATGTTGCTAGGAAGCCAAAAATGGAATCTACCGAGACTAATGTAGAAGAATGCAATGTAGGCAGTGTAGGAGAACCCAAAATGATAAAGTTTTCCAAAACTATCCCACCTCACACAAAACAGAAATACATAGAGTTTCTCAAAGAGTTTAAGCATGTTTTTTCATGGGGTTATGAGGACTTGAAGTCCTATGACACAAACATTATTCAACAAAAGATTCCTCTCAAGGAAAAACAGAAACCATTCAAGCATAAATTAAGAAGAATAAACCTCGTTCTAGTACCTCTAGTTGAAAAAGAAATAAAGAATATGTATTATGTTGGAATCATAGTCCCTCTCAAGTACTCAAAATGGGTTTCAAACTTTGTGTTAGTAAGAAAGAAAACAGGGGAGATTAGGCTATGCATAGACTTTAGAAACTTAAAAAAAGCCTCCCTGAAGGACAACTACCATTTACCTAATATGGATGATATACTACAAAGGGTGGTAGGTTCTAAAAGAATATCATTGCTTGATGGCTTTTTAGGGTACAATCAGGTACTAGTACTTCCAAGTGATCAGCACAAAACCGCTTTCACAACACCTTGGGGCACCTTTATGTATGTAAAAATGCCTTTTGGGTTAATGAACGTGGGGCCACTTTCCAAAGAGCCATGGACATAGCTTTTTCCAAAGACATAGGTTACTTCATAGTGATATACCTTGATGACATCATTGTCTATTCTAAAACTAATGAAGAGCACCTAGTTCACTTGAGAAAGGTCTTTGAGAAATGTAGGAAGTATGGACTATCTCTGAATCCTAAGAAAACTTTGTTTGGTCTTCAAGAATTAAAACTCTTGAGCCACATCATTTTTGAAGAAGGGATAAAGATAGACCCCAAAATGATTGAAGGTATATTATAGATCAACCACCCTAAGAACATTAAAGAGCTGCAATCTTTCATTGGAAAGATCAACTTCCTAAGGAGGTTCATACCAAACCTTGCAGAACTCCTAAGAAACATCACAAACATGCACAAAAGAGAAGTAGGAGTCAAGTGGACCAAGGAAGCCAAACAATCCTTTGACCTGGTAAAACAAGCACTTACCCAAACACCGGTTCTAATTAGCCCCGACTTTACCAAGGATTTCTTCATTTTCTCCTTTGCATCGGAACACACTATTGCTGCAGTATTGCTTCAAAATAACATGATGGGACAAGAACATCCCATAGCTTTCTTTAGCAAGGCATTGAGGGATGCACCTCTAAAATATAACATCATGGAGAAACAAGCCTTTGCCTTGATCAAAGCATTGAATGATTTCAGAGTTTACATTTTTCACTCCCATGTCATTACTTTTGTTCCACATACAGTTGTTAAAGACATTTCAAATCAGGGCCCTGATGGTAAAAGGGGTAAGTGGATTGCTATCATCTTAGAATATGATTTAGAAATCAGACCCACTAAACTGATTAAAGGACAAGGACTTTCCAAACTCATGGTTGAAGAAATTTTTCAAGCACTAGACATAAACATGATACATTATTTAGATGAACAAGAGGAACTGGTGACTCCACCCATTGAAGAAGCATTCCTGAATTCACTCTGGTATTCTGATATATTGTATGTACTTTTTAATCTAAATGCTCCTCCTTCTTTGTCCAAAACAAAGGCTAGATTCTTGAAACAAAAGGCTTTAAATTTTTTGCATTCTAAATAGAGCTTTGTATTGGAAAAATTATGTTGGTATCTTGTTTAAATGCTCGCTTGAACATGATGCAGATAGAATCATGCATGAGTTTCTACTGGAAAACCACAGCCAACAAAATCCTTAGAGCTGGTTATTATTGGCCTACTCTTTTCCCTGATATCCACAAGCTAGTTGCAACCTGCCATAAATTCCAAATCTTTGACAGGAAGAGAAAGCTTATGCCTTTATCTTTGCATCCTATCAATGTTGAAACTCCTTTTCAATAGTGGGGTTTGGATTTCATTAGAGAAATCCACCCTCCCTCATCTACCCAACATAAGTGGATCCTCACTACAACTGACTATTTCACCAAGTGGATAGAAGCCATCCCCTCTAGGAATGCCACTGACTTAGTAATCATCAAATTCCTTGAAACCAACATCTTTTCCAGGTTTGGCTGTCTAAGAAAGATCATCACCAATAATGTTGTTTCATTTAAGTCCAAGAGAATGGTGGAATTTTGCTACAAGTACCACATCACACTAGGACACTCTACAGCTTATTACCCTCAATGTAATGGGTTGGCTGAGTCCTTTAAATTTTTTTTGGTGAATATCATCAAGAAGCTGCTAGAAGAGAACAAAAAGTCATGGCATAAAAAACTAGTGCATTCACTATGGGATGATAGACTAACAACCAAAAAATCAATCAATATGTCTCCCTATCATCTAGTGTATGGCATGGATGCAGTTTTCCCAACATCCTTGGGAGTTCTAGTGAAGCTTCTTCAAGAGGTACAATCAGAAGAGAATGATATGCAAAGGAGGCTGAACCAAACCATTCATATGCAGTAGTCAAGGGAAGAATATTACAACAAAACACAAGCAGTGCAAGGGAACATAAAGAAGATCTTTGACAGAAGGACCAAAGCCAATGATTTCCAGATTCAAGACAAAGTTCTGAAATGGGATTCAAGGGGAGAGGACAAAGGAAAGCATGGGAAATTTTAAAATTTTGTGGAAGGTTCCATACATCATCCATTCAGTTAGAGGTAACAATGCATTCCTTTTACAAGAGCTAGATGGAACATAGTTATTTGGAGGTCCTATTAATGGTGGGATGCTCAAGCACTATTTTTGTTGAAATTCCTAGTTTGAAGCTTTCATTCATTGTACAAAACATTGCTTGACGAAAAATCAGAAAAATTAAAACACAAAAATAGAGAAAAGAAGAAAAAGAGGGCAGGAAAAAAGAATAGGTACAGCCCCATACCAAAAAAGAGTATTGTTGAAAGTGTGCAAGCCTAAATGCCACTACTGTTGAGAAAAGAAAGTCTTGTTCAGTCATCTAGCCTAATCATGATTAAACATGTTTTAAATTTCTGCTAATAGGTTAGTGAAAGAGGATTGTCAAAACATTTAAGCTTGACTTGTCAGTAGGTTAGATTAGGAAAAGATGTTGGTTCCCAAAGCATAAATCTGAACCAAAGAAAAATGAGAGGGATGCATAACCAATTCTGAATCACAGCCCTCATGTTTTCTAGTTTTTTATTGAACAAAAATAATGTCTATGATCAGCTTGTCCAAATGCCACATCCCATGACAAATCAGATTGCTCAAACTTGGTTTGATCACATTTTAAATTTCATGTTAGTAGGTTAGAGAATAAAATTTGTCAAACAACTTAATCTTGACAGAGAAGTAGACTAGGTAGAGAATAAAAGAGTTCATCAGCCTAATCTGAACTCTTGGATGACATAAGGGTAGAAGTACATAGATTAATTCTTTCAAAAGAAAATGATGTGAAGGTTTTTCCAATCCAAATGCACCCAAGTGAAAAAAAAATGTTAGGAAAAATATGATGGGTAGGTAGAAATGATATTGAAGCAATCATGTCTTTTCATATTTTTGAGATCATAGCTTCAAGAGAGCATCACAAAATGATGAAAGATGGAAATGGGTTATCAAAGATAAATTAAATCATTTTCCTATAAAAGATCATCTAACACTTCAACAAGTCATTATTGCCTTGTGAAAATCATCAGAGCATTTAGGAGTGAAAATTTTGGGAGGTTCAATTCAAACTTGGACAAATTTTTGTGGTGTTGCACCCTCAAGTCAGCACTACGCCCTTGGCAAGTTTTCCCATGTATTTTCTTAAGGCATTGCGCTCCTGGGAGGTGGCGTTGCGTGCCTGGCAGAGCGTTGCACCCTTGCCCGACTCACCCACAACAGTTTCTTAAGGCGTTGCATGCCTAGGTCTAGGCGTTGCGTGTTTGGACTAAGCGCTGCGCGCTTGGCATAGGTGTTGCGCCCTTGGCCAAGAGGACCCTCGAAGCAATTTGACCACTCAAATCAAGTCAACACACCTCCAAATATCTGCCAAGGGTTTTTAAAGTGTTTTATAGGGTAAGTATCATCACCTAACCACATTTTCAAACATATTTGATGTTTTAATTGGATGAAATCAAACCCTAAGGAGATAATCCTAAATTTCATGCTTGAAACTCACTCCCTCTGCCTATGAAGAGTATCAGTCAAAATAGAGTTTGACATATCAGCTGGGGTTGTCATTAGGTTTTCTAGAGCCTCTCATTCAGCCTAATATACCTATACACTCGCTCATCTCATTCACAAGAAGACTGCCATTCCATTACCCTCTTCCATATCAGTTTCACATTTAGTGCTAGGGTTTTCTCAAGGCAGAGTTTTTGAAATGTCAAGGGAGGAAGACAGTGGTAGTGGATGAGAAGGCCAAATGCAAAGGAGGCAGGGGCACAAAGGTGAAAATATCAACAGGTTTGAACCACTCAAAAAAATAGAGCTAATGGAATATCCTTTAACATGTAGGCTGCTATGAATTTTGGGAGAAGGTATAGCAGGTGCAAAACCACCCTGAGCTAACTAGGCTTTTAATACCTTACTTGCATGAGAAACAAGTTAACCTTGCTTTGAGTTTTCTTCAGATGCTATTACCAATGCCACTATGATACCAAGTGTAGGGGAGAAATGGTTCAAGCAGGCCAATATTGACATGAGCTACTATGAACCATATTTAAAGCCTAGATACAAAGACCACAATAAATCCATCTTTCCTTTCTCACATTTGCTTGACAAATATGCACCTCTGATGAGAATCATTATGAATTATTTTACATGTGAGGGAAGGTTCTCCCGTCTTTACTCCTATCACATTAGGCTACTGATGCACTTTACTAGGGTTAGGATGCTGCACCTATCCTATTACCTCTATAGAAGCATTGTCAAAATGTCCTATATTGTACAGAAGAAAGACTATCTTCAGTAGATGCAAAGCCTATTTCACCACTCTCTTATTAAAATGGTTGTGATACATCAATTGCAGCATACATATATTCCATGGGAGGTTTTAATTTCTCATGAGGTGTTCACCTATCCACAAGGCCAACAACAGTAAGATGTACCTTCATCTTCTCAGCCTCCCATTCCTCCTTCACCATCACACCCCACTACACATCCATCACCATATACTCACATTCCTTCACCTAAGGATAATGATCCTCCATCACCATCTCACAATCCCTCACCATCATCTCATGGAACTAGTGCATTAAAAAGTGAAGAAAACAATGAGGCAAGTGGCAGTGAGGGAAAGGGAAATAATGAATCAAGAAATGAAGAAGAAAGCAATATGGAAGAAATTAATGAGGGAGATGATAATGAAGAAAAAATAATTTGTATGTGAGGATGAAGCTACATTAGCATTCTCTTTGTTAAAGAACATCATGTCTTCTACACCAATATTGGTAACACATGATTTTGGGAAAACATTCATAGTAAAATGTGATGGATCACAACAAGGAATTGAATTAGCGTTGGGAAAATAAGGGATGTCATTGGCGTTTGAAAATAAATAATTCAACAGAAAAGTTTTGGTGAAATCAAAATATGAAAAAGAAATGGAAAAAATGTTACATGTAATAAAACAATGGCAAAAACGTCTCATTGAGAGACACTTTGATATTGACTTTTTAAAGTCAATATAAAACACTATAGCGCAAAGTATTTTTTGGAGCAAAGGTTGTCATAAAAAGAGAAAAAAAAGCAGGTAGCATAAATACAAGTGTTTGAATTTGAAATGATCTTTCTAGAGCGAAAGAAGCCTCAAGTTTATAATCTATTGCACCTTTTCTTCCAATATGGTAGAAAGAAGCTCACTATTATTAGGGAAATAACAAGTGCTAAACAAAAAATGCAATGTATAAAGGAAGGAACTCTCTATGGGACATTCAAAGTGGAAATGAGATATACTTTAGTGAAAGTGTATAATATTTCGATGCCCTCAATCAAATTTAAAGCAACAAAGTAGTTCCATTCATCAATTCATCAAACTAAACTTCAATGTGGAGTGTAAGTGCAATCCTAGCACTTTAGATGTTGTTAGAGTATTCAAAGATGACCAAGTAAGCATTCTATGACTATACTCATGTCACTTGGGTCACTACATGAGTAATGGAGTTGAATTATTAGCAATGATGTTCAAGGCATAGAACATGCAACTTCATTGTTGTGTGTGAAACTAGTACAAGTTGTTTCCATAAATATGATTGGCCATAATTGTGAATGGTTTGTGGAATATGATGTGTCAATTGGAAAGCATACTCGTCATGAGAGAGCAAGGGAAAGGGAAGGCTAAAGCAATTGTGATTAAGAGTTATAATGATGAAACAAAATGGTATGACAAAGATAGTAACATATAAATTTATAATGAAATAGAAAACTTGAGCTATAGAAGTAAATAGCAATAAAGTATTTTAAATCACAAGGACTTCGATTTGTTTTTTAATCATGTAGAAGTGAATGAGGTCCAATCCATAAACCACGAAAAGAACCCATTCTTGAAGCAAGTGTCATGGTTGCCACTTGTAACTTTTATTGAAATATTATGTTGAGTAAAATCAACTAGCTATGTGAATATATATATATTAGTATACCTATACCTCTAAGTTATAAATTATTTCCATAAACTTTTTAATATTCGTATGTGCGTTATGGTATGTACGCGTTATGTATACTCTTATTTACCTTATTTACCTATGATCGTGTGCGTTATGGTATACTCTATTTACCTTTTTTTATATATATTGTTTACCTTTAGTCGTCCGTGGTTGATATTGCTATGGCATCGTTGTTGCTGACGGGGATCTCAGTGACGTGACGTCGCCTCATTCTGGCCAGCGACATAATTGGTGCTTTCAATTCAGCAACATCATCAGAAGTTAGTATTGACTGGTTAGGATTCCACACATGTTTTGGATTCGGTGCTCCAGGCCTTTTACAATCATTGCCCCGTTTCGATGATCTTCTCACCGGAGTATTATGATCAAAATGCATTTTTCTGGCCTTTGTAACCACAAATTCCATGAAATTTAAACAATATTTGTGTTACAGAACACACATTTAAAAGTTAAACTCAAAATGTTTGATCTCGTAATGAGCCCAAATCCCTTACCGCTTCTCTGACCGTAGTTGAAATGCTAGACAGTGGTTCCAGTTCATCGTGACGCAGATTCAATACAATCTGTACCTGTTGTGTTGTAAAACAAACACATTACTTACAGAATACAGCAAAAAAATTCCAGAAAACTGAGGGCCTCTAAAAATGCATGCTGAAACATACCAGAATATCTAAGGGCAGAACCAAGTCAGGGATCCTCTCTTTGTTAGCAACACTATCAACTGGGAAGAATTTCACTGGAGCACTGCAAAATTCGTCGTGGGCAGCCTTTTCTGGTGACTTGATATCAGAATTCGGCAACCAAAATTGAATCCGATTCTTCTTCTCCATCGGCAATAATTCCTGCAAAACTAAGTTACAAAATGTCACGTACTCCTGCTTTAGGTGAAAAAATACAAAATGAAAGAAAAGAGACCTGGGCTGCCTTCACTAGTGCCTTGAAAACGAGTTATTCTCTCCGTCTGCTACAGCAAAGTTGCATGTATGAATGAATGTTTTTGGTAAAATATAAAGGGTTACGGCCATATATATGGCTAGAAACTTCGTAACTCTGTGGACCCAGAATCAAGCGGTCCCACAAACCCTATTAAAATTACAAAATAACAACTCTGTGGACCCAGAAATGAGGCGGTCCCATAAACCCTAAAACAGATTTTTCCACCTCACTCACTGACTGACTGCTTCATTTGATTTCAAATAAACGATGATGAACAAATGGATTCATCTGCTACTTTTAGTTTCAGCACCGCCCATCCACTTCCTTCTTGTTTCTTCCCGTGAAGTCTCATTGCCACATCGGATGGCCGGTGCCCTCACTCTGGGGCATACGGGACCGCTCTCGCCGACTTGTGTATTATAAGGACGGGCCGATAATCGACTCGTCTGTGAGCGTCATGAAGGCATTGCACTTAAATGAAACATTCTGCTTGGCATACGACACACAACAACGTAAAAATGGCAGTTTTTTTTAAGTGAACAAATTGGGTCTGGAGCAGTTGTCAAGTATACATTTTTCTTGTCTTGGATTGGACCAAGACTAAATCTCTCACCACCGAACAGTTAGATCACAATCTTAAATAATTAATATTTGCCATAAAATAAAATTTTAATAGTAAATATCTAACTAAAAATAAATATTTAATGCTAACTTTAAGGTTTACTCATTATTTCATGATACAAATTACATCTATTTAAAAAAAAAAATCAAGAAGTGTCAAGATGAATGGCAAGCATTATTTAAAATTTTATGTTTACACAAATATAAATTTAAAATTTCTATCGTAAATTAATAGATATAATAAAATAAAATTAGAATTTGGGCATATCATGGTAAATCATGTATTATACTTTGTTTTTTCCTTTTTCATAGAGTGGGCACAGGAGCCTGCCTAGATGATATAATGTGTTTTAAACATTTACTTTTAATTGTAGAATGAAGGAGAAGATGACTTTTTTCGAACCCAATATCTCATGGAGTTGCTTTCTTTGAAAGCCATGAAATCGACCTTGAACTTAAACGGTAAAGTTAGTGAGTCATTAGTTGCATACCCAAACAAGCTACCTATTGATAGTTATAAGATGTGATTAGAAGCAGTGGAGGAAAAGACGGTGCCCTTTTTCCCATATTGCATCGATAAGAGAGGTTGACAACCTCTTAAACACATGAACTGATGCTATGAGGGAGCATATAAATGCACGAATAAAGAGGGAGTGGGCTCTCTTGGGAAAAATGGTCTTTTGGCTATGGGTTGGCTCTCGTCATTTGGTTTGTGTGTTTAATGGTTGTTTGGTTAGTTGGTTTTTATGGGATTTCACTGTTGATCATAGAAAACAAAGTGGTCTCTCAGCTAGTATGCATATCCATAAGTATGATTTATAACCCTCGGATTTTGGGCCAATACTCTGTGAATTGTGTGTGACGCCGCTAGACTATGTTGTTTAAGCTTGTGCGGTCAGCGAAAGGTTCATTGTGTTGAAGAATGTAACAAGGTTTTATCTTCATAAATTTTATTTGATTCATTATGTAATGTACTTGTCAAAAGAAAAAATAAAATATTTTTTATTATTGTAACAATGACTTATTAAAGCATGGGTTTCATGCTTGGGTCATAATTATATTAGTCAAAGTCCCCATTGTGGACTCCTAGGATTAATATTGAGTCAATATAGTCATTGTACATTTAAAGAGGCCCTTCTTTGGCTTTTGAATCATGTAAAAATGTTTATTATTGATTCAAATATGAAATATGTCACCTCCACACAAAGTCGACCTAAAGGAGATTAAGTCGTCCTAAAGGAGACCAAAATGACACGAAGGAGAGTTGTAGTAACAAGTAGTCACAATGTGAGTGTCAAGATCTTGGAATTGCAACACGAGTGTCTTGATCCAAGGGTTACTAATATTATATTGGTAAGAAAACAATCTTGGAAACGAAAGGAAGTAAAATTTCCAAGCTTATCCATTGGAAGGAGAAATGGAGTACTAATATGGACAAGAGATGGACTTGGGTGTAGGTCAAGGTTGACACGAGGGAAGGTAAGCTTGAGGAGGTGGAACTAGTATTTAGAGATTTCCTATGGATATAGTGAACAGATAAATGGTAGATTCCATTTTGTTTCTCACATTTCCAACCATACTCATGCTTATTTTCATGCTTCTTGAGACTAAATGTCATTATGGAAAATGTGAAAAGCTAAAGAGGTCAAGGACCGAGAGCTAAAATCTATTTAGGAGAGTGAAGAAGAAATGGATAGTCAAAATAGATGGAAAGGACCCAGTTTCCAAGCAATCTATGGAAGGAAAATACCAACATAAGGATTGGAAACAGAATTCACCTTCTATTAAGTATTTTTTCTCATCTATTCCTTTTGATGGGAATGCAGTGTGCTTCATAGAGAATATTGTTAGGATTTTCTTGTATGAATATGTTGTAGAGAATATTGTTAGGATTTTCTTGTATGAAAATGTTGTAGCTGCTACAATACCCCCCAAAATATTCACCCTGTCCATTTAAAATTTTGGGTCCCCCTTTTCTTTTCCAAATTTTCATGGTTTTTTCTACTCTATTACTCAAGGCCACTCTTTGAAATGCCCCAATCATCATCGAATTAAATTCACAAATGAGCCATGGTGATGATAGGATATTTTATTTGTCCAGGTTTTGTGCATTATATATTGATACTGAAACTTTCGTTCTTTGACTTATATAAAATATGAAACTCATGTTCGCCTTTGAATATAACTTTCAATGCACTCATTTGAATTATTAAATTCATCCTTAAAGAACCATGGCCATGGTCCTGAAATTGTGTTTGAAACTTTTTGGCTACATTAAGGTCATTGAGACATCTCTTTTCCAACATATGTTGAAATAAAAGGAACTAATCATTGGAATTTCAAACCAAGAATTGGAATCGAGTTCACAAACTAGAATGTAAAACTCCTGGAAATCTTGTTGTCATGGACTCTAAAATGACTCTTGCAATTCATAAATTATTCCTTGGAGACACCATATGGCATTGGAATATCATTGGTAGTCTCCAATGGAAGTATTAATGGCATATTGGTAGAGCTTGAAAGGTGATAGAAATTGTGCAAGAGTGTTGGAAACATCCAAGATCAAATTTATTAGCCTAACATGTTCATACTCACAACAAATTCCTCAAACATATTTCCTTAAGAGTAAAAAGAGATGAAATAAGATTGCCAATGTTGATGGTTCATTTTGTAACATCATATCACAAGCTAGAGTTTCTTCAATCTATTTTGTCAAAAAATATTGATAATATTCTAGAAGTTATGAGTGTTGTAACTACAGTGGATTATATTATCGATTCAAATTGCATCGAGGGTTCATGTGACCTTGTTGATTGGATGAAATATCAATCATAATGTTGATAATTGTAAACAATATAAATACTTTTGTTGTAAACACATCAGTTAGAGAAGAGTAATATATATTTCATCATAATTCGTCTACAACATAATGCTTATGTGGACTCATGCTTGATGTATAAGAAAACTCTCTCTTTCAAACAAATATTTATTATGAATAGAAACTTTACGAGCTTATAGAAAAATAATTTTTTTTGAGAGAATATGGCTCATAAATAGTTTTGGATTTGTTTTATGGTAATGGAACCATGGGTCTTACACTAGCCAAAGGTAAACTATTTCTATGGCTATGAAGTGGTCCCTGTTGGAAAGTGTCGCTAGGTTTGGTTTTCATACTGACCATGTAATTATGTATTTATGTAATGAAGAAGACAAAGATAATAAAATGTATTTTTGTTAAGCTTGCTTCATGGGTTTCATGAGAAAGGATTTTATTATAGGTGAAAGAATTCTTTTTGATGTCTTTTAGGAATTTTTCATCTTATCATAAATGTACGAATTAGATTCATGCATATGAAGTTTCACTCATGTAAAATCAGTGATGTGTGCCTCAAGACATTTTCAAACCAACTTGTAAACATGACTCAAGAATGGTGCTAACACCCCTGATCAAATTAGCGTTATACTCAGTTACAATACCTCTCCAAGTCGGCTTATAAACAACAAGCAAAGTTTTCCTACAAGCAATGCACATGTCGGCTCATGAACCGTCACACCTATTCATGGTCAGGTCTGCTTATTACAAGTCCTAACCATTATGAATAGCCCACTTGACTGCACAGAAAACACATAGAATAGTTCGGATCATTCTGAGTTTTTGGGACATATTTGAGGCTATATTGTAGTGACATGATATGTGGTTTGGTGAAAAATAGGAAGTGAAGTAAAGGGGTTACATTTGGAGTATAAATAGCAAAGACAAGGGAAAATATTATGTTATCGTGTTTGGTATATAAGCTTTGGATATCTCTGTTAGGTGGCATATCACACTTTGTAGGTACAACAAGAGGGTAAGGGTTAACGCAAGTGCTACAAGGAGGATTAAAGAAGAAATTGGATTCTAGATAGACCAAGGGCTAGAAGAATGAAGTATATGCTACAACAAGGAGTTCGAGAATATTTCATCTAGGAACCGAGATTTCCTAGGGTCAAGGAGCGCAGAAAGAAGGAATAATACAGTTAGATACCAAGCTCTCTAGTCCTGGTGCAGAAAGGTGCAGAAAATAAGGATCGGCTTAAGGAGTCTAGGAAGAAGCAATGACAAGGTCTTGGAGGCATACAAGGGTTAAGGGTTTATGTCATCATGGTCATGGTACTTTTTAACTGAAAGTTTATAAGAAGAATTTCTTGTGGGTTTTCCTCTCCAAAAAGGAGAGGATTTGGCCCTGACTCGAAGAGCCTAAATTTGTGCCTCTTGTGTGTTGGTAATTGACTTGATGAAAGACATAATAAGCTAAGAAGAGAATACATAAGTAACATAAGTAAGCTCACAAGTAATGATCAAGTAGATAATTTGAATTAAACTTAGCCCTACCTAATTATCAACATGCTATCAGCACTAAGGTGCTGAAGTCAAAGGGTTATTTTTCAAAGAGACACTCAAGGATCAAAAGGTAAGAATCAATTACTCTAGAAAGCATAAAAATCAAAGTGAAAGTATTAATTTGAAAGCCAAATCAGTTTGCAAGAAAATTCTCAAGCCATCTCAAGAAGACCTTCAAAGGATCCACTGATCAAGGAGATGATATTTTCCATCAAATATTTATGATATTGAAGAAATTTTTGGAAGACACATCCTCAAGCTCCATCCAACACTATCTAACATCTTTGAAACATTTTAAAGTAATCATCTAAGACATCCTTAATCCAAGATCACCTACTTTGCAGAATTCAATCTAATAAGGAGTTCATGTCATCATCTTCATCATCATCAAGGAAGCTGATAAAAGGAGGAAGTCATTCTCAAGTATGTATTTTTGTGACCTCTTTTGAATATTTCAAAATGAATTATTGAAAATAAAGAAAAAAATTGGTTGGGTCATCAACCTTTAGTGCACGGAAGAAGAAGACAAATTTGAATATAATCGAAGATGAAGTTATGGGCTACATCAAAGGATATACAACTCAACCCTCAAAAGAAGATGTTATAACTCATTCCAAGTACATGAAAGGAGAAATCAAAGCCCATAGGATTCTCATAAAATCCATTAAGGACTCACTCATACCCTATGTATCAAAACTAGAAACTGCAAAAGAAATATATGAGTGTTACACAACATTTTGTAAATGTCCCTGCAATCCCCAACTCGCACATCGGAGGGTCATTTCTCTAACCAATAAGCAGTGTCATGCTTTGCAAATACCATCCTTGCATCCCTTTTGATGAGAGAATCATTCTTCTTGTTGACATTTCCCTAAGCAGAGCTGTAAAAATCCCTATTTTTGCCTTCTCGTGAGTAGCCAGTTATACCCTTGCGCCGACAGAAAAATTTAACACTGTGCCCGAGCCAGTTGGTGCTTTGTGCCAGTTATACACCCATGCCAAGCTGTTTATGGAATGATTTTTAAAAATAGAGGCGGAGGTTCCATTCCAACCACCTCGGGGATGAGTCATTGGGAGTGGTTGAACTGAAACAGCCACAGACTCCTTCCTTTAGTTAGTAGTTTCTACCTCCCTTGGAACTCTCCTAAAGGTTAGGACTACCTCCCACCTTTTTAGGGATCCTAACCTCCTCCTTTTCCGTTATAAAAGAAACTATATTTTTTAGTAGAAGCTAGCTGAACTAGGAGAATTATACATACTATAGCTAAGCTGCTAGAGAAGATAGAATAAGAAGGATTGTGTTGAGAGAGCTCGAGTCAAAGACTTCTGAGAGAGATTGAGTCTGAATTCCCGGACCAACATTTGAGACGCACTTCACTTGAACCCCACTGGAGGAGACTGCGACATCAAAGCATCGATTGTACTCTTCATTCTATTCATTTATATACATGACTACTGTTTCATTCCACTATTGTGTTATGATGTTTATTTGATGTGTTATGTTTAGCCGTCTTTGACTGGCTAATAGTTATGAGTGAAACTATTCTGTCGTATGTTGTTCTTGTTCTTTATCTTATGTGCAGGTATCTGAGCGTAATAGCGAATGGATTGTGATTTTCCAAGGCAGGAGTGAGAGGCCACTACTCTTTCTGCAACGATGACAACGTTGGATTCAAGGTAGGTCAATCTACCGTGTTTTTTGTTCATTCATAAACTAGGAAGCAACACTTTAGCGTGTCCTTTCTTTACTAGACCCACCCTAGGGCTAGAGGGATCGTCTCTATCTGCAGAGAGGATTTACCTTCATAACAAATTGGAGAATTTACTGGGGATCAGTGCAAGTTTGTCGTTTCATCCTGTTGGGTCAGTTTCGATTATTGGTTTGGTTATCTGTATTTTCTAGTTTGTTTGTGGAGTTTCCATCCTCTGTTCAGCTCTAGAGTGTTAAGGTTGACCTCTGCTCATTAGGTTATGGTTTTTCCTCTTTTTCCCATAGGTATCCATCTTGGCGCAATTTTTGTCTAGACATTCGCACCGATTGGCACATGTTGCTCTTTTAGTACTCGCGCCAACCCCTGTATGGCGCAGATTACAGCCTTACAGTCACGCCAACCCCTGTAGGTTTTGGTTTTACCTCCTTAATGAGTATTTTGGTCATTTGTTCTTGCTTCTGGGTTATTTTTTAGTGTGTTTAAGCCTTTCAAACTGTGTTGACTACTGTAGACTTTTTTCCCTCAGTCATTTGTCTGTTTTCTTGTCGGTGATTTAAGACCTTAGGGCTTCTAAGTGTTCTTGCACACCAAGCCTTATGTTCGAGAACAAGTCTCTTTGATTTTTATCAGTCTCATTTCGGGTCATTATACTGAGTTTTCTTGATCCTTTTGTTTTGTTGATTGAATGGTCTTTTCGTTTTTTTGATTCGTGCTTCTTCTTCAATACTTTGAGCATTGATTATTTTGTTTGTTTGGGTCGCTTTGGGAAACTCTCTTTTTTAATTGAAATTTTGCTCCATTAGCTTGCATGTTTTTGTGTCTGTTTCGCTTTGGTTGAGTCATTCAATTTCAAAACCTTACATTCACAAAACTCAAACTAGTGTTTATTTTGTTTTCCATTGAATTAGTACGTTTTGTGCTTTATTTCATTGAAAAATCAAAAAATATATTTTCATTCTTTTTTTGTATCGAAAGTGAAACGTTCCTTTACATAACTAGCATTTGTCAATTTAGAAAGGAATTTCATTTTTGATCAGTTGCATTAAGGGCATTAGAATTTTCTTCGCATATTTTCCTTACTTGCTTGTTTGAAAGATTTCTATCCTTCTTAGAACTAGCATTCATCGAATTGAAATGATGTTCATTTGCATATAGTTTGCATTTAGGAATTTGAACTCCAAATTTGATAGGGCCTGGAAATTGAAACCTAATTCAAGATTAACTTTAAAATTTACTCAATGAACCTAAGGCAACATTGAAACCTAACGCAATATTTCTAGTGGTCTATGCTAGAGACATGTTTTGGCGTCTTAAAACCTAGTAGTTTTCGATCGCCTGTTGGCTTCAGACAGTGCTAGTATAGATTTGTGCTCCCTGTACCATCGCGTATATAAAGGGAGACCCCTCTAGGTTGCAATCCTTTTATCCATAGGAATCTGAGTCTGCCACCTTGTAACCATGATACACTGAACATAGTATTCGGGGAGACTACCTGCACGTACGTCAAGTCCTTGGTCATTTCTGTTTCATTTGATCACCAAGGTGTATATGGAAGTTCACGGAAACCTGGTACACCCTCCGTCTTAGAATTCCTGAGAAGTAATTTCGATATTTTCGTGACTCTTTAAACAAGAGAAGAGATCATCGAGCACTTGTCCTTTCACACTCGTTTCAAATTGAAAGTGACTAGAGTCATCTTTTTCCTGTTTCTCGACTCTTAAAACATGAAACAGTGAATTTTGGTTTCATATTATAAAATTAATCACCTACGATCACACTCCCATTAGAAGTTTCATGCTTGGCCTGATTTATTTATTTGGTTCTTTTTTTGGCACCTTTAATCGGTTATCCCTTTTCCTTCCTATTCTGATATACAGTCAAAGTGGCGGAACATCAAGTTTCGTTGTCCTCACTGCCTCCTAGTGGTAGTTCTTTTCTGGACGTTTCTTTCGAAACGCCTCAGTCCACTAGGTTTGTCGAGTTCTCGCAGCCTATTCTTCCATCTATCCAACCCCTTGCTACTCGATCTCCACTTGACGAGCCAGTTGAATTCCATTGGCCTCCTTCAAGCGCTTGGTCTGGTTTTGGGGAAGAAGGATATTTTCCTCCTCTTACGTCTGGATCGCCTTTTGTTGTTGTTGCGGTACCTCCTAGTCCCCGTAGTCTTTTCGAAGATCTTACATTAGACTCAGATATGGATTCCTCCATTTCTGTTGGCAATGAAGGAATGCCTGTTTCCACGGGAGAATATCAACTCTTTCCTGAAGATCTCTCTTGTGCCTCCACCCAATCTTCACCACTGTCGATCTCAGTTCCGCTTGGATATAGGTCTTTGAGTCAGATTATGTCTGGAGTTGCCTCCATTGCACAATCCAGTACAGTAACTCTTACTCTGAATTCGGTCCTACCTTCGTTGGGGCTATCACCTTCAACTCCTGGTTTGTCAGTTACTATTACATCTATTCCAGTTCAACCAACATTTTGTGTGGCTTCTAGTTCAGTTTCCACTACTCCTATGATTCCTAGCGGTCTTACTTTTGAAGAATATCTGTTGGATGTTCAGCAACAGAATTCTCAGGGTTCTCAGCAGTCTCAGGCTCTTGCTAATCCTCGATTCCATCACTATGATGTTGTTGGTAATCCTGTATATATCTACCCGCACCATTATGATGTGTATGGTAATCCGATCTATTTTCCTCCTATTGATCCTTATCAGGCTATTTATGATCCTTATCAAATTGTTACTCATCTGGGACCTACTCTGCTTGTGCAACCCTCTGGCTTATCAGGACAACCTTTAGCACAGCAGGGCCCTGATTCTAGTCCACATGGACAACCATACGGTCCACAAGGCCAACCTTTACAAGGACAGCCTTTGGTCCAACATGGACAACCCTCTAGTCTCTCGGGTCAATCATTAAATCAACCTGTATCATATTTTGGTCCTGGGGGGGAAATTATTCATTACAGGGACAACCTATTGCACCTCAATCACAATCGCACGTTCAGTATGGCCCAAATATTGTGCAACCAGGATAACCCTTTGGTCCTTCTCCAGGTGAACTTGGTCATCAAGGACAACCTGGTCTGTCGCAACCATCAGGCCAAACTTTCCCACAAGGTCAACCTAGTGGCGCTCAAAAACCAATTCAACAGCCAGTTCAACCAGCTTAGCAGCCATTGCAACCTTCCCACCAGCAGATTCCTTCATTTCCACAGCTGGTTTTACCTGTTTACCCTGCTCAAAAGCCTGCTCAACCTGATCCATAAGGTCAACCTGTGCAACTGAAGGGCGCTCATTACCCTCAAGCTTCATATCAACCGGTATATAGCGCACCCCAAATTCCTTACCCTCAAAATCAACCTGTGTATCAGCAATTTCAAAGTCATACTTACATTCCACAGCAGAATCCTTATGCAACTCAACAAGGACCTCAGTGGTCTGCTTCGACTCAATATCCTAGTCCTCAATCCCAGTATCAACCGAATTATCGTGTTTTTAATCCCTATGATATGAATCCTTCAGGACAGAATGTATGGGACAGAATCCCGCTCGGACTCGGTGGAATGTACACATAGGTCCTTATCAAAGACCTCTGATGACTTTTAATACTCAATTACCGTTTCTTGCTACGTTGGAATTACCCGATGTGTCGAAGTTGACAAATGATCCTATTCTTCATAATCCATATTGGCCTCTGGTTCCGACCAAGATTCCTGGTGATTGTCCTAAATTTTAGGGTAAACCTGGTGAAGACCCCCAAACGCATGTTATGACTTACCACTTGTGGTGTTCTTCTAACTCTTGGGTTGACGATTCTATTCTTCTCCGTCTTTTCTAGTGAACTCTTATTGGTGTTGCTGCAAAGTGGTATATTGAGTTGTCTCGTGGATTTTTCCAAGATTTCAATTCTTTGGCCATGGAATTCCTTACACATTTTCAGTTACCGATCCGCTTATAGACTGGGACGCATCTCCTAACTTCATTAAAACAGGTTTGAGCTACTCATATCTTGGATCATATTCATGAGTGGCATCGTCATCGTTGCATGATCAAATTTGAGATACCTCATCAGCTTCTGACTCATTGGTTCACTACCTCCTTTGTCAATCAGATTGCCAAAGACATAGCTATGGGGGCATGTATAACCGAGGAACAAGCCATTGCTTACGCCCAGTACCTTGATCTCGTGTACTCTCAGTCTGGCACATTATATGATATCTTGCCTAATGCTCCTCAACCTGGAACTTCTAAACCACCAGCGACTCCATTCATTGATGGTATTATTGGTTCCATATCGCAGACTTCTCAGAAGTCTCCTTCATCTAGCTTTGGGAAGCAGAAGTCTACTTCTTCCAATAATGTAGCTTCTCAGTCCACTTCGAATTCTGGAAAACCCGCAGAAGTGAATGTTGTTCAGGCCAATCCTATAGATAACACTTCCAAAGGTAAGAATAAGGGTAAAGTTAAGGTCAAAACCGATACCCCGAAACAGGATTCTCCAAAACCTCGTCCTGCTGATAGTTCTCAAAGTAAACCGAAGTATCCTTGTTTGATTTGTGATAATGAGCACTTCACCAAGGACTGTCCTCGACGGTCTGAAGTGAGTCAATTGCTCAAAGGAACCCAAGGAGCTCCAGCCATTCTTAAAGAACCTTTCCCTCAGCAGATCCAGATGGTAGAGCACCCTCAGTCCTCTGCTCCATCTGGTTCGCAAGTGTTTATGATGAACGATTCTGCACCCATTTCTATTTCTACTCAATCGAAAGATTATTCTGGCTTGCATCAGGCAGCGGGGAAAGAGATCACTGATGGTCCTCCTCCTCCTCCTGTTTCTGGCTCTCTTGATATTGAACGGCCTAGCACCAAATCCATTATTTGGCTACCTTCCAAAGGCATTCTCCAAAAGTATTCGTACAACCCAACGCTCGTGCTGCTCAACATTACAGTATTTTTGAAGATTTGGATCAGGTGCCATCCGCGATGTCTGCATTAGAAGTACTTCAGAGTTTTCCGTCGCAACGAAAAGATTTGTTATCTGCGATAGGTGGGGTCGATCGTGCTGACACTAGCCTTCTTTCTTTCGATTTAGAGAATTTCGTCCCTTGACTCCCACACCAAATTGTGCTCATCATTCAAGTTGGTATTAATGGTTTGAACATTCATCGGGAAATCGTGGACGAGGGTGCATCTACCAGTGTTATTTCATCTACTTGTTGGAAAGCCATAGGTTCTCCAGCTCTCACTTTGTCACCTAATGCCCTTGAAGCATTTGATGGAAGAGAGTCCAAACCTCTTGGTGTTCTCGCTAGTTTACCAATCACATTAGAAGGGAAGACAGTCAATGTCAAGGTCGAAGTCATTGATGCAAAACTCAATTATAATCTTCTCCTCGGACGCAGTTGGACTCATGCCATGCTATGTGTTCCATCCACTCTCTTTCTTGTTTTGAAGTTCCTGCACGAAGGAAATATTATTACTGTTGATCAATTTTATTTCTTCACTTCCTCTTCCGAGAACAACGTTCCGTATGTGGACAAGATCCCTACTCCCTACGAGAGTGTAGGGCCAGGCCTTTTCAAGGATCCTGCCCTCATGGGTGTTTTCCCTCTTCCACCACCAAATAATGTTCAGGTCAACATGATTTCTCAAACCGATGACCCATGCATTATCCCATCTCCTGAACAGATCGCTTTGTTCAGAGATTCAATGTCGTTGAGTCTGATTGAAATTGACTATTGTGAACTCATTGTTGTGTCGAACACTCCATCCTCTGATTCTGCTCCTTCAAGCATGACTCTTGACATCTATTCTCAATCCCCTTGGCTTGGTGATTTTGATTCACCAGATCCTTTGAAAGAAGTGTTTCCTTTCGATGAGGCTATCGTGGAAACCCTGTCTCTTGACGATCTACCATGGGACGATGGTCATCATTGTTCCTCATTTCTACCAAGCCTTGGGGCCATGTATACCTATCTTGACCGTTTTTCCTCTCAGGTTCCTTCTCCTCCGCTTCAAACACCTGTTCTGGTCCATGAAGTTTTCTTGGAAGGTAACTTGAGTAACATTACTCAGATGATTCCTATCGACATTTCCATTAAACCAGGAATGGTTGAAAACATCCATATTGGGGTTGCTTGTTATTCTGATGAAGTGTAAGTCTATAGTAGCCTTTTTCGTGAATTCTGTTATGTCTTTGAATGATCCTACGAAGAAATGCCTGGTATTGATCCTAGCATCGTGGTACATGAAATTCCTACTTACCCCGGTTCGAAACCTGTTCATCAGCGTCTTCGTTTGATGCATCCTAGGAAAGATGCTGCCATTAAGGCCGAAGTGGAAAATCTTCTCAAAGCTGGTTTCATTTATCCGATTCCATTGAAAGACTGGGTCTCTAATATTGTTCCTATAGACAAGAAACAGGGCACTATTCGTGTCTGTGTTGACTATCGTGATATCAATCAAGCTTGTCCTAAGGATAATTATCCTACTCCCTTTATCGATCAAATCATTGACGATTGTGCGGGGAGCAAGATTTTTTCCCTTCTGGATGGTTTTTCGGGTTATAATCAAATCAACATTCTCTCGACCGGTCAACACAAGACTGACTTCATCTATCCTTGGGGAACCTTTGCATATAAGAAGCTTCCTTTTGGTTTGAAGAATGCTAGGGCCACATTTCAGCGCGCGATGTCTTATGCCTTTCATGATATTCACAACATCGTTCAGCCTTATCTAGATGACCTTCTAGCTCATTTAGCTAAGCGTAGGGATCATCCTGACTATCTTCATCAGATGTTTCTTCATTGTAGACAATATAACATTCGTCTTAATCCATATAAGTGTGTCTTCTGTGTCGATTCCAATAGACTCATAGGTCTTATCATTTCCAAAGACGGGATTCACTTGGATCCTCTCAAGGTTGAGGCTATTATCAATCTCCCCTCTCCTTCCTCATTGCATCAATTACAAAGTTTACAAGGGAAAGCTAATTTTCTACGCCATTTTATACCTAACTATGCCTAAGTAGCTAAAGGATTCACATGATTGTTAAAGCAGGGCGTTCCTTTTTACTGGGATGAGATCGCTCAGAAATCTTTCGATGCATTGAAAACATTGTTGGTCAATGCTCCTCTCCTCCACCCTCCAAATTATCAGTGTGATTTTCCCTTTATTTAGCTGCCGCTTTCAGCACGATTACCATGGGTTTGGTACAAGACAATGATGACAGTCATGAGCATGTTATTTATTACATGTCTCATAACCTTCTCGACCTCGAAACACGTTATGCCCACGTCGAAAAGTTAGCGTTGGCTGTTGTTCAAGACATTCAAATTTTTTGTCATTATATTCTTCTACGTACAGTGACAGTGATTTCTGAATGCAACCCCATGACCTACATGTTGTCTCGAAAATTGCTGGGGGAAAATACTCAAAGTGGATTGTTATCCTCCAAGATTTTGATTTGGAATTTACTGTTGCCAAGTCTAAGAAATCATTGGTCTTTGCTGATTTACTTTGTTCTCTTCCTTCTGACTCCGCTCCTTCTTGTTCTAAGGAATTCATTCCAGATGATTCACTTTTCTTGATTAGCACCCTCGATCCTTGGTACGATGATATAATCGTCTATCTCTAGACTTCATATTTTAGATTTGAGTTGATGAAGGATGCCTGCCGATGCATCTGTCATCAGTCGCAACCTTATCGTATCGTTGGAGATACTCTCTATCATGTTGGAGTCGATTCCATTCTCCGACGATGTTTGACTCTTGAGGAAGTCGAGAAAGCTCTGAATGATTGTCACAGTGGCACCTGTGGCGGTCACATGTCTGGTTATGCTACTGCACAAAAGATTATTCGTGCTGGTTATTTTTGGCCTACTATTTTCAAAGACTGTATTGTCGTAGTTCGTAAATTCCATGATTACCAGATTTATCAACGCAATTTGCGTGCGCCACCCATTCCTCTTCATCTTTTCATTACCGTTGGTCCCTCTGTGAAGTGGGGCATCGATTTTATGATGTGTAACCCAGACTTGGCCGCGGGGCATGATTATATTATCGTAGCTGTGGATTACTTCACCAAATGGGCTGAAGCAATGCCTACACTTGCCGCTGATGATACGATAGCTGCTTATTTCATATCCAATCACATTATTGCTAGGTTTGGTGTCCCTCAAGCCATCATTACCGATCATGGTTCCCATTTTCAGCGTTATATGGTGGCAGAGTTGACTTCTAAGTTGGGTCTGCGTCACGACATCTCAACGTCGTACTACCCTTAAGCGAATGGCTAGGTTGAAGTTGTGAATAAAGTTCTTGTCACGATGCTTCAACGTACGATTGGGATCCACAAATAAAATTGGCATTTCATGTTATTTTCGGCTATTTGGGCTTACCGAACCTCAGTTAAGAATGCAATCAGGTTCACTCCTTTTCAGTTGGTTTATGGCCTGGAAGCTACTCTCCTGATTGAATGTGAAATACCTTCGCTCAAGTTGGATGTTGAATTACTACTGAATAATTCACCAAAAGAAGAGCATCTCTTTTATTTAGAAATGTTGGATGAAACCCGCCGCTTTGCTGCTCTCGTTATTGAATCACAGAAAAAGTGGGTCAAAGCTCATTTTGATCAGTCAGTTTCCCCTTGTTCTTTCGTTGAAGGAGATCTCATCCTCCTGTATGACCAATCTCGTGATAAGCTGGGGGCAGGAAAATTTCAACCTATGTGGCATGGACCCTACATCATTAAATGTATGTTGCAAAATGGGGCCTATGAGCTAGTTGACTATGAAGGTCATCCCCTTGAACAACCCAGAAATGGGTTGTA
The DNA here is from genome assembly GCA_034641835.2 of Pinus albicaulis. Lineage (NCBI taxonomy): Eukaryota > Viridiplantae > Streptophyta > Pinopsida > Pinales > Pinaceae > Pinus > Pinus albicaulis. The sequence goes on along the minus strand of CM076580.1, from coordinate 219,376,179 downwards.
TCTCAAAAAGTATTATGTGTGAGTCATTCATGCGTAATAGGTGTACATAGGTGTTTTTTTAATTTTTGTACATGTTTTTGGTTTGGTGTGCTTTGTGAGCGTTTTCCTGCTTATTGGGTCTTGCTTATTGTGCAGATGTTTATTACCCCTTATGTCAGTTTCACGGATGGTGCTTCCCGTAGTACCAGGAATTTGTCTTCAGAAGCCTGGGTAATTTATGATCCTACTGGTGAGTTGATAGATCTGCAAGGTATTTGTCTAGGACGAACTACAAACAATGTCACTGAATATAGTGCTGTCATTGAGCTATTAACCGAGGCGATCAACCTCGGCATACGCGCATTGTTTGTAAATCTATATTCACAGCTTGTCGTTCTACAACTCAATAATCATTATTCGGTTATAAATCGGCACATTATGAGATTGTATTTACGTATTCATTTGTTGGAAAGACATTTTGATTTTATTACTTATCAAAATATTCCTAGACAAATGAACACATTGACTGATACAGTGGCTAACATTGTATTAAATAGACATTTGCATAATTTGTCAAAACATCATCATATGTAAGAGATCCATTTAGGGAAATAGATGTATATATATATATATATATATATATATATATATATATATATATATATATATATATATATATATATATATATATATATATATATATATAGATATAGATATCACATGTTTGCAACCATGTGCATCACAACTTCAAAAAATATATGTATGTTTCTGTTACATCTCGAGACATCATGTCTCTCAAATATGCAGATAAAATAAAACCTAGGTGTCTAATTAGCATGGTGCTCATGATAACATGTCATTGCCTGTACTAGCCACCTTAGCAAGTAGTGAATTCAGCTAGGCACCCCTACGGTATGTCTCTGGTAAGCGCGAGGAACATCGTCAAAACGTGCATAAACCGAGACTCCTCGTGTGATCCCCTCCATTTGCACACTATCTCATATTCCTCGCTGCCCTCGCCTTGAGGGTCGAAATTGCGAGGGATTCGCCTTGTTATCGGTGACATGCTGACAGGTCTCTCTGGGCCAACGTCTGCAATTACATGGATTTAATGTCAAAACATGAATAAATAAATAAATAAAATATCATAATACTCATACAAATTTAAAAAAATGAGTCTCACCCAAATCTTCATCCCAATCTTCTCCCTCCGAGAGTGGGACGTCCGGATCATCAGTGAAATCTGTACCAGAGTAGGGCCAATCCTCCATGACAATCAGTTGTCGGTGGAGCCAATCAAAAACTTCCAGTCTCCAAGACATCTGTTGATTTCCCCCTGCACTTGGCATCAAAGCTGCCCATCGAGCCATCCGTGGTTCTCTCGCTGGTGGTGTCGGGACTATGACCTCCTATCGCTGAAATATGGGTAGTCGTTCCAAGAAGAATGATACCATAATAGATCCATAACCAAATTGTTTCAATTTGGACTTCTTGCATTTTTTTAGTTGGCGCTTCATGTTTATTGTCACGGCCTCTACCCAGTTGTAGATGGTCGGTACCATACAGTCTACAGCAAGAAGCAACTGTGTCTTTGTTGCTTCATGCGGTGCTTATGACCCCGCAGCTCATGTGATGGTATGTAGCACCACTCGTAATGTCAAATATGGGATAGTTTGAATTACAAATTTCCCACTACCTGATCCCTTCTATGCTCCTGGACATACCCTGTGTATCACCATGGTCATGTTTTCCATGCAGGGCCGGGTGCTGGTTAGGATTGGTACTCCTCCCCTCTGCGATAATCCTATGATGAAATACATGTCAAAGACATGAATCTCAAGTTCTTCATCCCGAAGGATTAACTTCTCTTGATTTTCGTCCCATATGATGACTAGATACTGTAATAACTCTGGTTAGGCTTAGAGACATGGCGTTAGGAAGAATTTTTTCAAACCACAGTTTCTGAGAGCTTCCATGGCTCACTCATTTTCCATGGCCAGCTTGTCTTCTTCGTTATGTTCCCGTTCTTTCCATTCAATGACCATTTTTCTTCTTTCTTCCTGTAAACACATTCATATGAGCGGTATTAGTCAATTTTGAACCTTAAATTTGTGAATAATTGGGGTATTTGATCAGCATTTTGTCTAGAAATGGTTTGTGCCGTTGGTGTGCCCTAGTGTAAAAAATCGGGCAGTTGGCGCGACTCTGTGCCCGAAACCTGCGCCAACCACCAAGCCGTAATTTTCACATTTCCTCCCCCAAAATTCGAAATTGAAAATTGCAGGTAGTAAGAAGTGACTTAAAATGATGAGAGGGATCTCGGCTCTTACCTAGAGTTGATGGATTTGCAATTGGTCCGGTGGATTGGTCGCTATCGTCGCCGCAAGATTGCACAGTGAAATGGGTAACTATTGCTCCACAAGAGGTAAAAAGTGAAAAGTAATTATTTTTACCATTTTTGGCATTTTATAACTTTTTCATAACCCTAATTAGGTTTTAAGACATGTTTTTCGATTATTTTATTATATTATTTTCGAGAAATGGGTTTTACACATGTATCTTGTGCAGCAATAGGTTTTTCATGCGACAATGATGAAGTAACGAGTTATATTTTATACTCTTTCAAACTCGGTAAAAACATGAAAAAGTTCCTATTGGAGTCATCTTTCAGCTCTTTTCTGACTCTCTAAAATTGAAAAAATTGTTGAGATTCTTGTCATTTTGAACTCGTTAAATGGCTGTGAAATGATATCTATCCAATATACATTTAACCCTTTTTCGAGCTGGGATGGATTATTTATGAAAAAGGAATACCGTAGCCTATCACGACTAAGAGGTTCTCTCAGACACAGATTTATACCTTTTTGGATTTGTGAGACTACCTACGAAAAGGGCCTGTTGGAGTTTTCTTTTCTGCCTTATTTTCAAACTCTCTAAATATGAAAAGATGTCAAGTTCTTCCTTTGTCAGACTCGTTAAACCCTGATAACATCGGACCTCGTCACCATGACATTATTTGAGTTCCTCCTTCCTAGGGCTCATAAAATGTACTAGGTTGGATTTGTCTGAAGGACAAACTTACAGTGCAAGAATATGCTATCCCCTTTAAGCTTGTTTTAAAAAATAATTGGGGTACTCGCCAGAAATGGTGGGGGGAAATGGAACCAAATTTTAGTTATGTTGGCAGTATGTCGCTCTTGAACATGGCACTTGTCTGCATTTGTGTCGGGTTGGGGACATCTCATTTCATCATTTTTTGCCTCCATGGGTTTGGGTAATATCTTTTGACTTCTCATCTACTATTTTCCACATAATCATGACTTCAGATCCTTTGATGTCAAATACTGCCAAATCCAGTGTCGTGTTGTTGATATGTTCAAGAGAATTTTTCCTCTGTAGTTGTCAACCTTCCTCTGATCTCTTGTTGGTCTTGGTCCACTTTCATCATATTCCTTTATCTCATGTCGATGATGTGGGAAACATTATGGCCCTCCTTCGACCAAGTCACTTCCTGTCAACTTCATCTCATTATCCAGGAATTTGATCTAGAGACTCCCTTCTAGTACCTTGGAGCCTGCATGCCTTAATGGTAGGTTTTTTCGCATTCGACACAAGGTTCACATAATTGGCCTTCCATCGATAAATTCTGCAGATGTTCGACGTCAAAACATTGTTCACATTCCATAGATTGTACCTTTTGTACCTTGAGGGCCATCGTCATCATTGGTGGTTTATCTCGCGTCTGTTAATGGCTTTCATCATTGGCTGGTAATCAGATGATTTTCCTGCATGTTCGACTTCAGCTCATATATTCGCATGCTCGGAATTGTACTTGTTCAGGTGGAGATGGAGCACAAGACCCTGGGTTTTTTCTGATAAACTCCAGGTTACGGATTGTTGTGGATTATTATTATGACTTATTGAATGAATCTCTTTATTGGATGGTTGCGACCATGCCTAAGTCTATTTATTGATCCTTCCTGCTGGATGGCTGTGTCCATACCTCGGATCTCAGTTCTTGTATACTCTATTATGGATGGATGTGCCCATACCACATGATTCATGTATCATAGATATCAGTTGTATTTGTAATTGTAGGTCTTCCAATAGTGGTGTTTTGTTTGAACGCGTTCTCATAAAGCATTTCACCCCTCCCTCTCTCTCGGAATTCATGCTTTAGGGGGCATCTGTGACACATCATTTTGTCACTATCCCTGCAATCCCCAACTCGCACATTGGAGGGTCGTTTCTATGACCAATAAGGAGTGTCATGCTTTGCAAATACCATCCTTGCATCCCTTTTGATGAGAGCAACATTCTTCTTGTTGACATTTCCCTGAGCAGAGCTGTAAAAATCCCTATTTTTTCCTTGGTGCGAGTAGCCAATTACACCCTTGCGCCGACAGAGAAATTTAACACTGCGCCCATGCCAGTTAGCACTCTGTTCTAGTTAAACACCCACGACAAGTTGTCTATGGATTTTTTTTTTAAAAATATAGGCGGAGGTTCCATTCCAACAACCTCGGGGATGAGTCATTGGGAGTGGTTGTACTGAAACAACCACAGACTCCTTCCTTTAGTTAGTAGTTTCCACCTGCCTCGGAACTATCCTAAAGGTTAGGACTCCCTCCCACCTTTGTATGGATCCCAAACTCCTCCTTTTCCTCTATAAAAGAGACTATCTCTTTTAATAGAAGCTAGCTGAACTGGGAGAATTATACATACTATAGCTAAGCTGCTAGAGAAGATAGAATAATAAGGATTATGTTGAGAGAGCTCGAGTCGAAGACTTCTGAGAGAGCTTGAGTCTGAATTCCCTGACCAAAATTTGAGATGCGCTTCTCTTGAACCCCACTGGAGGAGACTGCAACGTCAAAGCATCGGTTGTACTCTTCCTTCTATTCATTTATATACATGACTACTGTTTGGTTCCACTATTGTGTTATGATGTTTATTTGATGCGATATGTTTAGCCCTCTTTGACTAGCTAATATTTATGAGTGAAACTATTATGTCATATGTTGTTCTTATTCTTTGTCTTATGTGCAGGTGTTTGAGCGTAATAGAGAACGGATTGTGATTTGCCAAGGTAGGAGCGAGAGGCCACTACTCTTTCTGCAACGACGACATCGTTGGATTCAAGGTAGGTCAATCTACCGTCTTTTTTGTTCATTCATCAACTATGAAGAAAAACTTTAGCATGTCCTTTTGCTACTAGACCCACCCTAGGGCTAGAGGGATCATCTCTGTCTGCAGAGAGGATTTACCTTCATAAAAATGAGAAATTGGTGGAACTATTCTATGTGAGTACTGCAAGAGAAGTAATCTCTCTAAGACAAGAACTATACAAGATGAAATTTTCAAGAGAGGGAGGAATCACTTCATATTTTATGAGTATTTTTGAAATATGAGACTAATTGTAGGAATTGGGAGAAGTAATGTCTGATAGTGAGATGACTACAATGGTGTTGAATGCTCTACCAGGAGAATGGGGAAACTTCACTTCATGTTTATACAGGAAGGAAAAAGAACACCATTCCAGGATATATGGTCTCTATGTAAAATAGAGGAAACAAGCTTGAAATCCAAAGCTGATATAGGATCAAGTGACTAGAATCAAGCCTTTGTAGCCATGTCCAAGAAGAAAGGAAGATTCGGTAAATTTGGTCCTCAAAATAAAAGAATAAATATGAACAAATTACGATGCTTTGAATGTAATGAAGTTGGGAATTATAAAAGGGATTGTCCTAAATCTAGGAAGAACAAGAGGAAAAGGGAAGAAACCCATGTCATAGATGAAAGGGAATAACCTGATGTAAAGAAATATAAGAAAGAAGAAGCAAAAGATATCTATTATGATTGAGATCATCTTCCTCTTTAAGTGATTTTTGTTGGTTGTAAAATAGTATGATAGGAAGCATTGTATATTAATAGCATCATGATAGAAGCATGGAAGGAGCACTTGTCTTATAAGAAGTGGCTCCTGGGAACCTCACTGATAGCAACATTGATGGAAGGTAGTCATCTGAATCAAGGTTCATAGTATGAAATAGGCGTTGGCACTTTCTAATGGAGTGCTCCTTGGATTCATTGGTTAGAAAGAAAGAAAAAAGTTTCATCGGGAATTATATCTTGCAGAATTCCGGGATTAGGATATGATGACATATTGATGAAACAATTCAAGGGATTGAAGTTCTAATTCATTATAAGGAAATTGCTGTAGGATGACTCAAATTGATAAGATAAGGTACATATATGCTAACATTGGATGTTGTGAAATCATGTCATATGGTTGTAGGTGATGGACTTCTATATTTAGAAGTATGATCAAAGAAAGGAGGATCTATTCCAGTACACAAGCTATCATGAAATAAACATAATATGTCCTCATACGAAATATGGGGTGGTTGTATACAAACAAGGAACTGGATGCTAGAAATTTCAGGGAATAAATGAAATTTTGTGGAGAAAGAAAGGGAGAGATCATGAAGTGCAGCCATGTCATGAGTCGGTTATCATCTGGAATACAAGAAGATGTGACTAGGAGATCTCCTGAGAAGATATGCAGACTCTAATAGAATTATGGTAAAGAAGATACCCTTGAAAATACATATCTTTAGGAGATGTGTCAATATGAATAAAGGATGTCAACGCCTACAGGAAGATGTCATGGTGAAAGATCATCACTGAGGTAACTTTTGATTTAAAAGTTATTATGTATATTCTTATCTGGATAATTTTATGCAAGGATGAAAAACATATGGAAGGATGTAATACCCTTGGGAGATGGTTCAAAGGAAATTAAAATGGCATAAAGTGTTGCACACTATTTTGTCGCCGTCCCTGAAATCCCCATCCTGCACATTGGACGACCATTTCCGTAACTTTTGTGTATTTTCATGCCTTGAAAAAGTGTCAATGCATCCCTTAGCGTGAGAAGAACATTTTCTCTGTTGAATATTCTCGGAGAAGACTCTCAAAAACATATGATTTTGGGTCGGTGCTGGCAGGAGGTTATGGCCTCGTGCCCATACAAAAATTAGTACTGGGCCTCGCACCCATTGGCGCTCTGTCTCAATGGACTACCGGTGCCGAGCTGTTTTTGGAAAGTTTTTTAAAATAGAAGCGAAGTTTCCATTCCCAACCACTTCATGGGTGGAGTCAGCATGGGTTGTTCGACTGAATAACGTCGAGGAACTTCCTTTTTCCTCTTCTTTCCTACTTTTTTGCAACTCCCCAAAGGATAAGGTGTCCCTTCCACCTTATGAGGGATCCCAAACCACCTCCTCCTCTCCTATAAATACATCTCTCTCACATAGATGCAGCTAGCTGAAATGATTGAATAGCTAATAGTCCTTACTATAGCTAGATAGTTGGTGTGATATATAGCAGAGAGAGAGACCCATTTTCCAGAGAGAGCCTAGGCTTATTGCCTTGCCAAGTCTAATTCCCTGATGAATTATTGAGATGTGTTTAACTGAACCTGTTTGGCAATATCTTCTTCTGAGTATCTTACCTCTTGCTACCTGATCTCCTCTTGAAGAGCCATTTGATACCAATTAGCAACCTCTGGATGCTTCTTCTGGTTTTGGGAATGTGCAAGACTTCCCTCCTCTTACTTCAGAACCACCTTTACTAGCTATTGCCTTACTCAACACTGTTTGTCGCCTTTTTAATGATCAGTTGGCTTCATCTGACATGGATTATTCGAGTCCTGTTAGTAGTGAAGAGCTTTATGTTTCTACAGGATATTATCATCTCCCTCTGGAGAGCTTTCCTTACATCTCAGATCAACCTTCCTCTCAACCAGTATCCCTCCCATGTGGTTATCCTACTTTCGATCAGATTATTTCTTGTGTTCAATAATTGTATCAGAACCCGATATGGTTTGATACACTGCCTCCCTCAGGAAGTTCGCCCATCTCGGTATCAGAGGCATTGCCCTCGACACCTATGACGTCAAAAATTGTCACCTCTGTTACTATACGACCCACTTTCTGTGTGGCTTCATCTGCACTGGTTGTTAGTACGACTCAATCGTCATTAGGGTCTACCGCTATTCATAGTCAATTTTTATTAACCCAATGCTACCTGTTAGGTATGCCATGAGTGGATCAGAAGCTCATGTTGTAGGATCCCAAATTGTTAGTAGTGTGCCTATGGTTTCTACTTCCATTCCTAGTGATTATACATTCGATGAGTATCTTTTGGCTATTCAGCAATAATATTCTACCTCTTAGGGTCTTCATTAGAAAAATTCCACCCCTCAGGGTTCTTAGCAGTTGCAAACTTCTGGTAATCCTCCACATAATTTTGACGTGTATGGTAGCCCCGTTTATTTGCCTCTAATTGATCCTAACCAAATCATTTACAAGTCAGGACAACTCTAGGGCCCACAAGGACCATCCTTTCAGGGACAACCTTCAGTCCAACAGGGACAACCCTCTGGTCCACAGGAACAACCTTATGGTCTGCAAGGACAACCCTTACAAGGAAAACCTTCGGCCCAACAAGGTAAATAATATGGTCCTTCTGGTCAACCTCAAATTCAACCGGGAGCATATTATGTTCCCGAGGGGAAAATATATCCACCATAGGGACAACCTTATGTGAAACAGCACCAACCTTTTGTTCAGCAAGGTCAAACTTTTGTACAACAAGGACATCCCTATGGTCCTATTCCAAGTCAACCTGGTTTTCAGGGACAACCTGGCCCATCCCAACCATCAGGCCGACCATTTCCACAAGGGCAACCCGATGGCCCTCAGTGTCCAAGCCAACCTGCCGGGTAGGGACAGCCTACCCAACCTCAGTATCCGGGTCAACCTGCTCTACCGGGACAACCCGTTAAACCTCAAGGCGCTACTTACCTTCCTCAAGGTCAATATCAGATAGTCTATAGTGCGCCCCAATATTTCACTTATTTTCCTCAAGGTCAATCCCATATGGTGTATAATCCACCTCAAGGAAATGCTTACATTATGCAACAAAATCCATATGTTGCTTAGCAAAGACCTCAGTGGTATGATAAAAATCAATATCCTAGTCCTCAACCCATGTATGGGCAGAACTATCCAACTTATAACCCTTATGGACAGAATCCTCTCGGACAAAACATATGGGGGCATAATTTCTCTCAACCTGGGTGGAATGCTAATACTAATCTTTATCAATGACCTGCAATGCCTTTCAATCCTCAATTACCTTTTATTACAACGTTCGAACTGCCTGATGTTTCAAATTTAAAAAATTATCCAATCCTTCATAACCCGTATTGGCATCCAGTTCCAACCAAAATTCCTGGCGATTGTCCCAAGTTTGAGGGAAAGTCCGGAGAAGACCCAGAAGCACATGTTATGACATACCATCTTTGGTGTTCCTCTAACTCTCGGGTTGACAATTCCATTCGACTATTTTCCAACGAACTCACTGCTTCTTCACATGGGTGGTACCATCCAACTTATAAAAGGCCTCCAAGATTTCAACTCTTTAATATGGATTTTCTTCAGGCCATCTCTTCAATATTGCTCGTAGATAGAAATCACCGTGACACCTCTCATCCTGAAACAAGATTGAGTTACTCATCTTTGATCATTCACAATGGAGAAACAGCCATCATTGACTGCGAAATTTTGATCACTCTCCAACTGACAATTACCTCCTTTTGCTCCCGATTGTTGAAATGATAGCATGAATTGATTTGAGAAAGCCTTCTCTCATGCCCACCTGATTGATTTGTTCACTAGCCTGATACATTATATAAACTCTTTTCCAGTTTCCGACTGGAACCTCCCAAAGAACCAAGGACGCCATCCTATACCCGCATCACGCCCTCGTCTCGAAATATTGGGAATGACCTTTCAATCTTATGGCTACAAAATTGTCTCCTTCCAATGATATTGCTTCTCAGCCGGTTCCAAATTCTGAAGGTGGATGTTGTCCAGTCTAATCCAGCAGATAAAACTTCCAAGGGTAAAAATAAGGGTAAAGGTAAGGCCAAAGCCAATACCCCAAAACAGGATTCTCAAAAATCTTGTGCTGATGATGGTTCGCAGCACAAACCGAAGTACCCTTTCTTGATTTGTGATGAAGAAAATTACACCAAGGATTGTCCCTGACAGGCCAAGGTGATTCGATTGCTCAAAGGCACTCAGGGCACTCTGGCTGCTCTCAAAGAACAGTTTCTATCACAACATACTCAGTTGGTAGAGAAACCTCAGTCCTCTGCCCCATTTGTCTCTCAGGTTTTCATGATGAACGACTCTGCATCCATTTCTATTGCTGCCCAGTCGAAAGATTATACCGAACCGTGTTAGGTAGACGGGAAGGAATTCGTTGATGGTCCTCCTCCCCCACCTGCTTCTGGCCCTCTTCATATTGAAAGGCCCAGTACTTGCCCATTGTACAGCCACCTTGCAAACGTGTACTCCATAAATATTCCTACAATCCTAATGCTTGTGCTGCTCAACATTACAGTATTGTTGAGGATCTGGCTCAGGTTCCATCTGCTATGTCTGCATTGGAAGTCCTTCAGAGTTTTATATCTCATCAGAAGGCTTTGTTGTCTGTCATCGGTAGGGTTGATCCTGCTAATACGAGCCTTATCACTTTCGAATTGGAGAATTTCATCCCACGTCTCCCTCACCAACTTGCAATCATCATCCAAGTTGGGATTAATCGAAAGAATATCCATCAAGCAGTCGTGGATGAGGGTGCATCTATGTGCGTCATGTCATATGCCCGTTGTAAAGCCATCGACTCTCCAACTCTCAATTCCTCTCCAAATTATCTAGAAGCGTTTGATGGAAGATAATCTAATCCTCTAGGTTTTCTTACTAGTTTATCGATCACATTAGAGTGGAAAAAAATTAACGTCAAGGTTGAAGCAGTTGATGCCAAGCTCAATTACAATCTTTTCCTCGGTTGTAGTTGGACTCACACCATGTTGTTCATTCTGTCCACTCTCTTTTGTGTTCTCCGATTTCCGCACGAAGGGAAGATCATCACTTTTGATCAGTTGTCTTATTTCACTTCTTCATCTTCCGAGAGCAATGTTCCATACATAGATCAAATTCCTACACCTTATGAGAGTGTAGGGCTGGGTCTTTTCAAAGATCCTACCTCATGGGTATTTTTCCTCTTCCTACACCCAATATTGTTCAGGTTAACATGATCTCCAGGTATTATGATCCATGGATCATCTCTTCGCCTGAGTAGATCGATTCATTTGGAGATTCGATGTCGTTAAGTCCAATCGAGATTGATTATTGTGAACTTGTTTCGGCTTCAGATCCTCTGCCCTCTGATCATGTTTATTTTAGTATGTTGAAACTTATTCTCAATCCCCCTGGCTCGGCGATTCAGATTTCCTTGATACCTTAAATGAGATATTTCCCTCCGATGAGGCCATCGTGAAAATTATGTCTCTGGAGCATCTCCCTTGGGATGATAGTCATCATCGTTCTTTATTCATGCCTGGCCTTGGGGCCATGTATATGTGTCTCAAGAAGTTTGCCTCTCAAGTTACTTCTCCTCTCAAGTTTGACTCTTATCATTTTGAACTCGTTAAAGGCTACGAAACGATATCTACCCAGTATATGTTTACCCCTTTTTTGGGTTGGGATAGATTATTTACGAAAAAGGAATACCTTAGCCTATTATGACTAAGAGAAACATATTTTTCTACCTTTTCAGATTTGTGAGACTACCTATGAAAAGGGACTGCTGGAGTTTTCATTTCTGCTTCTTTTCAAACTCTCTAAATATGAAAAGATGTCAATTTCTTCCTTTGTCAGACTCATTAAAACCTACTTGACATCAGAAAATGTCACCATGATGTAACCAAGTTCCTCCTTCCTAGGGCTCGTAAAATGTACTAGGATGGATTTTTCTGAAGGAAAAACTTACAGGACAAGCATATGCTATCCCCTTCAAGTTTTTTTTCCAAAAATAATTGGGGTACTCGCCAGCAATGGTGGGTGAAAATGGAACCAGTTCTCAGTCTTGTCAGTAGTATGTCGCTCTTGAACATGATACTCATCTGCATTCGTGTCGGGTTGGGGACATCCCATTTCAGCATATTTTTTGCCTCCATGGGTTTGGGTAATCTGTTTTGAACTCTCATCTTCTCTTTTCCACGTCATCATGACCTCAAATCCCTTGATGTCAAATACTTTCATTTCTAGAGTCGTGTCGTTGATATGTTCAAGAGAAGTTTTCCTTTGCAATTTTCAACCTCTGATCCTCTATTTGGTCCTGATTCACTCTATTTTTATTCCTTTGTCTTGTGTCGATGATGTGGAAAAAATCATGGCCCTCCATCGACCAGGTCACTTCCTGTCGACTTCAGCTCATTATTCAGGAAGCTGATCTAGAGACTCCTTTTCGGTACCTTGGAGCTTGCATGCCTCAATAGCAAGTTCCTCACATTCGACGACAAGTCCTCATCATTGGCCTTTGATCTAGTGATTCTGTAGGTGTTCAATGCCAGATCATTGTTCACATTTTGTTGATTATACTAGTTGTACCTTGAGAGCCATTGTCATTATTGGTGGTTTCTCTCGTGCATGTTAACAGCTTTCATCATTCGCTGGTAATCAGGTGACTTTCTTGCATGTTTGACTTCAGCTCACATATTCACATGGTTGAATTTGTATTTTTTCAGGTCGAGATGGAGAGCAAGAACCTGGGTTTTGTCTGATAAAATCCAGGCTGTGAGATCATTTTGGTTTATCATGACTATATGCATGACTCTTTTGATTGGATGGCTACGACCATAACTGAGTCTATTTATTGATCCTTCTTGCTGGATGGTTGCATCCATACCTTGGATCATGTTTTTATGTGTACTCTAATATGGATGGATGCACCCATGCCACATGTTCATGTACCAGAGATATCAGTTGTACTTTTACTTGCAGGCCTTTTGACGACGGTGTTTTGGTTTGAACACGTTCTCATAAAGAATTTCACTCCTCCCTCTCTCTCAGACCTCATACTTTAAGGGGCATCTTGTTGAAAATGCAGCAAGATGATGGAGCTTAGTGAAATGAAGTCGCCTTCACTAAGTGGGCCCGCAGGCAAATTCTGGCGCAAAATCTATTTTTAGACTATGTCTATTTTTAGACATATGGAGCATGGTTCGGGGATTCCAGTTTGAGATTCTTGAAGTATGTGTCATGTTGGTAAAAATAGATGAGACTCTATTTTTGAGGTCAAAGAGGTCGAAGTCTATTTTTAGACTGCCTCTCCTTAAAACAAGGAAGTCAAATATTATTTACCCTTAATAATATTTAGACTATAAACAGCAGTTTACTCTCTTGGAGCACTTCAGTTCGAGCTACAGAAGTGGCTCATGCATCTGACAGAGGAATCACGTGGTTCCCAAGTGTTTGATGGCATCATGCATGGTTGACTTCAGTTAGACTTCAATGGCAGAAGTTTGGAGGAGTTAATGAGACAGCTAGTGGAGTTGTGTTCTGCTTATTTTAGTTGAACTGATTGAGATTAGTTTAACTAGCTAATCAATTAGTTATGAGTGGAGTGAATTAAATATTATTTAATTCATTAATTAGTAACTCATTACTCAACTCAAGAACACATCAGTTCACTACAGTGCATGATCAGTTCAGTGGAGACCAGTGAAAGAGGTAGATGAAAGGGTGGAGTTAGCTATCAGTGGCGACATCAGTTGTGCATGAGATTTGCACCACACTTGGAGGATTTGTCCATGACAATTGCGCAGTCAAGCCAAGGAGATTCGAACCTTTGATCTCTATATAGACAGGCCTGGATTGCGCAATAGAGGCAAGGCAATTGGCGGTGAGTTTTGAACCAGTAACCTGTTCAAAACTGAGCTAGATTGTGGGTAACTGTATGAGAAAGTACCGAGTACTTGTGAGGAGTATTGTACTGAGTTTGTTACTTGATTTCTCCATTATAATATACACAATAGCTGCGGGGTTTTCAGCTATAAGCTTTCCCCATACATACTGTGTTAATGTGTATGATGATTTGATGTGCTATCGCTTGTTTTAATTCCGCATGTTTGATGATCTGAGTGGAAGAGATTATGTGTTGCATATAAATTCGAATTGTATGTGATCAGGATAGTCTCGGTGAATAATTAATCATTATTCAGCAAATTTCTACATGGTATCGGAGCTATTGAAGCTGAGATTGATCATCACAGTGATTACAAACTTATTTCGGTAGACAGAGTCTGCATGCGGGCCAGGTAGCCTCCGGATTCATCTTTCTTCGGAAAGTGAAAGTTCTGGTAAACGCCCCTTGCATTCAATCTCTGTGCTAGAAATAATTTGTTCTCACGATCTAGAGCGGTTGAGCTTTGAGGTGGAATTCAAAATTTTGCAGCAGTTTTGTTTTCTTGGTGCCAGTGTTGAAAATGTCTTTCAACGGTTTGCGACTCGAATATGCTCTTGAAGGCAGTTCGAATTATGTTGCATGGAAGGATCGCATGGAAGCAGTATTAGAAGATAATGGTCTGAAGGAGTTCGTAGATACGTATGTCCAAAAGCCCACTGATCCTGCTGAAGTCGATGCATGGCAAAAGAAGATGGCGAAGTGTCGAAGGATCCTGTTGGAGGGCGTCAAGGATCATATTGTATCCAGCCTGCATGGAAAGGCTACTCCATATTTAATGTGGAAATCTTTGATGGATCTATTCCAGAGTAAGAGCGACCAAAGGAAGCTGGAGCTCAAAGATAAGCTCAGGAACATCAAGATGGAGAAAGGCGACAGTATCGCCAAATACCTCATGAAGTTCACTCAGTGCAGAGATGAGCTGGGAAGTGTGGGGGTGACTGTCGAAGACGAGGACATGGTTGACCTGGCTCTCCTTGGTCTTCCGAAGGCTTGGCACTCATATCAAGATAGTGTCAATGGTCAGGAGAAGCTGCCGAGATGGGAGCGCCTTTGGGCGGATCTCATGCAGGAGGAGATAAGGAGGACTACTCGAGATGGATCTTCATCAAAGGGAGTTGATGAAGAAAACTGCGCTTTGGTTGCCAAAGCAAAGAAGGGGAAGGGTAAGAAAACCTCTCATTCTGGTGCAAAGGGCAAGAAGCAGGATATGGCGAAAGTGAAGTGTTTTCACTACCATGATCACGGACATTATGCTACCAATTGTCCAAAGAAGAAGAAGAACAAGCAAGCGGGAAGATCTGCAGATGGAGAGGCTTTGGCTTCACAGTTCGAGCTTGAATTTTCACTGATCGCATGCTTGGTTTCAATTGTGATGGGATCGGTGTGGTTCTTGGACAGCGGTGCGTCATTTCATATGACGGGAGATCGAGATTTGTTCTCAGATCTGGAGGACAAAGGTTTGGGTGTGCAGATTGAGATGGGCGATGATGGTAGATACAGTGCGACTGGTATCAGTACCATATCCTTTTAGAGGGAGTCTGGTAAACCCTTTGTATTGAGGGATGTCATGCATGTACCTGGATTGAAGAAGCACTTGATCTCTGTGGCGATGTTGGAGGATAAGGGGTATGATGTGGTCTTCAGCGAAGGAAAATCCTTCCTGCGCAGTAAGACTACTGGAGAGACGAAGATAGGGTCACCAAGAACCTTGTCAGCCTGGGTGTGTGTGATGGCTGCAGCCTATGGCATGCAAGGCGGGAGAAGTGAAGAGCCTAGGATGATGAGGGCTAGCCGTGGCACAGGAGATTGGGCCACCTTCACCATGGAGCTTTGAAGATTCTGCAGCAGATTTCTACTGGGCTTCCTAAGGGCACTCTTGCGCAGTCAGATCAGTGCAAGGGGTGTACTTTAGGAAGTATGTGAAAGCCACCTTTCACGAGAAGGATAGTCGCGCCACGACGATCCTTGAGAGAGTTCACACAGACGTGTGTGGTCCTTTCTCAGTTTCTTTGACAGCAAAGCACAAGTATTATGTGATCTTTGTTGATGATTTCTCTCGAAAGTGCTGGATCTTCTTCATGCAGAAGAAGAGCGATACATTCGCGAAGTTCTGTGAGTTTAAAGCACTCGTCGAGAAGGAGTCGGGGAAGAAGGTGATTGCTCTAAGGAGTGATAACGGTGGTGAATTCATCTCGGCTGAATTCAAGGAGTTCTGCAGCGCAGAAGGGATTCGGAGAGAGCTCATCGAACCCCATAACCCACAGCAGAACGGGGTGGCTGAGCGGAAGAACAGAACGATCGTGGGTGCTGCACGGGCGATGTTGCATGATCAGGGCCTACCCCTTCACTTGTGGGCTGAGGCATGCAATACAGCAGTGTATGTGCATAACCGTTGTCCTCACAAGGTTCTTGGCATGAGTACACCGGAGGAGGCTTATTCTGGCAAGAGGCCTGATATTTCCCATTTGCGGATTTTTGGTTCTCCTGTCTACATGCATGTGACGAAGGATACGAGAAGGAAGCTGGATCCAACTGCTGAGGTTGGAATATTTTTGGGGTACACTGATACACCTCACAACTACTGGGTGTATTTGTCAGACAGTCGAAAGACTGTTGTGCGACGGGATATAAAATTTCAGGAGGAGAAAGCCATGCAGTGTTCGCTTGAGAGGGAGCTACACTTGCATGCAGATGAGGAGCTGTTAGTTCCTAAGGAGGAGCTTCCGTATGTGGATCAGCCACAAGAGGAGGTTCAGGAGGTGGAAGAAACCACCCAGGCAGCGCCAACCATCAGAGGGCGCATGCGCACTACAGAAGCTGAGCGACTGGCTCGGGATGCAGAGAAGGGTGTAGGACCACCTACAGCACAGCGCAGACAGAGACAGTCACCGGATCGGTACACTGGATACATGGCTCTTGTGAGTCAATGTGTTGTGACGGAGCCATCCTCTTTTGAGGAAGTTGTGGAGGAACCCGCATGGGTTGATTCCATGATCGAAGAATATGATTCGATCGTTAGGAACAGTGCATGGGAGATTGTCCCAAGACCAGTTGGGAAATCAGTGGTGGGTTCGCGATGGATCTACAAAGTGAAGCAGGCGGCTGACGGGAGTGTGGAGAAGTACAAGGCGAGATTTTTCGCCCGTGGCTTTTCACAGATCGAGGGGATTGACTATGAGGAGACTTTTGCACCTGTCACAAGGTACTCTTCCATACGGACGATCCTTGCTCTCTCAGCGCAGATGGGGTGGCACATTCATCAGATGGATGTGAAGATTGCGTTCCTCAATGGAGTTATTGAGGAGGAGGTGTACATAGAGCAGCCTGAAGGTTTCGAGATCTTCAGCAGTGAGTCGCATGTGTGCCAACTCAAGAGAGCACTGTACGGGCTGAAGCAAGCACCTCGTGCTTGGTACACTCGCATAGACAACTACTTCACCGGGCTTGGATTCTCCAAGAGTGAGGCAGATCCAAACCTGTACCAGATTGTGGTGGAGGGGAAGCTGTTGATCATCGTACTGTATGTAGATGATCCGATTTTGACTGGCGATGAGCAGTTGATACTTTCATGCAAGGAGGATCTTGCACGAGAGTTTGAGATGAAGGACTTGGGCATCCTTCATTATTTCCTGGGATTGGAGATTTGGCAGCGCAGCGGAGGACTGTTTGTTTCTCAGGGCAAGTATGCCCGGGAGATTCTCGAGAGGTTCAACATGCAAGGCTGCAAGCCTGTTGACACTCCTCTTCCTGGTGGTTGGAGGAAGGAGGATGCTACTTCAGCGGAGGTAGTGGATGCCACTGTCTATCGACAGTTGGTGGGGTCGCTTATGTATCTGGTCAATACACGACCCGATATAGGCTATGCAGTTAACCAGCTTTCGCAAGCTATGGTTAAGCCTACCAAGCTCTTTGGAAGGCAGGCAAGCATGTATTGCGCTATATCAGAGGCACATCGGGATATGGTCTATGGTACAGACAGGAGGATGGAGCGAAGCTTTCTAGCTTCACTGATGCAGATTGGGCAGGGAGTCCAACGGACCGGAAGAGCACTTCTGAAGGAGTTTTCAGCATTGGGTCAACAGCAGTTTCCTAGTACAGTAGGAAGCAGAGATCCATGGCACTCAGTTCAGCAGAGGTCGAGTACATGGCAGCTAGCTTGGCTGCATGCGAGGCTATTTGGATGAGGAAGATCCTCGCAGGTTTGTTCAGGTTGCATTTGGAGCCTACAGTGATCTACTGTGATAACCAGAGTTGCATTAAACTCTCAGCTAATCCAGTATTTCATGATAGGTCCAAACACATCGACATCAGGTACCATCATATCAGAGATTGTGTTCAACGGAGAATCATGATGCTTTCATATGTTCCCACGAAGGATCAGGATGCCGACATCCTGACGAAGGCGCTCACCAGGAGCAAGTTCGAATTCCACAGAGGTAGGATAGGGGTTGCAGATAATCCATATCTTGCTGAGAGGGAGTGTTGAAAATGCAGCAAGATGATGGAGCTTAGTGAAATGAAGTCGCCTTCACTAAGTGGGCCCGCAGGCAAATTCTGGCGCAAAAATCTATTTTTAGACTATGTCTATTTTTAGACATATGGAGCATGGTTCGGGGATTCCAGTTTGAGATTCTTGGAGCATTGGTCATGTTGGTAAAAATAGATGAGACTCTATTTTTTAGGTCGAAGAGGTCGAAGTCTATTTTTAGACCGCCTCTCCTAAAAATAGGGAAGTCAAATATTATTTACCCTTAATAATATTTGGACTCTAAACAACAGTTTACTCTCTTGGAGCACTTCAGTTTGAGCCTTGGAAGTGGCTCATGCATCTGACAGAGGAATTACGCTATTCCCAAGGGTTTTATGGCATCATGCATGGTTGACTTCAGTTAGGACTTCAGTGGCAGAAGTTTGGTGGAGTTAATGAGACAGCTAGTGGAGTTGTGTTCTGTTTATTTTAGTTGAACTAGTTGAGATTAGCTTAACTAGCTAATCAATTAGTTATGAGTGGAGTGAATTAAATATTATTTAATTCATTAATTAGTAACTCATTATTCAACTCAAGAACACATCATTTCACTATAGTGCATGATCAGTTCAGTGGAGACCAGTGAAAGAGGTAGATGAAAGGGTGGAGTTAGCTATCAGTGGCGACATCAGTTGTGCATGAGATTTGCACCACACTTGGAGGATTTGTCCATGACAATTGTGCAGTCAAGCCAAGGAGATTTGAACCTTGGATCTCTATATAGACAGGCCTGGATTGCGCAATAGAGGCAAGGCAATTGGCGGTGAGTTTTGAACCAGTAACCTGTTCAAAACTGAGCTAGATTGTGGGTAACTGTATGAGAAAGTACTGAGTACTTGTGAGGAGTATTGTACTGAGTTGTTACTTGATTTCTCCATTATAATATACACAATAGCTGCGGGGTTTTCAGCTATAAGCTTTCCCCATACATACTGTGTTAATGTGTATGATGATTTGATGTGTTATCGCTTGATTTTATTTCCGCATGTTTGATGATCTGAGTGGAAGAGATTATGTGTTGCAGATAAATTCGAATTGTATGTGATCAGGATAGTCTCGGTGGATAATTAATCATATTCAGTATCACACATCCGTTACAGACACATATACCACCATGCCCTAACTCTCATCCAAACCTGAGTAATTGTTCCATGAATTATATGTATTTTCATGCCTTGAAAAAGTGTCATTGCATCCCTTAGCATGAGAAGAACATTTTCCCTGTTGACTATTCCTAGAGCAGACTCTTAAAAAAATATGATTTTGGGTCGACGTTCGCAGGAAGTTATGGCCTTGTGCCCATATAGAAATTAGCACTGGGCCTCCCGCCCATTAGCACTTTGTCTCAGTGGACTACCCGCGCCGAGCTGTTTTTCGAAATTTTTTTAAAATAGAAGAGAAGTTTCCATTCCCAACCACTTCGTGGGCGGAGTCAGCATGGGTTGTTCGATTGAATAACGTCGAGGACCTTCCTTTAGCCTCTTGCTTCCTACTTTTTTACAAATCCCCAAAGGATAAGATCTCCCTTCCACCTTATGAGGGATCCCAAACCACCTCCTCCTCTCCTATAAATACATCTCTCTCACATAAATGCAACTAGCTAAAATGATTGAATAGTTGAAAATCCTTACTATAGCTAGATAGCTAGTGTGAGATAGAGTAGAGAGAGAGACCCATTGGCGAGAGATAACCTAGGCTTATTTCCTCGCCAAGTCTAATTCCCCGATGAATGCTTGAGGTGCGTTTAACTGAACCCGCTGAAGGAGGCTGCGACATCAAGGCTTATTTGGTTGTAATATCTTTCTCTCTACTTATTAATACATGAATGATGTTTTGGTTCTAATCTTGCATATGATATGATTAATCTTGTGTAATACGTTTAGTTCTCCTTGAACAATTAAATAGTTATGAATGCAAGTATGTTTTCGTATGCTGTTATCGTTCTCTGATCCTTGTGCGGGCACCTAAGTATTACCGTTGAAGGACCGCGACGTGTTGGGATGAAGATCAGGAGACTGCTACCACCGCTATGAAAATTGCGTTGGAAAAAAGGTAGGACATCTATCCCAACTCAGTTTCATTCATAAACTAGGAATCCAAGCATTAACATGTCCTCTTGTTGCTGGACCCACACTAGGGCTAGAGGGATTGCCTTTGTCCACGGAGGGGATTTACCTGCACAACATAAAGCTAGACCAGATGAGAAATACTAATGAAACACTTTCTGGTAGATGACATGAATCATGGATGAAAGTGATGGACGATATGTGCCCTATGAAGCTAAAGTTGAAGATTCCTCAAGATCGAAATTCATGACATCGAGGGGAGGAATTATTCATGAGTAGCTGGGTATCACACCATTGCTACTATAGGCCCCTGGTTAAGAGGGAGCCTAGTGGTAAGTTTATTAATTGGAAGAAAATGGCTAATTCCTAATAATGATCTTAGGTACATTCCTCGTACAGGAATGAGTACATTCTCTTGTGGAATAGATCATCCCTGGTTGAGAGGGAGAGATAGAAACTATTATGACTCTGTGATTTGTAATATTCGCAAGAAAAAATGATAGAGGATAGCATAAAACCACTTTGGAGTCCAGGACCTAGCCTTCCTAGACTCAGAGAGGGATCTCTCTATTTTATGATTTAACTTGATAATTATAAGTGTTGATATTAAGCTATTTATAAAGATTATGAGGGTTATTTTTTTGATTGATTGGGTGGTTGGAGAGATAGAGCTATGAAACTAATCCATTGGGATATGGAGTCATAAAGGATGAAGTGTGCATCAAATTTTCAAAGGGAATTCACAGGGCAAGCTAACTATGCAGACTGGATATTACTAGTAGTGTGAAATGAAAAGGAGAAGGAGATTAAGGTTCAACATAAATGCAGAACATACCGTTTCTGAATTCTGCATTCAGGTCTCAGAGGAAAACATTAAAATAAAAAACACAGATAGAATTAGGTTGTTTGCTTAGAAAATCTTAATCTAAATATTATGTCTTGCAATTAGAGAAATTGATGCACATCATAAAAACATAGAGGAAAAAACATTAACACAGATGAAAGAACATCACCATTAACATAGCTCAGGAATCCCGTGAACGGTCTCTTATTATTGATGCCTAGCTCAAATAGTTACAGTGCTCCAATACAATGATCTTCTATATGCAGAATCTAACAAGGTCCAACCATTAATACTGCTAAGGTATGCAGTATTTATCTAAATACTAAGTCGGTTACCCTTTCTTACTCGGAAACCCTTCATTTATTACAATTAAGGAGAAAATGGACAAGTGTGGCCATGCAAGGCCTGAACAAAAAGCTCTGACAACAACACTACCTTTGGAATTAATTCTGGGCAACTCTTCGTGGATCCAAACGCTTCGATGGCTCTTTGGAAGATCAAAAAATAAGCTTAGAGGTGGATGTGATGGTCATGAAGAGGTAACCAATGGTGGCTTTAAAATCTGGCCCTGATTTTCAGAAAACCGACGTTGGGAAATCTAATCTGGTGCATTTATAGCCAATTTTCATTGATTGGTGATAGTGCTTATGTGTTCTACTTACTTTCCTTCTTCTGCTGGTATAACTATAACAATTCTGCATGAGCGCCCTTTGCCCGACTTGACCCTTGGTGTATTTTTGCTACCCGAGCCCTTTTAGCCGAGTTTAAACCTTTTCTTCAAACAAAAAAATGTAAAAACTCATATAGTCGAAGCTGAAAATGTTTATATTTTAGTTATAAAGCTGCATCGCATCCACATCGGTATCACACTTCACATGTTTTACAATTTAAGTTATAGGAAATGGAATCAGTGATGCGATGCTAAGAGGGAGGTGACGTGGAGGGAAGGTGGGACTGGACTACAACCTGTAGATCACAAATCTTAAATTTTAGTTATAAGAAGCATATGAAAACTCTAAAAGATGTGAAGTGGAAAGTGCGGGGAGAAGGTGAGTGATGTGGCAGGGGAAAATGGGACCGACCGCATCGTAATCGCAAATCTTAAGGTTTAGCTATAAGCGAAGGAGGTAAACAGTAAAATATGCGAAGTGCGGTACACGAATGGGACCCACCCACATCACGCATTGCAAATTTTAGTATTTTGGAAAATACGGTAAGCATTAAATTTCGTGAAGTGCGATTTACGCTAATTGGAGGATGATGTGGCAAGATGGAGCCCACTGCATCGGCGAAGTTATAAAGCTGTGAATGTTCAATGCGGTAAGGAAAATTTTATGAGGTTTCATGATCTACCAATTTATTTTAATGTATTTCGAATGGCTTGAAGTGGGGGGCAGAGTTGTTGTGGTGGGGCCAATCACATCGCAAGTTAAACAAAATACATTGCGGACACTTCAAATAATAAGTTAAAAAAATCTATGATGCGATATATCGCAAATCGATGATCGCAAGTGTTAAGGTTTACTTGCGATGCGAAAATTTACCTTTTCCAATATGCGATGGATGGTGGGGGGAAAATATGATGTGTCAGGGAGGAATGGCCCACTTTAATTGCAATCAGGGGAAATCAGAAGCGGAGGTAAAACAATGATATGACAGTGAAAAAAGGTAAAGTAGCAATATAAAGTGGAAAAGTGGATAAAGGGTAAGGGTTAATGATTTTTAAGGAAAATAAAATGAAAAGGAAGTGTGGCAGGTAAATGGTTCCCTCTTCATTTCATATTGCCTTTGGAAGGTTATATCATGAACTTAAAACCCAAGGTTGGTTTTTGGAGGGGTCCTTCAGGTGGTAGGCGAAATTGTGAAAGGGGGGTGCGAAATAACTGTGGGAGTAGGGTCCAGACTCAAAAATACCCATTTCAGACCCCACTTCATGGTTAAAGTTTGAAGTTTAATGGGGGTGCTAAATGCATCTAAACCATCAGATGTGGAGGTGGGGGAATAGGGATGGTTAACATGGATGGGTCAAGATGTGAGAGTCGAGGGGGAAAAAATGAAACTTAGGATGAGAGGAATAACAAAGGGGCGGGGTAAAAATATATGAAATATGGTCAGGGACTTAGGATAAAAACATACCATAAGGTCCCAAACTTGACATAAATCATCCCTTTTCAGATCCTCTGAGTGAAATTTGATCTTTTCGGTTTGATTGTAGGAAACAAATCAGGCAGTTTTTAGGTCTCTTACCTATAGTATGAACTTTTCATCTTTTCCTTTTTAAATACCCCCTTTTATTATTCTTTTGTTTCTCTTCATATTTATTTGGAAAAGACTTTTTAAATTTGACATTTATGTAAATTATGAAAAATTTTCAAAGAGAAAGTACACAGTCACCTTGTGATACTGTAAATTACAAGACTCTAACAGGCACATCATTCTGGTCTTCAACTGGGAAGACAGAATGGAGGATTGGGTAATCATTTAGCATTCGATACTCTTTGAGAATGAAATAGGGCATTCAAGGTAGGGGTAGTCGCATACCAATATTATTTGAGGGTTAGCTACCCTAGAGAAGAATAATCCGAGAAGGTCATACTTTGGGAACATCCAAGTGGAGTATGTACCTTGGAGAGAAAATGACGATGGTTTCTGTAAGTCATGTCTCTCACTAGCATTGTATTCCATTATCTCGTTGATAGATGGGGTTGTTAGTCAAAGCCTTTCAATAGGAAAATGCTAGTTGATATGATTCTATACAGATGCGATTACCAATCTGATTCTTCTTATGAGATTCTTCATATTGAAAGTAACCATGTACCATTATGAATACCTCCCTAGTTAAGAGGGAGTGTTGGAAAGTGTAACTAGGTTTGGTCATCATATTGACTATGTAATTATGTATTTATGTAATGAAGAAGACAAAGATAATAAAATGTATTTTTGTTAAGCTTCCTTCATGGGTTTCATGAGCAAGGATTTTATTATAGGTCAAAGACTTCTTCTTAATGTCTTTTAGGGATTTTTCATCTTGTCATAAATGTATTAAATGGAGTCATGTATATGAAGTGTCACTCATGTAAATTCAGTGATGTATGCCTCAAGAAATTTTCAAACCAGCTTGTAAACATGACTCAAGAATGATGCTAACACCCCTGATAAAATCAATGTTATACTCAGTTACAATACCTCTCCAATTCAGCCTATAAACAACAAGAAAATTTATCTTACAAGCATTGCACATGTCGACTCATGAACTGTCACACATATTCATGGTGAGGTCGGATTATTACAAGGATTGACCATTATAAATAGCCCACTGGACTGCGCCGAAAAAACATAGAACAGTTCGGATTAGTCTAAGTTTTTTGGACATATCTGAGGCTATATTACACTGACATGATCTATGGTTTGGTGAAGAATTGATTGTGTTGGGTCTATAAACTTCGAATATCTCTGTTAGGTTGCATATCATAGTTCAGAGGTACAACTTGGAGGTAATGGTTAACGCAAGTGATACAAGAAGGAGCAAAGAAGCAACTGTATTTTAGATAGACCAACGGCTATAAGAATGAATTATATGCTACAAAAAGGAGATCAATAATAGTTCATCTAGGAATCAAGATTTCAGAGAGTCAAGGGGTGTAGAAATAAGGAAGAATATAGTTACAAACCGAGCTCTCTAGTCGTGGTGCAGAATGGTGCAATATGGTGTAGAAAAGAAGGATCTGCTTAAGGATTCTAGGAAAAATCAGTGACAAGGTCTTAGAGGCATACAAGGGTCAAGGGTCTGTGTCATGGTCATGGTACTTGTCAACTACAAGTCTATAAGAATAATTTCTTGTGAATTTTCCTCGCCAAGAGGGAGAGATTTTGGCCCTGGCTCGAAGAGACTAAATTTGTGTCTCTTGTGTTTTGGTAATTGACTTAATGAAAGACATAATAAGCTAAGAAGATAAGACATAAGTAACAAAATTAAGTTCAAAAGTAATTATCAAGTAGAGAATTTGAATTAAACCAATCCCTACCTAATTCTCAATAGTCTCCAACCTATGCTAGATGCTCATCAAAATTATAAATGGAATGATATTGAAAATGAAAATTTTATTGAAGGAGATCTAAACAATATTGGTGATGATTTTGGGAATGAATTTCCTCACCCTGATATTGTTATCACATATCCTAATCATCCATGCATGCACACAACGTTTATTTTATTTCCCCTAAACTTATAGGTATCACGCGTGATATATGTGTTTTGTAATCCTATTACTTGTGCCTGGGAGCTTGACTATATTTGGCATGGATTTCCAAAGTCAAACATGCCAAGGGCCTATCAACTTAAATTTGTGCAACCAATAGATATGTTTCGCCATAAACCACACATTGAGTGTGTGTGCTTGCTTGAAATGTGTTGATAAAGGAGGATATAAATACTCATAAGGACAACATTAGACACAAAATTAAATTATTTTTCTCTAGATATAAATGGAGTGAGTATATTTTCTAGCTATGATAAGACTATTCTATTTAAAATGACCCTCGAGCACAAGTTTTGTAAAACTTCTTCCTGCACGATGCATGGCCATCTAGTGTGGGTAGAAAAATTTCATGCCGGTGATCTATTGACATTTGCAAAAATAGTGAGGCCATGCTTCAACAAAAGGGATATATATAAGTAATTGGAAATTAAGTTTTCAGAGTGAGTATCTATTTTTGAACTTGGTGTAAATTGTTCCAATAAAGAAAGAGTTGCACTAGTGAAAAAGGAGTCAAAGTATAATAGTTCTGAATTGATTGAAGAACTGAAGAATAAAGGATGAAGGTTGGAGTATCTCCATTGCATTCACATAAAAAAAGTAGAGCCTCTTATAAAAATTAAACAACCAATGATTTTAGACAACTAGAGCAAAGATTAGCAGAAGATATTTTATCCTTTCAAGTATTAAAATGTTGCAACAGAAGCATACAGGTAAGTGTGTGTTGCATTTGTGGCACAAGAGATAGTAGTAGCGCCTTGCAAATTATTATGAATCTCATCGTGACACTACTTAAATTATTTACCCAATATTGTTGAATACCCATTTTATTTCCACCTTAGCACTGACTAATCAAAAATCCTTGCACTGCAACGATGACACAAGGGAGAGTAGTGTCCCCTTGCAAACTATTATAAATTCGGGTATAGCTAATCTCATAATCCCCCCACTAAAATGTCATTTCATTACATTATTTATGCTAACATTGACTACTCCTCCTTGCACAGTAACACATGAGGGGAACGCATGTTGATAACTAAAAATTTTAGACTTCTATATGCATTGGACCATAGTACAAGCTCATATATCCTTCTAAATTCAATGATGATATTAAATCCCAAGACTTAGAATCACATAAAATATTACAAAAAATTTCATATTTGAGGAATTCATTGCCAAGAACACCAAGGTGTAATTTAAGAGTAGCCAAATGCAAATATGTGATGAGGCTCATCATTAGGTACATCTTAAGGGGTTACAATGTCACCTTTTAGTTTATTAACTCTCTCTCTCACACACACATTTGACTATATTTTGTCATATTTTTCTTAGTGAGAATGGTGTAAGAGGTTTTTCGTTACTTGAAGCCTAACATGGTTTAATTGCAGGAAATAGAGGAAATAAAGCTATTTTTTAGTTCGATTACAAGTTAGGGCTCAGAGTAGACAACAAGGAGAAATTATACGAAGGTTTTACACCTTCTTAGCTTCCACAATCAGCCCAAGATCACCTAAGATCATCCTCCAATGGTTTTAAGTCAAAGGAATCTGAGCAAGTGAATGTTAAGAGGGAGCCAAGCTCCACACCTATTGAAGATCAAGGAGACGAATTCCTACTTTTTAGGGATTTTTTGGTAACTACCCATTAGTATAAATAAACATGAGCAAGATTTCATTAGGATTCAAATTTTATAAGCATCTAGAAAGATGTTGACTTGGTATCATGTATTTTTTTACTCTCATTTCGATGTAAGAGACTTGTTATGAAAACAGAATGAGAATTTGGTTTTCCTCTCACTGATTTGATTTTAGAGGAATGAAGCTTGTGGGTTAGGGCCCAATCCATCGGTTGCAACCTCTCTTGTGTATCTTTATGTTTCCTTTATGCTTCAGTATTTTAGTTGATTTCATTTCATTCTAGTAGCACGAGAAGACCATAAAAACTGTGTTGACAGTCTCTCTCCCTTACCTCTTCCATTGGAGCTTGAGGAGAAAGGTCTCCAACCACAAACCAAAAATATTAGTTTATGATTTCTTGGAAAGGATAAAGTAGGGTTCATTATATTTATCATGAATTTGTTGTAGATTATAGGTTGTATTTATGTTTTAGTTGAATGTTAGCTTAAGTTAAATAGAATTTGATTCAACTCATCTTTTCCACTGTATAACATGATAGTTTGTTAATGGTCAATACATGAGTGTATGTACTGGTTGCAGGACTGGCTACAAATTCAAATAAGGACCCCTTTCAACATTTTCATCTTGGACTTCCACCCTCCTTCATTTTCCCTTGCATTATAGTACCCACAACCCTATTTTGAATACCATCTTCATAACCACTGTGAGCAGCCTTCTCGGTTCAAGACAGACCCTCCAAGGGATCTGAGCCTAGCCAAGGGACTTGGCCATCCCCCATCCACTTAGATCCACCTTTCCCTCACTTCTCCTTGCCCCCATTCCACCATTTCCATCCTCAAAACCCTCTTGGTCTGTTTCATGTAGCATTACAGGACTTCATATAGAAAATCATGGATCCTGTAGCAGCATTGGGAGCCACCATCTTCACTCCATAATTAATCCTCCACCTCATATAAACTTATTATAGGCCTTTTTTTACCTTCAGCTCTAAATTATTGGTTCAAGGATTCCCCTAGGCCACTTAAAATCATTTTCCTTTTGCTGCAAAATAGAGTAGTTTTAGTGTGTTAGCCCATCATAGAAATAACATCATTAATACAACATGTAGCATGCAGTAGGTAAAATTTAATTCATGATTTAAGTAGTGTATATGAAGATATATTAGTTCCCTTCTTGCAATCTGGTTGAGTAGTTAAGAGAATGAATGAAATCTAGTGTAATTTCCTTTCTTGCAGCTAGAATAAGTGTTAGTTTCTTCCTTGTAAAAGTAGAGTTTAGTCAGACGAAAGAGCGAAATCTAGCATGGATTCCTTTCTTGTAGACATAATAGTTTTCATGATTTGTTTTCAATATTGAGTTTCAATTAGAATTTTGATAGAATCTCTCTCTCTTAGAGTAACAATAGTTCCTAGCACCTCTTAGTAGAACTAAGATGAGGATGGCATGAGTAGATCTCATCTGTTGTGAATATAGCACTGCCACCTCCAAGTTTGTACGAACCCCGACTTTATAATTAAAGTTGAGTAGCCTCTGGGAGTTGCAGTACTCTTGGTGAAATTCTAAGGCTCTCCCCTTTTTTCTTACTAATATTATTTTGGCAAGAAAACAATTTTGGAAACGGAAGTAAGTAAAATTTCCAAGCTTATCCATTGGAAGGAGAAATGGAGTACTAAGATGGAAAAGAGATTGAATTGGGTGTAGGTCAAGTTTTAAGTGAGGGAAGGTATGCTTGAGGAGGTGGAACTAGAATTTCGAGATTTCCTATGGATATAGTGAATAGATAAATGGTAGATTCCATTTTGTTGCTCACATTTCCAGCCATACTCATGCTCATTTTCATGCTTCCTTGAGACTAAATGCCATTTTGGAAGAAGTGAAAAGCTAAAGAGGTCAAGTACTGAGAGCTAAAATCTATTTAGGAGAGTGAAGAAGAAATAGATAGTCAAATTAGATGGAAAGGACCCAGTTTCCAAGAAATCTAAGGAAGGAAAATACCAACATGAGGACTAGAAACAGAATTCACCTTATATTAAGTATTTTGTCTCATCTATTCCTTTGGATGGGAATGCAGTGTGCTTCATAGAAAATATTGTTAGGATTTTCTTGTATGAATATGTTGTAGCAGCTACAATACCCCCCAAAATATTCACCTTTTCCATTTAAAATTTTGGGTCCCCCTTTTCTTTTCCAAATTTTCATGTATGTTTCTACTCTATTACTTAGAGCCACTCTTTGAAATGCCCCAATCATCATCGAATGAAATTCACAAATGAGCCATGGTCATGATAGGATATTTTGTTTTTCCAGGTTTTTTGCATTACATATTGATACTTAAACTTTCGTTATTGGACTTATATAAAATATGAAACTCGTGTTTGCCTTTGAATATAACTTTCAATGCACTCATTTGAATTAATAAATTCATCCTTAAAGAACCATGGCCATGGTCTTGAAATTGTTTTTGAAACTTTTTGGCTACACTAAGGTCATTGAGACATCTCTTTTCCAACATATGTTGAAATAAAAGGAACTAATCATTGGAATTTCAAACCAAGCATTGGAATCGAGGTCACAAAACAGAATGTAAAACTCATGGAAATCTTGTTGTCATGGAATCTAAAATGACTCTTGTAATTCATAAATTATTCCTTGGAGACACCTTATGACATTGGAATATCATTGGTAGTCTCCAATGGAAGTATTAATGGCATATTGGTAGAGCTTGAAAGCTGATAGCAATTGTGCAAGAGTGTTGGAAACATCCAACATCAAAATTATTAGCCTATCATGTTCATACTCACAACAAATTCCTCAAACATATTTCTTTAAGAGTAAAAAGAGATGAAATAAGATTTCCAATGTTGATGGTTCATTTTGTAACATCATCTTACAAACTAGAGTTTCTTCAATCTATTTTGTCAAAAAATATTGATAATATTTTAGAAGTTATGAGTGTTGTAACTACACTGGATTATTTTATCGATTCAAATCGCATCGAGGGTTCATGTGACCTTGTTGATTGGATGATATATCAATCGCAATGGTGATAATTGAAACAATATAAACACTTTTGTTGTAAACACATCAGTTAGAGAAGAGTAATATATATTTCATCATAATTCATTTGCAATAGAATGTTTATGTGGACTCATGCTTGAAATATAAGAAAACTCTCTGTTTCAAACAAATATTTATTATGAATAAAAACTTTACGAGCTTATTAAAAAATAATTTTTTTAGAGAATATGGCTCATAAATATTTTTGGATTTTTTTTATGGCAATGGAACCATGGGTCTTACACTAGCCAAAGGTAAAATATTTCTATGGATATGAAGTGGTCCCTGTTGGAAAGTGTAACTAGGTTCGGTCCCTGTTGGAAAGAAGTTAAGGGTTAATGCAAGTGCTACAAGGAGGATCGAAGAAGTAACTAGAGTCTAGATAGACCAAGGGCTAGAAGAATGAAGT
The DNA here is from genome assembly GCA_034641835.2 of Pinus albicaulis. NCBI lineage: Eukaryota > Viridiplantae > Streptophyta > Pinopsida > Pinales > Pinaceae > Pinus > Pinus albicaulis. The sequence continues at coordinate 219,345,519 of CM076580.1, read as the reverse complement.
ATATGCTACAACAAGGAGGTCGAGATTATTTCATCTAGGAACCAAGATTTCCTACAGTCAAGGAGTGTAGAAAGAAGGAAGAATACAGTTAGATACTAAGCTCTCTAATCCTGGTGCTGAAAGGTGTGGGACGGTGCAAAAAAGAGGGATCGACGTAAGGAGTCTAAGAAGAAGCAATGACAAGGTATTGGAGGCATACAAGGGTTAAGGGTATATGTCATCATGGTCATGGTACTTTTCAACTAAAATTTTATAAGAAGAATTTCTTATGGGTTTTCCTCTCCAAAAGGGAGAGTATTTGGCCCTGACTCAAAGAGCCTAAATTTTTGCCTCTTGTGTGCTGGTAACTGACTTGATGAAAGACAAAATAAGCTAAGAAGAGAAGACATAAACAACAGAAGTAAGTTCACAATTATCAACTAGATAATTTGAATTAAACCTAGCCGTACCTAATTCTCAACATGCTATCAGCACTAAGGTGATGAAGTCAAAGGGTTATTTGTCAAAGAGACAGTCAAGGATCAAAAGGTAAGAATCAATTTCTCTATAAAACATCAAAATCAAAGTCAAAGTCTACACTGAAAAGTCAAATAAGTTTGCAAGAAAATTCTCAAGCCATCTCAAGAAGACCTTCAAAGGATCCACTCATCAAGGAGATGATATTTTCCATCAAATATTTATGATATTGAAGACATTGTTGGAAGACACATCATCAAGCTCCATCCAACACTATCCAACATATTTGAAGAATTTTAAAGTAATCATCTAAGACATCCTTAATCAAAGATCACCTACTTTGCAGAATTCAATCTAAGAAGGAGTTCATGTCATCATCTTCATCATCATCAAGGAAGCTGATAGAAGGAGGAATTCATTCTCAAGTACGTATTTCTATGACCTATTTTGAATTTTTAAAAATGAATAATTGCAAAGAAAGAAAAAAATTGGTTGGGTCATCAAACTTTAGTGCATGGAAGAAGAGGACAAACTTGAATCTAATCGAAGATGAATTATCGGCTACATCAAAGGATCTACAACTCAACCCTCAAAATAAGATGCTCTAGCTCATGCCATGTACATGAAAGGAGAAACCAAAGCCCAGAGGATTCTAATAAAATCCATTAAGGACTCACTCATACCCTATGTATTAAAACTAGAAACTGCAAAAGAAATATATGAGAAATTGGTGGAACTATTCTATGTGAGTACTACAAGAGAAGTAATCTCTCTGAGACAAGAATTATACAAGATGAAAGTTTCAAGAGAGTAAGGAATCACTTCATATTTTATGAGTATTTCTGAAATATGAGACTAATTTCATGAATTGGGAGAAGTAATGTCTGATAGTGAGATGACTACAGTGGTGTTGAATGCTCTACTAGAAGAATGGGGAAACTTCACTTCAAGTTTATGCGGGAAGGAAGAAGCAACACCATTCTACGATATATGGTCTCTATGTAAAATATAGGAAAAAAGGGTGAAATCCAATGCTGATACAGGATCAAGTGACTGGAATCAAGCCTTTGCAGCCATGTCCAAGAAGAAAGAAATATTCAGTAAATTTAGTCCTCAGAATAAAAGAATAAATATGGACAAAGTACGATGCTTTGGATGTAATGAAGTTGGGAATTATAGAAGGGATTGACCTAAATCTGGGAAGAACAAGAGGATAAGGGAAGAAACCGATGTCACAGATGAAAGGGAATAACCTGATGCAAAGAAATCTAAGAAAGAAGAAGTGAAAGATATCTATTATGATTGAGATCATCTTCCTCTTTAAGTGATTTTTGTTGGTTGTAAAATAGTATGATAGGAAGCATTGTCTATTAATAGCATCATGATAGCAGCATGGAAGGAGAGATTGTCTTATAAGAAGTGGCTCCTGGGAACCTCACTGATAGCAACATTGATGGAAGGTATTCATCTGAATCAAGGGTCCTAGTATGAAATAGGCGTTGGCACTTTCTAATGGATTCCTGCTTTGATTCACTGGTTAGAAAGAAAGAAAAGAGTTTCATCGGGAATTCTATCTTGTAGAATTCTGGGATTACGATATGATGACATATTGATGAAACAAGTCAAGGGATTGAAGTTCTAATTCATTCTAAGGAAATCTACAGGATGACTCAAATTGATAAGATAAGTTACATATATGCTAACATTGGATGTTGTGAAATCATGTCATATGGTTGTAGGTGATGGACTTCTATATTTAGAAGTATCGTCAAAGAAAGGAGGATCTATTCCGATACACAAGCTTTCATGAAATAAACATAATATGTCCTCATACAGAATATGGGGTGGTTGTATACAAACAAGGAACTGTATGCTGGAAGTTCTAGGGAATAAATGAAATTTTGTGGAGAAAGAAAGGGAGAGATCATGAAGTGCAGCCATGTCATGAGGAGGTTATCATTTGGAAGAAAGAAGATGTGACTAGGAGATCTCCTGAGAAGATATGTAGACTTTGATAGAATTATGGTAAAGAAGAATACCCTTGATAATACATATCTTTAGGAGATGTGTCAATATGAATAAAGGATGTCGATGCCTACAGGAAGATGTCATTGTGAAATATCATCACTGAGGTAACTTTTGATTTAAAAGTTCTTATGTATATTCTTATCTAGATAAGTTTATGCAAGGATGCCAACCATATGGAAGGATGTAATATCCTTGGGAGATGGTTCAAAGGAAATAAACATGGCATAAAGTATTACACAATATTTTTTCACCGTCCCTGCAATCCCCATCCCGCACATTGGAGGACCATTTCCATGAATTTTTTGTATTTCATGCCTTGAAAAAGTGTCATTGCATCCCTTAGCATGAGAAGAAAATTTTCTCTCTTGACTATTCCTGGAGAAGACTCTAAAAAGCATATGACTTTGGGCAGAGGCTGGTAGGCAGTTATGGCCTCACGCACATACAGAAATTAATACTAGGCCTCGCGCCCATTGGCACTCTATCTCAGTAGACTGACCACACCGATATTTCTTTGGAAAGTTTTTTAAAATAGAAGCGAAGTTTCCATTCCCAACCACTTCGTGGGCAGATTCAGCATGGGTTGTTTGACTGAAAAACATCGAGGACCTTCCTTTGGCCTCTTGTTTCCTACTTTTGTATAACTCCCCAAAGGATAAGGTCTCCCTTCCACCTTATGAGGGATCCCAAACCACCTCCTCCTCTTGTATAAATACATCTCTCTCACATAGATGCAGCTAGCTAAAATGATTGAATAGCTGACAATCCTTACTATAGATGGATAGCTAGTGTGAGACCAAGTAGAGAGAGATACCCACTGTTGAGAGAGAACCTAGGCTTATTGCCTCGCCAAGTATAATTCCCCGATGAATGCTTGAGACACGTTTAACTAAACCCATTGAAGGAGGTTGTGATGTCAAGGATTATTTGGTTGTAATCTCTTTCACTCTCCATATTAATACATGACTGATGTTTTAGTTCCTGTATTGCATTTAATATGATTAATATTTTGCAATACGTTTAGTTCTCCTTGACCAATTAACTAGTTATGAAGGCAAGTATGTTTTCATATGCTTATATCATTCTCTGATCCTTGTGCAGGCACCTAAGTATTACCGTTGAAGGACCACGACGTGTCAAGACGAAGATCAGGAGACTTCTGCCATAGCTACGACAACTGTGTTGGAACAAAGGTAGAACATCTATCTCGATTTAGTTTCATTCATAAACTAGGAATCCAAGCATTATCATGTCCTCTTGCTGGTAGACCCACCCTAGGGCTAGAGGGATCGCCTCTGTCTACAGAGGGGATTTACCTGCACAGCAAGTTGGCGACTCCGTTGGGGATCAATGTGTGTTTTCGTCTCTCGTTGTTTGTATAGCATTTTTCTTGTTGCGTCGACTTTGGTCATTTTATCATTTTTTTGCATTGTTAAGCTCGTCCGACTGTTTTCAGCCATCCTGTTCAGTCCCAAAGTGTCAGATCTGACCTCTGCTCAGTGGTTTTTATTTCTTCCCATAATTTTCTCGCCTGGCGTTGTTTCTTCCTAAACTGATGCACTGATTGGTGCATGTTTCTTTTATCACAGGTGCACCAACCCCTGTTTAGTGTAGATTACATCTAAACAGTCGCGCCAAATCCTGTAGGATTGAGTTTTAGCCTGTTGTCCGATTTTTGTCAGTATTTCATGCCTCTGTTTTGGTTTTTTATCTTATAATTGGTCTACTGAGATTGTTTTCACTCTGTTATCTCATCCTTCTCAGCTATTTGTCCATCATATTATCAGTGGAGTTTGGCGCCCTAGGGTTCTAGGTGCCTTGTGTCACTTGTTCGGTTGTCTCTTCACTGAGCCTTTTGAGTCAAGTTCGAGTCAGTTTGGTCTGCATTGTTTCAGTTCGTTGACTGATTGTTTTAGCTTCTATTTTGGTTCTTCCTGTATTTTTTTTGTTGGATGATCATCTTGCATTTCATTTAGCTCTCCATTCGTCACCTTGAGCATAGATTACATTGCTTGTTGAATCGGTTCGGAAGCCCTGTTTGTTTGAAAGAGTGTGGCTCTATTTTTGAGTTTGATTGATGCTTGTATTGGATTGATCTCTTTGTTTTAGATCATTTTCATTCAAATTTATCAAAACTAGTGTTCATTTTTCTTTTTAGTGTAATAGTGCATTTTGTTTCTTATTCATCTAAAAAGACAAAATATGCATTCTTTCTCTTAGCTTGAAAATGGAAAATGTTCTTTTTCATTAGTAGCGTTTAGTGAACAAGGAAAGAGATTTTCATTTTTTCTTTGGTTGTCTTAGATGCATTAGGAAAAATTCTCTTGTATTCAATTGATTGCTTCTTTGTTTTGAATTACTATCCCTCTCTTAGCTAGCATTTATTGAAATGGAATGATTTTCTTTTGCATATAGTTGTGCATTAAGATTCAAGATCACATTCGGTAAGGCCTTGAAATCACAACCTTAATTCAAGATCAACTTTAAAATGAATTCAATCAACCTGAGGAAGCATTGGAACATAACACACATATTGTAGAAGTCTAGGCTAGTGACATGTTTCGGCGTCATTAAACCTAGTAGTTGTCATTCACCCTCTAGCTTTAGACAACACTAGCATGGACTTGTGCTCCCCGTACCATCACTTATATAAAGGGAGACCCTCATAGGTTACAATCCTTTATCCATAGGAAGCCGATTCTGCCGCCCTGTAACCGTGATACACTGAACACAGCATTCGGCGAGACTTCCTGCACGTACGTTAAGTCCTTGGTTATTTCTCTTTCATTTGATCACCAAGGTGTATATTGCAGTTCATGGAAACTTGGTACACCCTCTTGCTTATAATTCCTGAGTAGTCATTTTGGTCTTTTAGTGACTCTCTAAAAGTGAAAATATCCTCGAGAACTTGTCCTTTCACGCTTGTTTCAACTTGAAAGTGACTAGAGTCATCTTTTGTCTATTTCTTGACTCTTAAAAAATGAAACAATGGAGTTTCATTTCAATGTCATAAAATTAATTTCCCAAAATCACATGCCCGTTAAAGATATTTTATTGGCTTGTTTTTGAGTAATTCCTTAGTGTCTGATCTTGGAGCCTTGAGTTGGTTATCTCAATTCTCTTCTATTTTGAGACAATGTCACAGTGGCAGAACCACCAGTTTCGTCGTCCTCTTCAGTACCCCCTAGTAGTGATCCTTCTCCTGAATTTTCTTCGGAAGCATCTCAACCCACTAGGTCTGTCGATTTTTGGTAATCTCTTCTTCCGAGTATCTTAGCTCTCGCTACCTGATCTCCTCTTGAAGATCCATTTGATACCAATTGGCAACCTCAGGATGCTTGGTCTGGTTTTGGGAACACACAAGACTTCCCTCATCTTACTTCGAAACCACCTTTACTAGATACTGCCTTACTCGACACTATTTGTCGTCTTTTTCACGATCAGCTGGCTTCATATGACATGGCTTCTTCGAGTCCCGTTAGTAGTAGAGAGATTTATGTTTCTACAGGATAATATCAGCTCCCTCCATAGAGCTTTCCTTACGTCTCATATAAACCTTCCTCTCAACTGGTATCTCTCCCACATGGTTATCGTACTTTGGGTCAGGTTATTTCTTGCATTCAATCATTGTATAAGAACCCGATATAGTATGATACACCGGCTCCCTGAGGAAGTTCGACCATCTCAGTATTGGAGGCATCGCCCTCGACTCCTATGACGTTGACGATTATCACCTTTTTTCTTGTCCAACCCACTATCTATGTGGCTTCGTCTACACCACTTGTTAGTACGACTCGGTCATCATCAGGGTCTGTCGTTGTTTGTAGGTCCATTTTTATTAATCTCACGCTACATTTTAGGTCTGCCATGAGTGGATCGCAACCTCACACTGTAGGATCCCAACTTGTTAGTTGTGCGCCTATGGTTTCTACTTCCATTCCTAGCAGTTATAGATTTGATGAGTATCTATTGGCTATTCAGCAATAGTATTCTTCCTCTCAGGGTCTTCAGCAGCAAAATTTCACCCCTCAAGGTTCTCAACAGTTGCAAAATTCTAGCAATCCTCCACATAATTTTGATGTGTATGGTAGCCCCGTCTATTTGCCTCTGATTGATCCTAACCAAACCATTTACTAGTCGGGACAACCCTCGGGCCCACAAGGACCACCCTTTCAGGGACAACCTTCGGTCCAACAGGGACAACCCTCTGGTCCACAGGGACAACCTTATGGTTCGCAAGGACAAACCTTACAGGTACAACCTTCGGCCCAACAAGGAAAACCATACGATCCTTCTGGTCAACCTCAAATTCAACTAGGATCATCTTATGCCCCCAGGGGGAAAATATATCCACCACAGGGACAACCTTTTGTGCAACAACACCAACTGTCTATTCAGCAAGGTCAAAATTTTGTACAACAAGGACAACCCTACGGTCCTCCGCCGGGTCAACCTAGTTTTCAGGGACAACTTGGCCCATCCCAACCATTGGGCCAAACTTTTCCACAAGGGAAACCTAGAGGCTCTCAGTATCCAGGCCAACCTGCCCCATAGGGATAGCCTGCCAAACCTTAGTATCCAGGGAAACTTGCTTTGCCGGGACAACTCGTTTAGCCTCAAGGCACTACTTACCTTCCTTAAGGTCAATCTCAGAGAGTCTATAGTGCACCCCAATGTTTCACTTATTTCCCTCAAAGTCAATCCTGGATGGTGTATAATTCACCTCAAGGCAATTCTTATGTTCCGCAACAAAATCCATATGTTGCTCTACAAGGACCTCAGTGGTATGCTCAAAATCAATATCCCAGTCCTCAACCCATGTATGGACAGAACTATTTGGCTTATAACCCCTATGGACAGAATCCTTGAGGACAAAACATATGGGGGAAAAATTTCTCTCAACCTGGGTGGAATGCTAATATTGGTCTTTATTAATGACCTGCAATTCATTTCGATCCTCAATTACCTTTTCTTGCAACGTTGGAACTGCCTGATGTGTCAAAGTTGGCGAACGATCCAATCCTTCATAACCCATATTGGCCTCCAGTTCCAACCAAAATTCTTGGTGATCATCCCAAGTTTGAGGGAAAGTCTTGAGAAGACCCCCAAGCGCATGTTATGAAATACCATCTTTGGTGTTCCTCTCACTCTTGGGTTGACGATTCCATTCGACTTTGTCTTTTCCAACAAACTCTCACTAGTGGCGCTGCCAAGTGGTACATTGAAATATCCCATGGTGTATTCCAATATTTCAACTCTTTAGCCATGGATTTTCTCACGCACTTTCAGTTACCGGTTCGGTATGAAATCGGGACACACCTCCTCACATACTTGAAACAAGATCAAGATACTCATATCTCTGATCATATTCATGAATGGAGATGTCATCGTCACTTTATCAAGTTTGAAATTCATGATCATCTCCTAACTGATTGGTTCACTACCTCTGTTTTTCCGATTGCTAAGGACATTGCTATGGGGGCATGCGTTACTGAGGAACAAGCCATTGCTCATGCCCAGTACCTTAATCTTGTGTACTCTTAGTCTGACCGATTATATGAACTCTTGCCTGATGCCCCTCGACCTAGAACATCCAAAGTACTGGCGACGCCATCTATCAACGGCATCATTGGTTCTGTGTCTCAAAATTCTCAGAAGTTTTCATCTTTGAATCCTGCGAAGTGAAAATCGACTCCTTAAAATGATATTTCTTCTCAGCCGATTCTGAATTCCAGTAAAACCGTGGAGGTGAATGCCGTCTAGTCTAATCCGGTGGATAAAACTTCCAAGGGTAAAAATAAGGGTAAAGGTAAGGCCAAAGCTGATATGCCAAAACAAGATTCTTGGAAATCTCGTGTTGATGATGGTTCACGATGCAAACCAAAGTACCCTTGTTTTATTTGTGACGAAGAGCATTACACCAAGGACTATCCCTGACGGGCCGAGGTGAGTCGATTTCTCAAAGGTACTCAAGGCACTTCGGTTTTTCTCAAAGAACTGTTTCCATCACAGCAGACTAAATTGGTAGAGAAGCCTTAGTCCTCTACCCCATTTGGCTCTTAGGTTTTCATGATGAATGGTTATGCATCCATTTCTATTGCTACCCAGTCGAAATATTATATCGAACCGCGTCAGGCAGCCGGGAAGGAATTCGTTGATGGTCCTCCTCCCCCGCCTGCTTCTGTCCCTCTTTAGATTGAAAGTCCCAGTACTGAGCCCATTGTATGGACACCTTCCAAAGGTGTACTCCGTAAGTCTTCCTATAATCATAACATTCATGCTACTCAACATTACAGTATTTTTGAGGATCTGGCTCAGGCACCATCTGCTATGTCTACATTGGAAGTCCTTCAGAGTTGTCCCTCTCAATGGAAGGCTTTCCGTTGATTCGAGCCTTGTCACTTTTGACTTGGATAATTTCATCCCACGTCTCCCTCACCAGCTTGCACTCATCATCCAAGTTGCGATTAATGGAAAGAATATCCATCGAGCAGCCGTGGACGAGGTTACATCTATGTGCGTCATTTCATCTGCCTTCTAGAACACTATTAGCTCTCCATCACTCAATTCATCTCCAAATTCTCTAGAAGTGTTTGATGGAAGAGAATCTAATCCTCTAATTGTTCTCGCTAGTTTACCGATCACATTAGAAGGGAAAAAAATTAACATCGAGGTTGAAGTAGTTGATGCCAAGCTCAATTACAATCTTCTCCTCAGTTGTAGTTGGACTCACGCCATCTTGTGCATTTTGTCCAATCTCTTTCATGTTCTCTGATTTATGCAAGAAAGGAAGATCATCACTATTGATCAGTTGTATTTTTTCACTTCATCATCTTTCGAGAGCAATGTTCCATACGTAGATCAAATTCCTATGCCTTATGAGAGCGTAGGGCCAGGTCTTTTCAAAGATCCTGCCTCATGGGTATTTTTCCTCTTCCTCCACCCAATACTGTTCAGGTTAAAATGATCTCCAGGTCTTCTTCTCCATGGATCATCCCTTCACCTGAGCAGATCGATTCATTTGGAGATTCAATGTCGTTAAGTCCAATCGAGATTGATTATTGTGAACTTGTTTCGACTTCGGATCCTCTGCCATCTGATTATGTTCCTTTGAGCATGTCTCTTGACCCTTATTTTCAATCCCACTGGCTCGGCAATTTGGATTTTCCTGATCCCTTAAATGAGATATTTCCCTCTGATGAGGCCATTGTGGAAACTATGTCTTTCGAGGATCTCCCTTGGGATGATAGTCATCATCATTCTTCGTTCATGCCTGGCCTTGGGGCCATGTCTACATGTCTCAAGAAATTTGCCTCTCAAGTTCCTTCTCGTCCGCTTCAGACTCCCATCCTGATACACGAAGTATTTTCATAAGGTAACTTGGGCAACATCACATAGATGATGCCTATCAACATCTCCGTAAAACCAGGGATTGTCGAGAACATCCATATTGGGGTGACTTGTTCTCCCTATGAGATCGAGGTCTATACTAGTCTCTTTCATGAGTTTCATGACATTTTCACATGGTCTTATGAAGAAATGCCCATCATTGACCCAATTATAGTGGTGCATGAAATTACTACTTATCATGGTGTGAAGCCTATTCGCCAGCGCCTTCGTCCCGTGCACCCTAGAAAGGCGGTCGCTATTAACGGAGAAGTTGAAAAACTTCTTAAAGCTGGTTTTATCTATCTGATTCCCTTGACGGAATGGGTTTCTAATATTTTTCCTATGGATAAGAAGTAGGGTACTATTCGTGTCTGTGTTGATTACTGTGATATAAACCGTGCTTGCCTTAAGGATAATTATCCCACTGCTTTTATTGACCAGATCATTGATGATTGTGTTGGGAGTGAGATTTTTTCTCTTATGGATGGGTTTTCTGGGTATAACCAGATTAATATTCTTCCAACTAATCAATACAAGACCGCATTTATCTTTCCTTAGGGTACTTTCACCTATAAAAATCTCCCTTTCGGTCTTAAAAATGTTGGGGCTACATTTCAACGAGAAATGTCCTATGATTTCCACGATATCAAGTACATTATTTAGCCTTATTTGGATGACCTTCCGACTCATTCAGCTAAGCGTATCAACCACCCTGATCATCTCCATCAAATTTTTCTTCATTTTCGATGTTATAACATCCGGCTTAATCCGCATAAGTGTGTATTCTGCATTGACTTCAGTAGAATCCTAGGGTTTATCATCTCTAAAGACGGTATACGTCTCGATCCACTCAAAGTTTGAGCCATTGTTAATCTCCCCTTTCCTTCCTCCTTACATCAGCTGCAGAGTCTATAGGGGAAAGCTAACTTGCTGTGTCGTTTCATCCCGAACTATGCTAAAGTGGCCAAAGGATTTATGCGATTGCTTAAGCAAGGCATCCCGTTCCTTCGGGATGAGATTGCCCAAAAATATTTCGATGCACTGAAGACATTTTTTATCAAAGCTCCTCTGTTGCATCCTCCAATTATCATCGCGATTACTCCCTCTATTTGGTTGTCGTGTTTAGCACTATTGCTATGGTTATGGTGCAAGACGATGATGATGGTGACGAGCATGTAATTTATTATCTGTCTCGTAATCTCCTCTATTCTAAAACTCACTATGCACATGTCAAGAAGTTGGTGTTGGTTGCTGTCCAAGTTGTTCAACATTTTCATCACTACATTCTGTTGCACATAGTGACTATGATTTATGATTGCAACCCTATGACTTACATATTGACTCGTCAATTGCTAGGGCAAAAATACTCAAAGTGGATTGTTATCCTCCAAGGGTTTGATTTTGAGCTCACTACCACCAAGTCAAAGAAGTCATTAATATTCGTTGATTTGATATGCTCTCTCCCTTATGATTCTACTCAGTCTAGTCACGAGGAATGCATTCTGGATGACACACTTTTGCTTATTAGCACTCTCGATCCTTGGTACGGTGATATCATTGTATATCTTCAGACTTCTACCTTCTGATATGAGTTGAAAAATAATTCTCGTCGATGCATACGCCATCATTCGCAACCTTATCGCATAGTCATATATACTCTTTACAACATCAGAGATTATTCCATTCTCCGCTGGTGTTTGACTCTCGAGGAGGCTGAAAATGTCATGAATAACTATCACAGTGGTGTATGTGGCGGTCACATGTTTCGATATGCTACTGCACAAAAAATTATTTGTGCTGGGTATTTCCGACCCACTATATTTAAAGGCAGCATTGTTGTTGTCTGTAAGTGCCACAATTTCCAGATTTATCAGCGCACGATGCGCGTGCCACCCTCACATATTCATCCTGTCATTACCATTGGTTCCTTTGCAAAGTGGGGCATCGATTTTATGATGTGTAACCCTCACTCGGCTGGGGGGAATGCTTATATTAGCGTCGTCGTTGATTACTTCACGAAATGGACCGAAAAAATGCCTACACTTACAGCTGACGGTAAGACAACAACACAATTTATATTCAATCATGTCATTACTAGTTTTGGTGTCCCTCAAGCCATTATTACTGATCATGGATCTCATTTTTGTCATTACATGATGGTTGAGTTGACTTCTAAGTTGGTTCTGCGTCACGATAGCTCAACACCGTACTACCCTCAGGCCAATGGCTAGGTTGAAGCTGTGAACAAAGTTCTTGTCAGTATGCTTCAACATAATATTGGGATGCATAAGTCAAACTAGCATCTCATGTTGTTTTCAGCTCTCTAGGCTTACTGAACGTCAGTCAAGGATTCGATTGGATTCACTCCATTCCATCTTGTCTATGGTCTGGAAGCCACCCTTCCGATTGAATCTAAAATAACTTCTCTCAAGATAGCTTTTGAATCGTTTCTTAATACTTCACCGGAAGAAGAGTGTCTTCTTTATTTAGAGAGGCTTGATGAAACTCGCCGCTTTGCTACTCTTGTTATAGAAGCACAAAAAAACCGGGTCAAAGCTCATTTTGACTAGTCAGTTTCCCCTCGTTCCTTTATATAAGGAGACCTTGTCCTCCTGTATGACTAAGCTCACGATAAGTTGGGGGTAAGAAAATTCCAACCCATGTGGCATGGGCCCTACATTGTTAAGCACGTTTTGCAGAACGGGGCTTATGAGCTTATTGATTATGAATTTTATCCTTTGGATCAGCCCGGAAATGGGTTGTATCTCAAAAAATATTATGCATGAGTTTCTAAAGCATGTTTATTTTGTACATAGGTGTTTTTTCATTTTTGTACATTTTTGGCTTGGTGTTCTTTGCGAGCGTTTTTCCTGCTTATTGGGTCGTTTCTTATTGTGCAGATGTCTATTACTCCTTATGTTGGTTTCACAGATGGTGCCTCCCACAGTACCTGGAATCTATCTTCCGTAGCCTAGGGTATTTATAATCCTGCTGGTGAGTTGATATATCTACAAGGTATTTGTCTAGGACGTACTGCAAACAATTTCGTTGAATATAGTAATATTATTGAACTCTTAACTGAGGCCATTTCTCTTGATATTCGTGATTTATTGTTAACCTAGATTCTCAGCTGTTTCTCTTCAGCTTAATGGGCATTATTCTGTTATAAATCCTCAAATATTAAGGTTTTATTTGTATGTTCATTTGCTGGAAAGAAATTTTGATTACATCACATATCAACATATTCCTAGATGAATGAATGCATTAACTGATACAGTAGCTAATATTGTATTAGATAGACATTTGCATAATTTGTAAAACATCATCATCACATGACAAGATTCATAATAGGAAAATAGATGTGTGTGTGTGTGTGTGTGTGTGTGTGTGTGTGTGTGTGTGTGTGTGTGTGTGTGTGTGTGTGTGTATAGATATAGATATATATATCGAGTGTTTGCATCTACGTGCATCATAATTTTAAAAAATATGTATGTTTTGGTTACATCTTGAGGCATCATGTCTCTCAAAAAATATGCAGAAATAAAATGCCTAGGTGTCTAGTCGGCGTGATGCTCATGATAGAATGTCATTGCATGTATGATCCACCTCAATGAGTGGTGAACACAGTTCGACACCCCTACAGTGTCTCGGGTACGCGCGAAGAACATCTTATTGGTGCTATTGGAGACATTCCTGTAGGTATTTATGGGCCAACATCTATAAATACATGGATCAACATCAGAATATGCATAGAAAAAAAAAATCATAATACTCGTTAAAATAAAAAATGAGTCTTACCCATTGCTTCATCCCAATCCTCTCCTACTGGGAGTGGGAGATTCGCGTCACCGATAAATTTTGTGCCAGAATAGGGCCAATCCTCCACGAAAATCAACCGTCGATGGAGCCACTCGAAAAAATCCAGTCTCCAGGACATCTGTGGACCGCCTCCTCATCTTGGCATCAAAGCTGCCCATCGGACCATCCGTGGATCTTGGGCTGGTGGTGTAGGAAATATCACTTCTTGATGTTGGAATATTGGTAACCATTCCAGGATGAATGGTACCAGGATGGACCCATAGCCAAACTGTTTTAGCTTACTAGTCTTGCATTTTTTCAACTGGCGTTTCGTGTTGATCGTTATCGCCTCCGCCCAGTTGTAGAGAGTTGGTGCCTTGAAATCTACAACAAGAAGTAGCTGTGTTTTTGTTTCCTCGTGCATAGCCTAAACTCCCGCAGATCATGTAATGGTGTGCAACACTACTTTCAGTGCCAACTCCTGGATAGTTTAGATATCCACCTTCTCACTCTTGGATCCTTTCCTCACCCCTCGGCACACTCTGTCGATAACCATGCTCATGTTTTCCATTGTGGGCCAGGTACCTACCAGGATTGGTACTTCCCCCCTCCGTGACAATCCATTTATGAAATAAACATCTGAGACTTCAATCTCTAACTCTTGGTCATGAATTATGAACCTTTCTTGGTCAATGTCCCAAACAATGATCAAGTACTACAGTAATTCCAGTTGAGCTCTAAGACATGGTGCCATAAATAATTTCTTGAGCCCACAATCCCTGAGGACCTCCATGCATCTCACATTTTCCATAACTATCTCAGCTTCTTCACTATGTTCTCTTTCCTTCCATTCGATTTCCTTTTTTCTCTTTCACACCTACAAAAACATCATTGGGGTTATCATTGGTCAAGTCATTTTCTATTTGAATGTTTAAAACAAGATTATTGTTTGAATTCATAAAATAAAATCATTGCCGCAGTTGGCACAACTATTTTAAAAACAGTCGCACCAATTGGCGTGTCCTGTTTGAATTCAAGATCGGTTGGTGCGAGTCCGTGCCTGATACCCGCGCCGACCACCACGTCCTAGTTTTTAAAAGAACCCCTCCATATATCTACACATTGGATTGCAAGAAATGAAATGTATATCAAAATGCAAGCAAGGGTGTGAGATCTTATTTGGAACATATGGATTCGCGATTAACCTTCTCGATTTCCTGTTGTCAGCTTCGCAAAATCACAGTGAAAAAGGTGTAAAAATTTCTCACAAGAGGTAAAAGTGAAAAGTAATTTATTTTTACTATTTTTGGCATTTTATAAACTTTTACGAACCTAATTAGGTTGTTGAGTATATATTTTCGATTATTTTTCTATTTTATCTCGAAAAATGGGTTTTACATGCATTTCTTGTGTAAGAACAGGTCCTCAACATAACAGCGATGAAGTAATGAGTTATATTTTATACTTTTTTGGACTCGGTAAAAACACGAAAAAATTACCCATACGAAAAAATGTCGATTGGTAACCATACTCACCCAAGAGTAGCCAACGCATCCATGATTTCTGCTGCCCCGTGTCATAGATCTACAAGTAGATTTTCAGCCACTTGCCCATCACCTCCATCCATCCATTCAACTATGGGTGATGACTCATATCATGCACCAACTCAGTATCCACCCAATGGAGAAGCTCCCACCAAAAACTGCTCATACAGTAACTCTCCCCATCACTATCTATGGCCTTGGGAAGACATGAAGCATGAAACATCCTGGAAAGATAATCCGGTCATGGGTGAAGAGATGTACTGTGTGAAAATGTCGAAGCAATGTGCATACCTCGACAGCGGATCAATGTCGACAATACCATCCTCCACAATCTGATGACAATCTTCGCACTCCATGATATGTCAAAGTGCATCCTCCTTAAGGTCTCTCCATGAGAACCTGCCTCTGATGGCCCAGTAGAACCTATGAGGTTCTAAATATGTTTCATGCAAAAACTTCTCTTTAAGATGTGAGGTGCTCATCAAGAATGCTATGTTCTGATAATGGAAGATGTTATCAATCACATGATTTCTACCATCTACCATCTTCCCATCCAATGCTTCATAAGTGAATAAGTCATCGGAATGCTCGAATAACAACTAGGCCCTCAAATCATCACTACTTCTCAGTGATAGCACTGCTGATCTCCATGATAGTGCATCTGCTGCCACATGGTCCTCTCCATAGACAATGTTGAACTCATAGTCCTGCATTGTACTGACCCATCATTGCTGCCTCTTCTGCAGCTACTGCTCCTCCCTAAAAATATGCCGGAGACTATGGTGGTTGGTCTTCACCCGAAATCTACTGCCAATAAAAAACTATTGTAATTTTACCAATGCATGCATAATGGCCTATATCTCTTTGCCGTAAATAGAATACGACATCTCATGTGAGAGTAACTTCCGGTTCTCGAAAGCTATTGTATATCTTCCTTGCATTAGAACTATGTTAATCCCATCCTCAGAAACTCCACACTCCAACACAAAGTGTTGTGTATAGCTCAACAATGTCAAATTGGGATAGCTATACATCTTCTCCTTGAACCAATCAAGGGTCCTCTGTGCAGTGATAGTCTTCTGCTCCAAATCAGCAATGTGCTCTTACCCTTGGTCATGTAATTTCCCTGATGGCATGACCCCACAAATCTCAAGATGATGTGCTGAAACAATATGGGGTGGAAATGTTTGCATACCTTGGATTAGCTGATGCTTGGGAACATCTTGCAAAGCTACAAGAGTTCCTCCAACCGGTGCAATTTATTCTCCAACTATTTTTTATGGTGATGGAAACTCCTCTATTGTTGTACTAGCGTTGGTATCTGCTTCCTCTTCCTCATGCACCTCATGAATCATGCCTGTGACTCTCAACGTCGAATGTTCAGAACCCTCTTGCAAAGGTGAAAGTGCTCCTCCCAATGATGCAAGTACCTCTACTAGAGCTGCTGCTGGTGGTATTTGATGTTCTCCTGGAGTATCAGTGTTGACATCTTCCTTTTTCTCCTCATATACTTCCTCATCAATATTGGAAAATGTCTTAATGGAAGTTCCTCTAGTTTTCTTCTCTCAAACTTATTTACCAATCTTTGAGTGAACTATGCATACACACTCACTCTTGCATGTTTCAATCTGTCGAACCACCAGTGATTTGCTTCACCCTCAAGGTGTAGTGTTGCACTCTGAATAGCTTCCTTTTCTGCTACTAGGTGTAGCTGGAATAGTGCATCTAACTTCTCCATCCAAGGTTTTTCCGTACTTTTGGATGACCCATAGAATGTAGGCAGAAAGAATCTATCCTACATATATCCTCTTCTTCTATTGTTGTTTTGAGGTCTCCGGTTCTCTTTAATTTGGAAAAACTGCTGGAAATTCATATTATCTTTGAAATATCTAGATTGATATTTGTACTCGGCAATATAATCAGTCAGATTTTCGTGCTCAAAACATCCTCCATCTCCATGCCATTCAATTCCTTCTGCAAGGAAAGTGGGAATAGTAGGGCATTGTGGAACTTTCTACACTGCTGCTTGCTTACACCATTAATATAAAGTATTGGGACTCTCTCCATTTTGAAACCCCCTTGAGGTTTCCCTTTGCCTCTCTACTCTCATTTCATTTATTTCCATGGTGAGATCCTTCATAGTTTGGAAAAGTAGTTTGGAAAAACTAATTCCTTCCACCATTGTAGACTTATTATTTTTCTGCTTCTTCTTCGTATTATTATGATGTCATGAAATGCCCACAAGCTGAGCCAAATATCATGCTTTTATACCGTTTTAGTATTCCAAAATGGGAAAGACGGGAATATAGAACATGTGCACAATTCCAATTAAGAATAAAACATAAAAAATTGGAAAAATGCAAGAATGCATCAAAACATCATACATATGAGAAGAAATCGCTAAGCCATATCATTACGTATGAAAAAAAAATTAATATACATAGTTTTCCAGAAAGGGATGCACTCAAGCCATCCAAATATGGTTGAAACAACTCTACTAAAAACTAGCACTGGAAAGTACAAATTATTGCTGTTGCTTGAAACTGTTGCTACTCAGAAGAAGATCTATATGTGAGAGGATTTTGGAGTGATCATAAATATCTAGGATTTTAATCACGGACACTACTCTAAAAACCCAGAAAAATCCAGAAATGGTTTGGCCATATTTTGAGTTTGGAATTTTGGCCCTTTTTGGGTTGCACACTACACCCCTGCTTGCCGAGTAACGCACTCCTTGAAGATAACTGTTGATATGAGGCTGAAATAGTGATATATATGCTGCAATAGAACCCACTCGACTCAATAACTAAAGGGTTGCTCCCTTATCTTGATCCTTAGATAAGAAACATAGGATCTAGCTCCTCCACTGAATACGCAATTGTTGCATGCACAACTGCTAGGTAATAATGCGCTGTCTAGGAGGGTTGATGATGTATCCTACTGATTTATTATACAATGTTGATCCCAGGTTTCTTAAGTGATTACCGGAGTGAAGGATTAATCCCTCACATGATTCCAAGCTGAGTTGCTTGGAACTTCCTCTTCTCCTCAAACCCTCATTGCATAGTTACACAATTCCTGCAGGAAATGTTGCTGCATAGGAGAATAGATGGATGGCCTAATACCAGATATGTCAATGAAGCTCCTGGAATACTGAAATGGATCCACAGTGTGAAGGGCTCATCCCTCCACATGTCTCTCATCTAAAGTACTAAGAACAACCTTCCAACTCTCAAACTCTAGTTAAGGAATGTGTAATTCATGTAGCTGGGAATGTAGAACAGAGTGGTTGAAAGTAGCACTATTTGTCGGATGATGAATTTTGAATTTTATCTATACCTATAAGTTATAATTTATTTCCATAAAACTTATAAAATATATACGTATTTGTACTATGTATTATGAATATTATGCCTATGTTAATGTGTCCAAGTGTCACATGCCTCTCACTTTTTAATATTGGTGTGTGCATTATGGTATGCAAGCAATATGTATACTCTTATTTACCTTGGATCGTGTGGGTTATGGTATCTAAGTGTTATGTATACTCAATTTGATCATATGATAAAAAAATATAAGTGTTATTTATACTCTATTTACTGTTTTAATATATTGTTTACCTTTAGTCATCCGAGGTTGATATTGCTATGGCATTGTTGTTATTGACTGGGATCTTAGTGACATGACATTGCCTCATTCTAGAAAAGGACATAATCGATGCTTTTAATTTGGAAACATCATTAGTGGTGAGTATTGACTTGTTAGGATTCCACACATGTTTTGGATTTGGTGCTCCAGGCCTTTTATAGGGATATCGAGACATCAGAGCATGTCATAACGGGATATCGAAAGCTGGAGGCCATCATAATATTGAAGGTCTGGGATATTAGGACATCGTAGCATGTAATATCATAATATCAAAACCTCGTAAGTCCTTGCAACTACTTGAAAGTGTCTAGGTTTGCAAAGGGGAAAAATACAAAGGTTTTCATTGCAAAATGAAGGCATTTTCGTGGACCCCTTCTCTCTCCCCTGGTAGAACACATGGCAACATGAGATTTCCTCCAAGAAGTTGCAGTGGAAACTGATGGTAGCATGATGTGGAAGTATGACATGACACGTGGCAAGAATATTCAATGTTATTAAGTGGCCTAGTGGACCAAATCTAGGTGACACATGTCACCACTAATAAGTTGCCACGTGGTGGTAAATGACGTCATATCGTAGGTCAGTGCATAAGAGGATGTGAACATCATAACTTCTGTCAAATGGTCTTTGAAAATTTATGATAGAAGGGGATTTCAATGTCTGTTAGTCATGTGATCGAGAGATGTTGAAGAACCAAGAGCGAGAGCTATAACACAAGGAGATAGACCCCTGGAAGTAACCTCGAGGCTAAGCACCTAAGTGAATACGGGAAGTCACACCCATCAGTCCTATAATGTGAATAGTGATGATGGCTAAACAAAAGGGGGTTAACAGTATCAAAAATGAGTAATATCATAACATTCCTCTTGTATGAGTTACGATATGTTGGGGCTCTGATATAATAGTATAAAGGTGTGTGGCACATGGATGAGTTAGGAAAAAGGACCATGATTGCGCAGAGGAGTTTGTCTTAGGAGTAATAGATACTATCAAATACCGCTAAGAAAAGGTAGCAAGGACCATGATTTCGTAGAGGATTTGGTGACAACAATAATAGAAACTATCAAATATCATTGGGACAAGGCAGCAAGGACCAAAATTTACAAAAAAGGATGTTAGGTCTGCCTTGAGTTGATACAAGCCATATCTATGCTTTGACACACGGCTCAGTGAATTAAATTAAGATCATAGAAGCCATGTTGAAGTAAATTTGAGCTATGTGAAATCATGATTAAGCATAGAGAGCCTCCACGAGAAGGATATTCGTTCACGGAGAGGATTTTTCCTGGTTGAAGTGTGTAGGTGGACTGAGAATTAATCCTCAATATGATGAAATAGCCAGATTCCAACTCTCATGTTTAATGCATTAGCAGAGACTAAATCGGAGACAACCACATAATGGAGAACCATGCCGAGGTACACTCGGGAAGTGTGGAGAATAGTGGCAACATCGAGCGAAGTGTAGCTAAGGAACAAAACCCAGGATCTCATATGAGAAAAGTGGGGGGAAAATAAGTGAACTGTGTAGAGAGAAAAAGGAGTGTGTGAAATGTTGTGTGAAAGGCAAAGTGAGCATGTTCTACTGAAAAAGGTTGAGAGTGCTTACGCAAAAGAAAAGAGACCCTAAGACAGTTTGTGCTGCTATGTGAGAAGAGGCCAAAGGTGCCTATGCAGAGGGTCTAGAGTAGTGTGGTGCAATGATGAGATAGGTTGAGAGAGCCTGTGGATAGGAGGGGCCGAGAGTGGTTGATGTTGTAGTATGAACAATAAGCTGTGAGGAGTGAATTTTGTAGAGGAGAATAGTAGGCTGCAGCAGATTGATCAGAAGACAAAACATAGCTAATATCAGGCATAATTTCTTCCATATAAATTAAACATTAGTTCCTTACTAAGTGTGAGTTGGAGCCCATACACAGGAATTTGGTGCTTCCATCTCTAGTCAATGCTTGAGTAAGCTTGGGGATTGGTGCCTCTTACAAGTTGGTGCTTACATAAATCCAAGTTTCAAGTTGGTTTACATAAATCCAAGGAATTTCAAGTTGGTTCATGCAACAAATCCGTGAAGTTGGCGCTTCACGTGGTGTTTCTGGTAAGCTAGACAGGTGGCTACAAAAAGAGGGAGTCAGTGCTTCCTTATAGTGGGCGCTAGCAAACCACAAGGGGATTTGGTGCTTCCTGTGAGTTGTGTCTCATAAAACATATTGATGTAATAGAGTATGTTCTCTTATTTTACATCTATAACAACAAGCTTTGGTGGTTTTTTCCTAAAACGGTTTCAACATAAAACCTTGTGTCTCATGTGTATGATGCTCATGCTGTGTGATTGTATGTTGATTTCATATTGCTGCCATATTATACGTTGTTGTTGATTATATGGAAGGTTTCCAAGTATGAATTAGAAAATAAAATTGGCATAAAGAATTGAAGATTAGCCTTATTACTGATTCACCCCCCTTCTCATTATTAACATTTTTTCCAACAATTTTCATTTTCTTTGATGATATTCTTATCTATAACAAATCTTTAGAAGAGCATATTAAGTAGGTAGATAAAGTTCTATAAATTCTTGAGAATAGTAATTATGTGTAAAACAATATAAATATGCTTTTGGGACACAAGAAAAAGAATTTGGATCATATTACTTCAGAGGAAGATTTAAGGTAGATTCTCAAAATATCCAAGATATTACGAAATGGTGTATTATTAAGAACATCAAGAGTGTTAGAGGATTTTTTAGAGTTACAACATTTAGTCAAAAATTTATTGAGAAATGTGTTTGCATTGTAGACCTACACACAATTCTATTGAAGAAAAAATAATTTGTATCTAAGGATGAAGCTACATTAGCATTCTCTTTGTTAAAGAACATCATGTCTTCTACACCAATACTGGTAACACATGGTTTTGGGAAAACATTCATAGTAAAATGTGATGGATCACAACAAGGAATTGAAGTAGCGTTGGGACAGCAAGGGATGCCGTTGGCGTTTCAAAACAAATAATTCAACACAAAGATTTTGGTGAAATCAAAATATGAAAAAGAAATGGAAAAAATGTTACATGTAATAAAACAAGCGCAAAGTATTTTTTGGAGCAAAGGTTGTCATAAAAAGAGAAACAAAAGCAAGTAGCATAAATGCAAGTGTTTCATTTTGAAATGATCTTTCTAGAGTGAAAGAAGCTCACCATTATTGGGAAAATAACAAGTGCTAAAAAAAAAATGCAATGTATAAAGTAAGGAACTCTATGGAACATTCAAAGTGGAGATGAGATACACTTTAGTGCAAGTGTATGATATTTCGATGCCCTCAATCAAATTTAAAGCAACAAAGTAAATCCATTCATCAATTCATCAAACTAAACTTCAATGTGGAGTGTAAATGCAATCTTAGCACTTTAGATGTTGTTAAAGTGTTCAAAGATGACCAAGGAAACATTCTATGACTATACTCATGTCACCTGGGTCACTACATGAGTAATGGAGTTGAATTATTAGCAATGGTGTTCAAGGCATAGAACATGCAACTCCATTGTTGTGTGTGAAACTAGTACAAGTTGATTCCATGAATATGACTGGCCATAATTGTGAATGGTTTGTGGAATATGATGTTTCAATTGGAAAGCATACTCATCATGGGAGAGCAAAGGAAAGGGAAGGCTAAAGCAATTGTGATAAAAAGTTATAATGATAGAACAAGATGGTATGAAATAGGAAACTTGAGCTATCATAGAAGTAAATAGCAATAAAGTATTTTAAATTACAAGGAGTTCGAATTTTTTTTTATCATGTAGAAGTGACTGAGATCCAATCCATAAACCACGAAAAGAACCCATTCGAAGACAAGTGTCATGGTTTCCACTAGTAACTTTTATTGAAATATTATGTTGAGTAAAATCAACTAGCTATGCGAATATTATAAATTATATTTTTGGTATACCTGTACCTATAAGTTATAAATTATTTCCATAAAATTTTTAATATTCGTATGTGCGTTATGGTATGAAAGCGTTATGTATACTCTTATTAGTCCCTGCCGCCTGCGGCATGGCAGGGACTATTGTAATCAAAATTTTATTTAGCATTAGTTCCCATTGTCATTAACCTAAACTTTTTAAGTGCCTGCAGTTTACAGACCGTTTAACAACCAATCAAATTGTCTAAATAATTTGAAATCCAATAAGATAAATGTTCATCTTATTTGGCCTCTTCCCGAGGCGCACGTACTATTCTTTAGATCTATTCATAATATTTTTAATAAATTTCATTCATATCGGCTAACTCTTTCCATCTCATTGTGAACTACAAATTAATGCTAGCATTAATTGGAAAATATTAAATGCTTCACTATTTTATCGCCCATCCCTTTATACTATGTCTATTATTTTGAACTGTCATGTTTGGGTAACGTCACTGAACGCTTATTTTTCTTGTATCTTACTTTGATTAATATGAAAAAATTTATATGAAATCCAGTAGCATGACAATGCACATGATGCAAAGTGGCGAGCATAGATTACGCATGTGGCTAGCATAGATTACGCAAAGATACAAGTGGCGTAGTCAAGGATACAAGTGGCGAGCTGAGGCCTTTTTCTCTTCCAGGTCTGTGTTTGCCTTCTTTCTCCATCACGTCTCTATTTGCCTTGAGGAAAACCCTGAAAAATAGTTGAGGTAATTGGACGGGTTTAATTTCTACTTTTGGTGAAGCGGCAGATGATCCAGTTTCATTTTATGATACAACTGCATTTTTTCTAGTTCCAATTGATGCAATCTAGTCGAAGCTTCACCCGTTGATTCAGTTGCCCCAGTTGCCCCAGTAGCATCACAGCTAGTTGAAGTTGATGACCAGGAACCAGTTTCTATTGATCCAGTTCCAGCTTATTTTCTAACATCGCCTCAAGTTAGATAGCCAAATTAAGTGGCAAAGTTGGAAATGGCAATGGCAAGGTTGGAAAAGACGAAAATTCCTTTTTCTCCTCTGCAAATTTCATCAGATCACAATGGCAAAGTTGGCAATGGAAAGGTTGGCAAAGACATAAATTCCCTAGCAATATCAAACATGTTCAAAAACATCAATTCCCCAACAATATCAAACATGTTCAAAAGGAAAAAAGCAGTATTGTTCGAAAGGCAGAAAGAAGGAAGAAAGCAAAGATAGAAAGCAATAAGTCTATAAGGCAGAAAACCATTGTTCAAGAGGTATAAGGTAGAACGAAGAAAAAATTTCTTCAAAAGGCAGAAAGCAGATGAAAACAGTTGAAAAGTAAAACCGTTGTTCAAGAGGTATAAGGCAGAACGAAGAAAACAGTTGTTGATCAAAAGGCAGAAAGCAGTTCAAAAGGTAGAAAGCATGAAAAAAACAGTGTTCTTCAAAAGGTAGAAAGCTGTAACTAAGCTGTAAGTCTATTTCTTACTGTGATAAATTCTCACATACATACATACATATATATATATATATATATATATATGATTGCATCATCTTTGGATGCACTGAAGTTTTTCATATATTTTCTCTGTTTTTTTATAGCTATGCATACCTTGTGTTTTTATAACTATGCATACCTTCCCAGTTTTGGTAAAGACAAAAATTCCCAATTTTGGTAAAGACAGCAATTCAAAGTCGGCTTTATCTCCATTTTAGAGTCTGCAGATATCAAAACATGTTCAAAAAGCAGAAAATAACACTGTTCAATATAAACAAAAAGTGCATAGTTAGTACCCGTTTTTCAACCGGATGCGAAGGTCAATTTTTCATGTAAATCTCGATCGCCAGCAGCTCATTTCCACGCTCTGCCTCCACGACCCACATGATGAGAATCCCCTTGTGTTTTAGCAGTACGAATGGAAGAACTATCTTTGTACAGAAATATGAGCTATTTGAGGTGGAATCACTAGTATAATTAGAAGAACAGGATGTTGCAGATGACATTGTAGACTGAAAGGACAAAGTCCCCGAGGTAATGTAAGTTAATCAAACTCCTCATTCCACTCTACAACCCCATTTTCCCCAACACACTGTTCGGTGCTGCTTTCCTTCTTAACATTCGGCCTGAAACGTGAACCCAATGTTCCTTTCGAGGAGCCCTTCACATTCACCCCGAGTTTCGAACCCTCAACGTCCCCACTCTGGTCCAAGCCCTCCAGGCTGCAGAGGAGTAGGTTCACCTTGAATTTATTTGAGTGCAGGGGAGGCCAGGGGCACCATATGGTCATTTTCACGACCATGAATGCCCAGATCAACGAAATCAAATGCCATTGAGCTTATGAACCTGAACCCATACTCAAGTAATCACGTGGCATGCTCCATGTCTTGCATGGCTGTTTTGGGGAACGGAGTAATAAGGCGCATGGCCTTCATGTGGGGTCCACTACATTCCCATGTGTTCTATAATATCCATAGCTAGCAGAAGTTTCGGTTCCAGGTGGTGAACATCAAGAGCATGATCCTAGATCTTGGCTTTCGTGATCGTGATGTTATATGCTCCCTATCTCTTGATAATGTTCACTCTGAAGCGTCTAATTTGAATTTTCAATTTGCAATATCTCCAATTTTAGTCAAATCGCTGGTTTGATCTTGTTAAAACTAGTTTGATCTTGTTAAAACTTAAAACGAGTTTAACGCCCAATACCGACGACTTTCTTCTGTCCGAATTTGTGAAGCAAATATTTGACTAAATTGGTAAATACGAAATCAGTTACTATGGCCGTACTATTTCCAAAATCTTATGTCTATTAAAACGCATGGATCGCGTTGCTAATTAATATGATTTATCTAATCATTAGTATGCAATAGAGAGAGAGTTTGTGTATATATATGCATTTATAGAATTTGTATGCATCAGTGGTATTCTCAAATTCTTTATTTCATGAACTTATTAGGTCGCAAAAAGATTAGGAAGCTTCTTATTTGAATTTTCAATTTGCAGTATCTCCATATTTTATTATTAAGGCACTGGTCCGACCTCGCTAAAATCAGTCATGATAAGAACTTGACAACCCAATCCTAACCGGTGAAACAATTATTTGACAAAGTTGAGGGATCTAGACAAGGATAACAAAACAAGAATTTCCTACGGAAGGGCTTGCTTCTCTCAGGGCAGGGACTTGTTGCCCTGCAACTTCCCTTGTTTACCTATGATTGTGTGCATTATGGTATACTCTATTGACCTTTTTTATATATATTGTTTACCTTTAGTCGTCTGTGGTTGATACTGCTATGGCATCGTTGTTGGTGACTGGGATCTCAGTGACGTGACGTCGCCTCATTCTGGCCAGCGACATAATCGGTGCTTTCAATTCAGCAACATCATCAGAAGTTATTATTGACTGGTTAGGATTCCACACATGTTTTGGATTCGGTGCTCCAAGCCTTTTACAATCATTGCCCCGTTTCGATGATCTTCTCACCGGAGTATTATGATCAAAATACATTTTTCTGGCTTTTGTAACCTGCACCAACCACAAATTCCATGAAATTTAAACAATATTTGTGTTAGAGAACACACATTTAAAAGTTAAAACTCTAAATATTTGATCTCGTAATGAGCCGAAATCCCTTACCGCTTCTCTGACCATAGTTGAAATGCTAGACAGTGGTTCCAGTTCATCGTGACAGAGATTCAATACAATTTGTACCTGTTGTGTTGAGTTGTAAAACAAACACATTACTTCCACAATACAGCCAAAAAAATTCAGAAAAGTGAGGGCCTCTAAGGGTAGAATCAAGTTAGGTATTGTCTCTTTGCTAGCAAAACTATCAACTGGGAAGGCTTTCACTGGAGCAATGAGAAATTCGTCGTGGGCAGCCTTTTCTAGTGACTTGCTATCACAATTCGGCAACCAAAATTGAATCCGATTCTCTTTCTCCATCCGCATTTTTTCCTACAAAACTAAGTTACAAAATGTCACCTACTCCTTGGAAAAATGCAAAATGAAAGAAAATAGACCTGTATTGCCTTCTTCTTCTAGTGTTCCAATGCCGCTTGGCTAGTGCCTTGAAAACGAGTTATTGTCTCTGTCTGTTACAGCAAAGTTGCATGTATGAATGAATGTTGTTGGTGAAATATAAAGGGTTACGGCCATATATATGGCTAGAAACTTCGTAACTCTGTGGACCCAGAATCAAGCGGTCCCACAAACCCTATTAAAATTACAAAATAACAACTCTGTGGAACCAGAAATGAGGTGGTCCCATAAACCCTAAAACAAATTTTTCCACCTCACTCACTGACTGCTTCTTTTGATTTCAAATAAACGATGAACAAATGGATTCATCTGCTACTTTTAGTTGCAGCACAACCCATCCACTTCCTTCTTGTTTCTAACCGTGAAGTCTATTTTCCAACATATGTTGAAATAAAAGGAACTAATCATTGGAATTTCAAACCAAGCATTGGAATCGAGGTCACAAACCAGAACGTAAGACTCTTGGAAATCTTGTTGTCATGGAATCTAAAATGACTCTTGCAATTCATAAATTATTCCTTGGAGACACCTTATGGCATTGGAATATCATTGGTAGTCTCCAATGGAATTATTAATGGCATATTGGTAGAGCTGGAAGTATTAATGGCATATTGGTAGAGCTTGAAAGGTGATAGAAATTGTGCAAGAGTGCTGGAAACATCCAACATCAAATTTATTAGCCTATCATGTTCATACTCACAACAAATTCCTCAAACATATTTCTTTAAGAGTAAAAAGAGATGAAATAATATTTCCACTCTTAATGGTTCATTTTGTAACATCATCTTACAAGCTAGAGTTTCTTCAATCTATTTTGTAAAAAAAATATTGATAATATTCTAGAAGTTATGAGTGTTGTAACTACACTGGATTATTTTATCGATTCAAATCGCATCGAGAGTTCATGTGACCTTGTTGATTGTATGATATATCAATCACAATGGTGATAATTGTAAACAATATAAACACTTTTGTTGTAAACACATTAGTTAGAGAAGAGTATGTTAGCCACCTATAAATATTTGTTATACCAAAAGGTGGCTAAGACTGTTTGAGCCTTCAAAGAACAAATTTCATTACTAAAATTTGTTGGCTCTTAAAGACTCTTGAAGACCTCCTGCCTTTTCTTTGTCCAAAGCTTCACTGATATTCCCATTTTTACACTCAGAAATCATGCTTATTTCCAAGCCAGAATGCTGCTCCAAAGTCATCTTTTTTCCATTTCTCCCAATCAAAACTAATCCTCATTTTCCCCTCCTCTTTCTCCATAAAAATCCTCGATTCTCATGTTCCTTTTTCTCCCTTTCAATGAAAATCCCCTTTCCATAGCTTGAAACTAGTTTTAAAAAAAAATATAACGGAACCCTCATTTCCTTTGAAAAATGTTGAAAAACCATAAAAAATACATGTTTTATTCTTAAGCCCCCTCGGGCTAAGTTTTAAACCCATTTACCCATTAACTCTCGGTCGCAACGCTTCCCATGCACCCGCGGCCCCGCCGTCGGGCGTCAGAACTTTTTATTATATATTTTTCGCCCCGCCCATCTCAAAACCTTTGTTTAAATTTAAAACCCTGGGTTTTAAATTATTTTACACTTTTTCCGCTGATATCATTTTTTAAACCATTCCGCACTGTCGATCTGATCTGCAGATCAGACAGTGCGGAGTGCGTCTTTCCGTGGTCCCCACCGCCTGAAAGCCGGTTGCCCAAAACCGGCGGTATCCATCACACCGCCTTTGGGCAAAAGTTTGATTTCCCCTGATGGCCAGCAATTCCATACACTTGCCCCCATGCGTCCCGTGTACTATTTACAAAACCGTCGTCCATCCACCGTCCATCACGCATTAACGTTCGGACCAGGATGCCCAGCGATATCACTGTCCACCATCCGATTTAGGGCGGGCCATCCAACGGTGATCACTCGCCGAAGATGCCCAACAATTAATGAAGGTGCCCATGCAATAACCGGGCTATGGCGTGGCGGAAAATCAACCTCCGCCGTCGATCTGATCTGCAGATCGACGGTCCATATTCCATCGCTCATTTTCCTCCGTTTGAATTTCAAACCTCTGCTCCCGACAGTCAATCTCTGCGCGATCGACGGCTCAGATTCAATCTTCTTCCGCCCATTCTACGTTCTCTCCTGTTTAACCCCGACCGTTGGATGATGCCATCCAACGGCCATGCTTCCTCCACTCATCCTTTGAAGCAATCAACCTATAAACGCATGGATTTCATAACTTTGTTTGTATTTTGCAGGGCTTTAAGCGATTTTCTGCTAAAACTGAGAAAAATTGAAAGTAGAGGGTGACGATCCTCACTCTTTCGATTCACCAAGGGAAATCAGTCACAGGTGTTCAATTTCACGTTTCATCGGTGTTTATCCAGGCACTGATGCCACATAACCCTGCGCGACCCTGAATCTCAGCAAAAACCATGGATTTAACATAGTGAAAGAGTATCAGAGACAAAGACCAGAATTTATCAGAACAGAGGATTAAAGAACAGATTTTCCAGGATTACGTCTAATATGCTTATCAAAAGCCTAATCCCCAAATAAAACACAGTTTACAGAAAACCTAAAGTGTTTTGTCAAGACAGAATGCCTCCACTGCCACAACCTGAGGCAAATTGATTCCTCAGCTACCACAGTGCCACCTATTCCTCAAAGTACTGAAATCAGAGGCCGAAGTTATTGATCAAATGAATATTTTCGCCTCAGCGCGGCCAGAAAGTTACTTCTGCAAAGAAACTTAATGCAAAGGATATCTGCAGAGTAACCCTAGCATCACACAGAGCCTCAAAGGTCAACAAAAGCTCCCACAGAGCTTAATATTTATGTAAAAACATTTAATACAGAGGATACATATGTAAGATTCTTCATTGAGCCCCTCAAAGGCCCAAAAGCCATTAATACTGTATTAATTGTAATTTATCAGATCTCACCTCCTCATCCTTCTATAAATACTTCTGCAGAAGATGAGTGAGGGGTTGATTGTAGAACTTTGATATACACTTGAGCTAAAAATTCTGATTGTACATAGTATTCACTGGCTCTTGGAGCTCTGCTGGTGATAGATAGGTTAGGCTGAGATGTGTAGACGGTTGCTAACCTAAAGCACTGGACTTAAAGCTGTAACTGGTTTGAAGTATCAATACAAGATGATTTATGGGATCCTGGTCTATGTTGACGGTGATGTTTTCCTTATTGTAACCTGTTATTTTGTTTCTGTTTCCATCTGTGTTTCATATTATCTTATAAAGAACAGCATGCATAGAGTTAGGACCCACTGTATATCAGTAACCTTCTCTGACTGAAAATCTTTATCTGAATGTTTTCTTCTATCTATGTTATTTAGGAATGAATTAATTCAGTTTAAGCATAGGAATGCTGGCGTTCCCTCGTCTTATTGTCTTAGCTTAATGTTATTCTTAGATGTTATTTTCAGTATATGTTTCGTGAAGATGAACTGAGGAAGATATGGTGAGCCCTGGTCCTAGTATGATCCCACAGACTATCTGATTGTTTCCCTTGGAATGTGTTAAAAGCTGGCTAGTTTCAAAGCACTTACCAGATCTTAGGCCATTCTATTGTATCTTTGTTTTTGTCTTGAAAGTAACCAAGTAAAGAAGATCTAGGAGAGGATTTTTGGTGAGCCCGGCCCACTAGTTTCTACTCCAAAAGTTGCCTTCAAGTTTCCCTTTGTTTTAAGATGTTTTCTATTGAAAGTGTATCAAAGGCTGGCTAGTTTCAAAGTACTTACCAGATCCTAGTTTACTTTTATGTTTCTCTTGAGTCCATGTCAAAGGCTGGCTAGTTTCAAAGTACTTACTAGATCCTGGGCTACTCTTGTTTCTGCATCTGTCAATTTCTCTTTCTTACTGTATCATTTCATTCCATAAATCAATCTTCAAAGAGATCTTTAGACATAGATGACTTGTCCCATAGACCACTGTTGCCTCTTGCTGTTCCAATTAAACCCTGTTATGACTCCATAGCCCAATGGACTAAAACCTGCAATTATATATCTTTTTGGCCAAAGCTTACTCTGATTTCTTGCAACTTCTCACCTTTGGAAATTTTTATCTTCAGGACTTTCCGCCTTAGGCTGAAATCATGCTCAACCATCCAAAAACAAAACAAACCCTTGGCCTTCATAACTAGCCTAATATCATAACCCCAAACTTCAAAGACAAATCCATCTTTGTACATATTGGAGAGATCCCTCTCCAGATTCAGGAGGGCTAGATCCTAGAATCCCAAAGTTGGTTGAAACAATGTTGTTTCTACAGTTTTAGTCTCACCAATCTGCTAAAATTACAGGGACCTAACATTTCTGGCGACTCTGCTGGGGAACTGAACCCAGAATCATTTTTCATCTCTATAAACCTTGTGAGTAAAAAGCAGAATTTTCAAGCACTACCTAAGCTAGGTAATCATCATGAACTTGTTTGAATCAGTGACAATTTAGGTAAACCCTAGGATTATCTTAAAGACTTTATCTAACCTTGAAAAATCAGCTGGCTTAGCCATAAGAGTGGACTGTCTTTATCTCATAACCGTAGCTAAGTTTTGAAACAGAGTTAGGATATTCTTAAAAACCACACTACTGAAAAATAACTCAGAAAAAACCAAAAACATTTCAGATTGTTAGTAAAACACTTACTCTTACATCTCACTTACCTTTTGTGGTGTTTTACCTCATACTCTTAGACAGAGTCTGGAAAGGGCCAGGCAGCTTCCGGATCTCATCCTCTTTCAGAGGTGAAATATCTGGTAAATGCCCTCCCAGTCACTCTCTGGTTAGAGTTCGTTGTGTTCAGGGATACCCTTGAAAAGGGATATTTTCACAAGCATGGTGGTGGACCATAAAATCTTTTACCTCTGAAAAGAGCTAAAAACTTCCACTTGGCGACTCCACAGTTCTAAACAGACCTTAAGACTCCACTGGGAGGAACCTTAATCATCATAATATCATTTGAACTCAGTTAGAAGACTGTAGGACTGAAATCTAGGTAAACAGATTAGTTAACCATTCAAAGACTATCATATCTGGTTGAACTTGTCTTGTTTATTTGGGTCTGAAAAACACAGTATAGTGACTCCTAGAAAGATTCAGACTAGAGCTTATCCTAACCCTGATCCACCTGAAGTAGTTGATAACCCAGAAAATATCCTTAGGAAGTCTCCCAAGATTAAATTATCAACTGTTTTCAGACCACCCTTGAGAGCTAAATCAGTTCCTGAAAATCTTTCAGCTCTACAACAATCACAAGCTAACTTAGTAAATCCATTTAGAACTAGGTCATTTGATGATATAATACAGCTAGACTCTGAGTCTTCACCTTCATCCCCGGAGACAAGTGAACATCTTGGTAGAAGAGAAACAACACCTCCTGATTTGCATTTCCTTCACAACTTAGGTGTCTCTCATCCAAGATCAGCTCAGAAATCTACTGCTATTCCATCCACATCCATTCATCCTAAATCCACTATCCAAACCACTTCACTACAACCCACTTTCCCTTTTTTAAATCCACCCCCACCACCTATCATGGCAGCATGGTATGCTCCCCTAGTCCTTCCTGCACCATTAGTCAATCTTCCACAGGACTATCAGTTGAAAATTCCATTATATGATGCTAGCAATACTACAACTGCATCACAACATGTGGATAAGATGGATGAATACTTCGACAGAAATGAAATTGATGATGATTCGGTCAAACTTAGATTATTTGCTCAAAGCCTGGGGGGAGAAGTAAGAAAATGGTTTAAAGGCTTAGCCCCCCATAGTATTAATGATCTCCAAGGCTTCCATCAAACATTCTTAAACAAATGGGAAGTAAAAAATAATCCTCTCCAAGTCCTTTCTGATTATAAGAACCTTCATAGAAACCCTGGGGAAAGTGTGCAAGCTTATTGCACTAGATTCAATAGTGTGTATAATGCACTTTCCCCAGAGCTAAAACCTCCACAAGGCTCAGCTTTAAACAAGTTTCCTGAAGGATTTGACTCTAACATGACCTATCAGCTGAGAGAAAGAGATTTCGCAACTCTTGAAGATATGCAAAGAGGTGCTCTTTCTGTGGAAGTCAACTTGATGGAGAAAAGAGCAAGGATGAAAGTTGAAAAGAGAGTATCTTTTAGAGAGGAATACACACCTTCCACTTCCAATTCAAAGATGGAAATAATGATGGAGTAAATGATGAAAGAGATGAGCATAATTAAAAGAGCACAAGCAAGCCAAAATCAAAATGCTCCCCAAAACAAAAACCAGAACTAGAATCAGAATTCTAGAAGAAACCAACCTCCAAATAGACCTAGGGAAGATGATCAATAGATCACTCCTCCCTTTCATCAAAACTATGTGAGTGAGGTTGAGGAAACAGATCAAATAATATAGGAAGATGACATTAACCTATTCGGGGTAGATGATGATGACTTTGAAGTTCATTATGATAAAAAATAAGGTCTTTACACACCATATTATGACAAAAGAGATGATAATGAAAATTATGATCAAAACATGGAAAACGCCATCACAGAACCTCAAAGAGAATATGACCTTAGAAGTAAATCTAGTCAACAAACCCCCAACAACAAAACCTCTCACAAATCTTCACAAAACAGCACTACAACCAAGCCTAAAGTGGTCAAACAAAAGGACAAAACAGTGGCTGAAAATTCTGATAAAGGTAAAGGAAAAAGCACTCAAGACAATGAAAAACAAAGTGCAGACATTAGTAGTACTAACACTTCAGGTAGTATTCCTGTGAAAACAATTTTATCAAATGTAAATAAAACAAATCAGCAAGCTAACATTGTTGATAAAATGATAGCTAATAAGGCTGAAACCAACACTTTAAAGAACCAAATTCCTTTCAGCTTAGAACAGGAAATTTCAAAGATTAAAATTTCGGTTCCCTTGACTGAGTTAGCTGCCCAACATGTATATAGAACTCAAATTTTGAAGGCTTTAAATATAGAAGACAACAATGATACGGTCAATCTTAATGATGACCAGCCAGAGCTTATTTTTGGTCCAAAGATTGAAGGAGGATATCAAGAGGGACCTGTTCCTCCCTTTTATGTAAGTTTTAACGTTCATGACAAGATTTTGCACAACGCTATGCATGACTCAGGAGCCTCTCACAATTTAATGCCTAAAGCTGTGATGGAAAGCCTGGGTCTAGAAATCACCAGACCTTATAAAGACCTTTACTCTTTTGACTCAAGCAGAGTAAAATTTTTAGGATTGATCAAAGACCTTTGTGTCAACTTAGCCCAGATTCCAACCAAGTGCTTAGTCATGGATATTGTTGTGGCTGATGTGCCACCAAAATATGGAATGCTTTTATCAATATCTTGGGGGGCTAAGTTGCAAGGAACTATGCAAATGGACATGACCTATGTGACTATCCCTGTTTTCAATCAAACTAGAAGACTTTACAGGGATTCCCATATGCAGTACACAGTCACAAGCCAAGACAGACCACAAAACTCTCCTATATTTTCTGTCAATACAGGCCTTGATTCTTTTATCATGTTTAATGGTGAAACACTTAGTGAAAAAGTCACTTTAACGGAATTAATGGCTGATAGGGAGGAAGAGAAACACAATGAAGAAGTGTCAAAACAATTTTCTGTATGTGAAGATAGTAGCAAACCAAATATAAGGCTTGAACCACAAATCATATGTCCCTTGCTTCTAAACATTGAGAGTCAAGAGGGCATCCCTCAAATAAGTGAGAATCATGAGAAATCAAAATAGTCGCAACCAAGTGCTGATATTCCACAACAATCAGAAAGCATGTCAATTGAAGAGGACAGTAACCAGGATGAAACCAAGAACAGTCCTCTCTGGAGTATGTATTTTGATGGGTCATGCACCAAAACTAACGCTAGTGTAGGTGTCTGGATTACTAACACTGAAAACAACCACACAGAATGCATTTCATGCAAATTAAACTTTCAGTGTTCCAATAAAATAGCAGAATATGAATCCCTTCTCTTAGGCTTACATCTTTTGAAAAAGCTAGGAGCCAGAAGAATCAATGTGCATGGGGATTTTGAGTTAATAATTAGGCAAGTCAATGGGGAGTATAACGCAAATCATCCCAGACTTAGAGCCTATCGGAATGATGTCGTGGACCTTTTGAAAACATTTGAGGAGTCCAAAGTAATTTTCGTCCCAAGAAAAAGAAACATTGCAACTCACAATTTATCCTTTGCAGCTAGGACATGCTTAGCACCATTTGAAACCAAAAATTGCACAACTGAGATAAATTTTAGACCAGTAGTGCCAGATAATAAAAAGTATTGGCAGGTGTTTGACAATGACAAGCAAATAGACGAATTCATGCAATTCAGAAATGAATTCGAACTAAACAGTTTGGACTCAGACTATGAAACAGACATTAGTCAAGAAAACTTTCTTGGCGAAGAAGAACCGTCTCCTGAGCCTGTCAATATTAACCTGTTGTCTAACAAACTTACAAACGAAACAGAGGAGTTGGAAACTCTCCATGCTAAAGATGAAAGTTTTCCTAGAGGTCTGGCACCTTTAGAATAGTTGTTTGATTTTGATGATGTGGCCAAAAAACCAAAACTGGAACCTGTAGAGACTGAAGTAGAGGAATGCAATATAGGCAGTGAGGAAAAACCAAAAATGATTAAGTTGTCTAAAACTTTACCAGCTCACATTAAACTCAAATACGTTGAGCTGTTTAAAGAGTTTTCTGATGTTTTTGCGTGGAGTTACGAAGATCCTAAATCCTATGACACTGAAATAATACAGCACAAAATTCCCCTTAAAGAAAACCAAAAACCATTCAAACAGAAACTGCGCAGAATAAACCCTGTTTAGTTGCCTTTGGTTCAGAAGGAGATCATGAAAATGTACGATGCTGGCATTATTTTCCCTATTAGATATTCTGAGTGGGTGTCTAATCTGGTGTCTGTTAGGAAGAAAACTAGAGAAATCAGGCTTTGTATAGACTTTAGAGACTTAAACAAAGCTTCATTGAAAGACAACCACCCTTTATCTAAGATGGATCACATTTTACAAAGGGTGGTAGGGTCTAGAAGAATTTCTTTGCTGGATGGCTATTCAAGGTATAATCAGATCTTGGTTTACCCTACTGATCAACTAAATACAGCCTTTACTACACCATGGGGAACTTTCAAAATGTATGTGAAAATGCCCTTTGGTCTAATGAATGTTGGAGAAACCTTTCAAAGAGCCATGGAAATAGCATTCTCGGAAGAACTGGGCTTCTTCATCATTATCTATCTTGATGATGTCACTGTGTTTTAAAAAATAGATGAAGAACACTTAGAACATTTAAGAAAAGTTTTCATGAAATGCAGAAAGTTTGGAATATCCTTAAACCCTAAGAAGACACTATTCGGTCTCCAAGAAGGTAAGCTTCTTGGACACATTATTTCAGAAGAGGGTATAAAGATAGATCCAAAGAGGATCAAGGCCATATTGCAAATCTCTCATCCTCAGAACATCAAAGAGTTGTAATCTTTCATTGGAAAGATTAAATTTTTGAGAAGGTTCATCCCAAATTTGGCTGAGCTCCTTAGGAATATCACAAACATGTTAAAAAAGGAACAAGGGGTAGAATGGACCTTGGAAGAAAAGAAATCCTTTGAACTGGTGAAACAAGCGTTAACCAAAACACCGGTTCTGATAAGTCCTGATTTTTCAAAAGATTTTTATATTTTCTCATTTGCATCAGAACATACCATAGCTGCTGTCCTTTTACAGAAAAACCCACAAGGACAAGAGCAGCCTATTGCATTCTTTAGCAAGGCATTGAGAGATGCCTGTCTGAAGTATAACATTATGGAGAAACAAGCATTTGCTTTGGTTAAAGCATTGAAAGACTTCAAAGTATACATCCTTCATTCACACATCATTGCCTTTGTCCCGAATTCAGTTGTTAAAGACATTCTAACACAGGACCCAGATGGTAAGAGAGGTAGGTGGATTGCTGTTATTCTTGAATATGATTTAAGATAAAGCCCACTAAACTCATCAAAGGCCAAGGTCTAGCTAGATTAATGGCTGAATCAAATTGTGAAGCTCTTGATATTCATATGATTAATGCTTTAGATGATCAAGAGGAAATCCCAACACCCATTGTTGAAAACCATTTTATGAATTCCTCTTGGTATGCTGATATTTTTTATGTTTTGCTTAATTTAAATACACCTCCTGGTTTGACAAAAACAAAGGCAAGGTTCCTTAAGTTAAAAGCTATAAACTATTGCATTCTAAATAAATGTCTTTATTGGAAAAATGCAAGCGGTCTATTGCTTAAATTTTTGCCTGATTTTGATGCAGAAAAGGTTAAGTATCAATTCCATGAAGGAGAGTGTGGAGGTCATTTGTACTGGAAGACAACAACCAACAAAATTTTGAGGGTTGGTTTCTATTGGCCTACCCTTTTCCATGATGTGCATAAAATGATCATAACCTGTCACAAGTGTAGCTTTTTGAAGGCAAAAGAAAATTGTTACCCCTACCTCTGCATCCAATCACTGTTGAAGCCCATTTTCAACAGTGGGGACTTGACTTTATAGGAGAAATCCATCCCCCATCTTCTGCCTAGCATAGATGGATTCTCACTGCCACAGACTATTTCACTAAGTGGATAGAAGCCATACCTTGTAGGAAGGCCAATGATTCAGTTATCATAAAATTTATGGAGACTAATATTCTCTCCAGATTTGGCTGTCCTACCAAGATCATCACTGATAATGCAGCAGCGTTTGGATCAAAGAATATGGTTGAGTTCTGTCACAGGTATCAGATAACATTGGGGCATTCCACGGCCTATTACCCTCAAGGTAATGGACTTGCCGAATCCTCAAACAAAATCTTAGTGAACATAATCAAGAAACTGTTGGAGGTCAACAAGAAGTCTTGGCACACCAAGCTGGTTCATGCACTTTGGGCCGATAGATTGAATTTGAAGAAATCTATTGGTATGTCACCTTTCCAGCTTGTGTATGGTACAGATGCAATTTTTCCAAACAACCTTGGTGTACCAGTGATAAAGTTAATTCAAGAGTTGCAAACTGAAGAAAATGATATGATCAAAAGAATAAATTAGACCATTCATCTTCAGCAAACCATAGAGGAAGGTTATAACAAAGGATTGCAGAAACAAGACAGCATTAAAAAGATTTTTGATAGAAGAACAAAGGCCAGCAATTTCAAGATTGGGGACAAAGTTTTAAAGTGGAAATCAAGGAGGGAAGAGAAGGGAAAGCATGGAAAATTTGACAACCTATGGCTTGGCCCTTACTCTATTCATTCAGCTGCTGGTAACAATGCATTTTACTTACAGGAGTTGGATGGAGCAGGATTGTTTGGGGGTCCTGTCAATGGCAGGATGCTCAAGCATTACTTCTCTTGATCCATACTATGTTCTAAAAGCCTTATTTTTCTTTTTTCCATTATAAATATCTCATCCACCATTGCATTCAAAGTTAGAAAAATTAAAAATTCAAAAACAATGAAAATAAAAGAAAAGAGGGCAGATTATGAAAACAAGAAAGGTATAGCCCCATACCAAAAGAGAAACAAATTCTGAAAGTGTGCAAGCTTAAATGCCACTCCTGAAAAACACACTTCTAGTTAGTCAAACAACCTAATCTTGACTAATTAGCTTTAAATTTTCTGCTGATAGGACAGGGAATTCAATTTGCCAAACTGTTTAATCTTGGCTTATCAGTAGATAGATTAGGATAGAAATCAAAGGTTCAAACATGAAACAAAACCTGAACCTAAGTTTCCGAAAGAGATGCCTCAAATTGGTCTTATTTTCTGAGTCAAAGGATGTAAAAGATCTGGTTCTATTAGCTCAAAATCTGAACCAGAAAGCAAGGAAGAAACAACTCAAACAAGAATCAAAACAGAGATGTGAAAGGACGAAGGAAGTGTTTTAAAATTTCAGATTTTAATCCTTCCATTTTGATTTAATTTTTCCGTAAGATATGTGTCTATGTGTAGCTTGTCTTTATGCCATAGATCACAACAGTCAAACAGTTTAATCTTGACTTGACTATTTTTTAAATTTATGTTTTAGAAATTTAGAGAATGAAAATCTGTTGGACAGTTTAATCCCAACAGATGGTAGATTAGGTAGACAATCATCTGAACTCAACTGTTAAATCTGAGTTCATGGAGAAATAAGGAGTAAAATTAGATTAGATTTACTGCTTTCAAAAGAATAAAATGTTGTAAAAGAGTTTGCCAATCCAAGTGCAATCTAATGAAGGAAAAAATGTTAGATCCGTAGGATTGGGTAGGTAGAAATTTGTATTGATCAAGATCCATTTCTTTTATGGCTGCTAATATGTTTTCAGAGCACATTATCCACAGAAAGAAAGGAAGCCCAATGGATTAGGCAACTGATCAGCCTCCCAGAGAACATTAAAGGATCAGGCACAGCTCAGCCTTTCAGAGAATGCAGGTCTGAATTCTTGATGCCTTCAAGAAGGCACCATCCCCAAGTGGAGCCACTGTTAGCCACCTATAAATATTTGTTATACCAAAAGGTGGCGAAGACTGTTTGAGCCTTCAAAGAACAAATTTCATTACTAAAATTTGTTGGCTCTTGAAGACTCTTGAAGGCCTCCTGCCTTTTCTCTGTCCAAAGCTTCACTGATATTCCCATTTTTCAACTCATAAATTCTGATTATTTCCAAGCCAGAATGCTGCTCCAAATTCATCTTTTTTCCCTTTCTCCCAATCAAAATTGACCCTCATTTTTCCCTCCTCTTTCTCCATAAAACTCCTCAATTCTCATGTTCGTTTTTCTCCCTTTCAATGAAAATCCCCTTTCCATAGTTTGAAACTTGTTTTTAAAACAACTATATCGGAACCCTCATTTCCTTTGAAAAATGTTGAAAAACCATAAAAAATACATGGTTTAGTCTTAAGCCCCCTCGGGCTAAGTTTTAAACCCCTTTACCCATTAACTCTCGGGCACATCGCTTCCCATGCGCCCGCGGCCCCGCAGTCGGGCGCCAGA
Organism: Pinus albicaulis; assembly: GCA_034641835.2. Classification (NCBI taxonomy): domain Eukaryota; kingdom Viridiplantae; phylum Streptophyta; class Pinopsida; order Pinales; family Pinaceae; genus Pinus; species Pinus albicaulis. The sequence goes on along the minus strand of CM076580.1, from coordinate 219,305,633 downwards.
CCTTTTTATTATATATTTTTCACCCCTCCCATCTCAAAACCTTCGTTTAAATTTAAAACCTTGGGTTTTAAATTATTTTACATTTTTTCCATCGATATCATTTTTTAAACCATTCCGCATCGTCGATCTGATCTGCAGATCGGACAGTGCGGAGTGCGTCTTTCCGTGGTCCCCACCGCCTGAAAGCCGGTTGCCCAAAACCGGCGGTATCCATCGCACCGCCTTTGGGAAAAAGTTTGTTTTCCCCCGATGGCCAGCGATTCCATACACTTGCCCCCAAGCGTCTTGTGTACTATTTACAAAACCGTCGTCCATCCGCCATCCATCATGCATTAACGTTCGGACCAGGATGCCCAGCGATATCGCTGTCCATCGTTCGATTTGGGGCGGGCCATCCAACGGTGATCGCTCACCGAAGATGCCCGAAAATTAACGAAGGTGCCCACGCGATAACCTGGCTATGGCGCGGTGGAAAATCAACCTCCACCGTTGATCTGATCTGTAGATCGACAGTCCATATTCCATCACCCGTTTTCCTCCGTTTGACTTTCAAACCTCCGCTCCCGACCGCCGATCTCTGCGCGATCAATGGCTCAGATTCGATCTTCTTCCGCCCATTCTATGTTCTCTCCTGGTTAACCCCGACCGTTGGATGATGCCATCCAACGACCACGCTTCCTCCACTCGTCCTTTGAAGCAGTCAACCTATAAACGCATGGATTTCATAACTTTGTTTGTATTTTGCAATGCTTTAAGCAATTTTCTGCTAAAATTGAGAAAATTCGAAAGTAGAGGGTGATGATCCTCCCTCTTTCGATTCACCAAGGGAAATCAATCACAGGTGTTCAATTTCATGTTTCATCGGTGTTTATCCAGGCACTGATGCCACATAACCCTGCACGACCCTGCATCTCAGCAAAAACCATGGATTTAACACAGTGAAAGAGTATCAGAGACAAAGACCAGAATTTACCAGAACAGAGGATTAAAGGACAGATTTTCCAAGATTACGTCTAAGATTCTTATCAAAAGCCTAATCCCCAAATAAAACACAGTTTACAGAAAACCTAAAATGTTTTGTCAAGCCGGAATGCCTCCACCGCCACAACCTGAGGCAAATTGATTCCTCAGCTACCACAGTGCCACCTATTCCTCAAAGTACTCAAATCAGAGGCCGAAGTTATTGATAAAATGAATATTTTTGTCTCAACGCGGCCAGAAAGTTACTTCTGCAAAGAAAATTAATGCAGAGGATATCTGCAGAGTAACCCTAGCATCACACAGAGCCTCGAAGGTCAAAAAAAGCTCCCACAGAGCTTAATATTTATGTAAAAACATTTAATACAGAGGATACATATGTAATATTCTTCATTGAGCCCCTCAAAGGCCCAGAAACCATTAAGACTGTATTAATTTTAATTGAGATCTTTTATCATATCTCACCTCCTCATCCTTCTATAAATACTTCTGCAGAAGATGAGTGAGGTGTTGGTTGTAGAAATTTGATATACACTTGAGCTAAAACTTCTGATTGTACATAGTATTCACTAGCTCTTGGAGCTCTGCTGGCGATAGATAGGTTAGGTTGAGATGTGTAGACGGTTGCTAACCTAAAGCACTGGACTTAAAGCTGTAACTGGTTTGAAGCATCAATACAAGCTGATGTATGGGATCCTGGTCTATGTTGACGGTGATGTTTTCCTTATTGTAACCTGTTATTTTGTTTCTTTTTCCATCTGTGTTTCATATTCTCTTATAAAGAACAACATGCATAGAGTTAGGACCTACTGTATATCAGTAACCTTCTCTGACTAAAAATCTTTATCCGAATGTTTTCTTCTATCTGTGTTATTTAGGAATGAATTAATTCAGTTTAAGCATAGGAATGTTGGTGTTCCCTCGTCTTATTGTCTTAGCTGAATGTTATTCTTAGATTTTATTTTCAGTATACGTTTCGTGAAGATGAACTGAGGAAGATATGGTGAGCCCTGGTCCCAGTATGATCCCGCAGACTATATGATTGTTTCCCTTGGAATGTGTTAAAAGCTGGCTAGTTTCAAAGCACTTACCAGATCTTAGGCCATTCCGTTGTATCTTTGTTTTTGTCTTGAAAGTAGCCAAGTAAAGAAGAGCTAGGAGAGGATTTTTGGTGAGCCCGGCCCGCTAGTTTCTACTCCAAAAGTTGCCTTCAAGTTTCCCTTTGTTTTGAGATGTTTTCTATTGAAAGTGTATCAAAGGCTGGCTAGTTTCAAAGTACTTACCAGATCCTATTTTAATTTTATGTTTCTCTTGAGTCCATGTCAAAGGCTGGCTAGTTTCAAAGTACTTACCAGATCCTGGGCTGCTCTTGATTCTGCATCTGTCAATTTCTCTTTCTTACTGTATCATTTCATTCCATAAATCAATATTCAAAGAGATCCTTAGACATAGATGACTTGCCCCATAGACCACTCTTGCCTCTTGCTTTTCCAATTAAACCCTATTATGACTCCATAGCCCAATGGACTAAAACCTGCAATTATCTATATTTTTGGCCAAAGCTTACTCTGATTGCTTGCAACTTCTCACCTTTGGAACTTTTTATCTTCAGGACTTTCCGCCTTAGACTGAAATCATGCTCAACCATCCAAAAACAAAACAAACCCTTGGCCTTCATAACTAGCCTAATATCATAACCCCAAACTTCAAAGACAAATCCATCTTTGTACATATTGGAGAGATCCCTTTCCGGATTTAGGAGGGCTAGATCCTAGAATCCCAAAGTTGGTTGAAACGATGTTGTTTCTGCAGTTTTAGTCTCACCAATCTGATAAAATTACAGGGACCTAACAGAGTAATATATATTTCATCATAATTCATTTGCAACAGAATGTTTATGTGGACTCATGCTTGAAATATAAGCAAACTCTCTCTTTCAAACAAATATTTATTATGAATAGAAACTTTACGAGCTTATAGAAAAATATTTTTTTTTAAGAGAATATGGCTCATAAGTAGTTTTGGATTTGTTTTATGGCAATGGAACCATGGGTCTTACACTAGCCAAATGTAAAGTATTTCTATGGCTATGAAGTGGTCCCTGTTGGAAAGTGTAACTAGGTTTGGTTTTCATATTGACTATGTAATTATGTATTTATGTAATGAAGAAGAAAAAGATAATAAAATGCATTTTTGTTAAGCTTGCTTCATGGGTTTCATGAGAAAGGATTTTATTATAGGTGAAAGAATTATTCTTGATGTCTTTTAGGGATTTTTAATCTTTTCATAAATGTACTAATTAGATTCACGCATATGAAGTGTCACTCATGTAAAATCAATGATTTGTGCCTCAAGACCTTTTCAAACCAGCTTGTAAACAAGACTCAAGAATGGTGCTAACACCCTTGATCAAATTAGCATTATACTCACTTACAATATCTCTCCAAGTCAGCCTATAAACAACAAGAAAATTTGTCTTACAAGCAGTGCACATGTTGGCTCATGAACCGTCACACCTATTCATGGTCATGTCGACTTATTACAGGTATTGACCTTTATTAATAACCCACTTGACTGCGTAGAAAAAAAATAGAATAATTCAGATCATTCTGAGTTTTTTGGACATATTTGAGGCTATATTATAGTGACATGATATGTGGTTTGGTGCAGAATAGGCAGTGAAAGAAAGGAGTTACATTTTGAGTATAAATAGTGAAGAGAAGGGAAAATATTATGTTACCGTGTTTGGTATATAAGCTTTGGATATCTCTGCTAGGTGGCATATCACACTTTGTAGGTACAAAAAGAAGTTAAGGGTTAACGCAAGTGCTACAAGGAGGATCGAAGAAGTAACTAGATTCTAGATAGACCAAGGGCTATAAGAATGAAGTATATGCTACAACAAGGAGGTCGAGAATATTTCATCTAGGAACCGAGATTTCCTAGAGTCAAGGAGTGCAGAAAGAAGGAAGAATACAGTTAGATACCAAGCTCTCTAGTCCTGGTGTCGAAAGGTACAGGACGATGTGGAAAAGAAGGATCGGCTTAAGGAGTCTAGGAAGAAGCAATGACAAGGTATTGGAGGCATACAAGGGCTAAGGGTATATGTCATCATGGTCATGGTACTTTTCAAGTAAAAGTTTATAAGAAGAATTTCTTGTGGGTTTTCCTCTCCAAAAGGGAGAGGATTTGGCCCTAACTCGAAGAGCCTAAATTTGTGCCTCTTGTGTGTTGGTAATTGACTTGATGAAAGACACAATAAGCTAAGAAGAGAGGACATAAGTAACTGAAGTAAGTTCACAAGTAATTATCAAGTAGACAATTTGAATTAAACCTAGCCCTACCTAATTCTCAACATGTTATCAGCGCTAAGGTGATGAAGTCAAAGGGTTATTTTTCAAAGATACACTCAAGGATAAATAGGTAAGAATAATTACTCTATAAAGCATCAAAATCAAAGTCAAAGTCTTCACTGAAAATTCAAATCAGTTTGCAAGAAATTTCTCAAGTCATCTCAAGAAGACCTTCAAAGGATCCACTCATCAAGGAGATGATATTTGCAATCAAATAATTATGATATTGAAGACATTTTTGGAAGACACATCATCAATATCCATCCAACACTATCCAACATCTTTGAAGAATTTTAAAGTAATCATCTAAGACATCCTTAATCCAAGATCACCTACTTTGTAGAATTCAATCTAAGAAGGAGTTCACGCTCATTTCAACCTGAAAGTGACTAGAGTCATATTTTGTCTATTTCTTGACTCTTAAAATATGAAACAATATATTTTTGTTTCAATGTCATAAAATTAATTTCCCATGATCACATGCACGTTAAAGATATTTTCTTAGCTTTTTTTTGATTAATTCCTTAGTGTATGATCTTGGAGCCTCGATTTGGTTATCTTGATTCTCTTCTATTTTGAAACATTGTTCTAGTGGTAGAACCACCAGTTTTTTCATTCTCTTCAATACCCCCTAGTGGTGATCCTTCTCCTGAATTTTCTTCAGAAGCATCTCAACCCACTAGGTCTATTGATTTTTGGCAATCTCTTCTTCCGAGTATCTTACCTCTCGCTACCCGATCTCCTCTTGAAGATCCATTTGATACCAATTGGCAACCTCGGGACGCTTGGTCTGGTTTTGGGAATGTGCAAGACTTCCCTCCTCTTACTTCGGAACAACCTTTACTAGCTACTACCTTATTCGACACTGTTCGTCGTCTTTTTCATGATCATCTGGCTTTATCTGACATGGATTCTTCAAGTCTCATTAGTAGTGAAGAGCTTTATGTTTCTACAGGATATTATCAGCTCCCTCCGAAAAGCTTTCCTTATGTCTCAGATCAACCTTCCTCTCAGCTAGTATCTCTCCCACGTGGTTATCATACTTTGGGTCAGATTATTTTTGGCGTTCAATCGTTGTATCAGAACCCGATATGGTCTGATACACTGACTCCCTCAAGAAGTTCAATTATCTCAATATCGGAGGCATCGCCCTCAACTCCTATGACGTCGATGATTGTCACCTCTTTTCCTATCTGACCCATTGTCTATGTGGCTTCGTCTGCACCGGTTTTTAGTACGACTCAATCGTCATCAGGGTCTGCCGCTCTTTGTAGGTCCATTTTTATTAATCCCACACTACCTGTTAGGTCCGCCGTGAGTGGATCACAACCTCACGTTGTAGGATCCCAACTTGTTAGTAGTGCGCCTATGGTTTATACTTCCATTCCTAGTGGTTATACATTTGATGAGTATCTTTTGGCTATTCAACAACAACATTCTACCTCTCAGGATCTTCAGCAGCAAAATTCCACCCCTCAGGGTTCTCAGCAGTTGAAAAATTATGGTAATCCTCCATATCATTTTGACGTGTATGGTATCCTCATATATTTGCCTCCGATTGATCCTAACCAAACCGTTTACCAGTCGGGACAACCCTTGGGCCCACAAGGACCACCCTTTCAGGGACAACCTTTGGTCCAACAGGGACAACCCTCTGGTCCACAGGGACAACCTTATGTTCTGCAAGGACAAGCCTTACAGGGACAACCTTCAGCCCAACAAGGAAAACCATCTGATCCTTCTAGTAAACCTCAAATTCAACCAGGAGCATCTTATGTTCCCAAGGGGGAAATATATCCACCATAGGGACAAACTTTTGTGCAACAGCACCAACCTTCTGTTCAGCAAGGTAAAAATTTTGTACAATAAGGAAAACCCTACAGTCCTGCACTGGGTCAACCTAGTTTTGAGGGACAACCTTGCCCATCCCAACCATCGGGCCAAACTTTTCCACAAGGGAAATTCAGTGGCTCTCAATATCCAGGGCAACCTACCCTGCAGGGACATTCTCCCCAACCTCAATATCTGGGTCAACCTGCTCCGCTGGGACAACTCGTTCAACCTCAAGGTGCTACTTACCTTCCTCAAGGTCATTCTTAGATAGTCTATAGTGTGCCCCAAGATTTCACTTATTTTCCTCAAGGTCAATCCCAGATGGTGTATAATTCACCTCAAGGAATTGCTTATGTTCTACAGCAAAATCCATATGTTGCTCAACAAGGACATCAATGGTATGCTCAAAATAAATATCCCAGTCCTCAACCCATGTATGGGCAGAACTATCCAGCTTATAACCCCTATGGACAGAATCCTCCAGGACAAAACATATGGGGGAAAAATTTCTCTCAACTTGGGTGGAATGCTAATACTGGTCTTTATCAACGACCTGCAATGCCTTTCGATCCTAAATTACCTTTTCTTGCAACATTGGAACTTCCTGATGTGTCAAAGTTGACGAACGATCCAATCCTTCATAACCCATATTGGCCTCTAGTTCCAACCAAAATTCCTGGCGATTTTCCCAAGTTTGAGGGAAAGTCCGGAGAAGACCCCCAAGCGCATGTTCTAACATTCCATATTTGGTGTTCCTCTAACTCTTGGGTTGACGATTCCATTCGACTCCATCTTTTCCAATGAACTCTCACTGGTTCCGCTGCCAAGTGGTACATTGAATTATCCCATGGTGTCTTCCAAGATTTCAACTCTTTAGCCATGGATTTTCTCACGCACTTTCAGTTATTGGTTCGATATGAAACCGAGACAAACCTCCTCACATCCTTGAAATAAGATCGAGATACTCATATCTCTGATCATATTCATGAATGGAGGTGTTATCGTCGCTTGATCAAGTTTGAAATTCCTGATCAGCTCCTAACTGATTGGTTCACTACGTCCTTAGTTGCTCCGATTGCTAAGGACATTGCTATGGGGGCCTGCATTACTGAGGAAAAAGCCATCGCTCATGCCTAGTACCTTAATCTTGTATACTCTCACTCCGACACATTGTACGAACTCTTGCTTGATGCCCCTCAACCTGGAACTTCCAAAGCACCGACGATGCCATATTTCGATGGTATCATCGGTTCCGTGTCTTAGACTTCTCGGAAGTCTTCATATTCGAATCCTGCGAAGCAAAAATTGACTCCTTCCAATGATACTTCTTCTCAACCGATTCCAAATTCTGGTAAAACCACGGAGGTGAATGTCGTCCAGTTTAATCCGGCAAATAAAACTTCCAAGGGTAAAAAGAAGGGTAAAGGTAAGGCCAAAGCCGATGCCCGAAACAAGATTCTCAGAAATCTCGTTTTGATGATGGTTCGCAACACAAACTGAAGTACCCTTGTTTGATTTGTGACGAAGAGAATTACACCAAGGACTGTCCCCGACGAGCCAAGGTGAGTCGATTTCTCAAAGGCACTCAGGGAAATCCTGTTGTTCTCAAAGAAATGTTCCCGTCACAATAGATTCAGTTGGTAGAGCAACCTCATTCCTCTGCCCCATTTAGCTCTCAGGTTTTCATGATGAATAGTTCTGCATCTGTTTCTATTGCTACCCAGTTGAAAGATTATATCGAACCGCATCAAGTAGCGGAGAAGGAACTTTTTGATGGTCCTCCTCCCTCGCCTACTTCTGGCCCTCTTTAGATTGAAAGGCCCAGTACTAAGCCCATTGTATGACCACCTTCCAAATTTGTACTCCATAAGTCTTCCTACAATCCTAACACCCATGTTGCTCAACGTGATAATATTGTTGAGATCTGGCTCAGGCGCCATCTGCTATGTATGCATTGGAAGTCCTTCAGATTTGTCCATCTCAATGGAAGATTTTTTGTTTTCCATCGGTGGGGTTGATGCCGCTGATTCGAGCCTTATCACTTTCGACTTAGAGAATTTCATCCCATGTCTCCCTCACCAACTTGCACTCATCATCCAAGTTGGGATTAATAGAAATAATATCCATCGAGCGATCGTGGATGAGGGTGCATCTACGTGCATCATGTCATCTACCTGCTGGAAAGCCATAGACTCTCTAGCTCTCAATTCACCTCCAAATTCTCTAGAAGCGTTTGATGGAAGAGAATCTAATCCTCTAAGTTTTCTCACTAGTTTACTGATCACGTTAGAAGGGAAAACAGTTAACGTTGAGGTTGAAGTAGTTGATGCCAAGCTCAATTACAATCTTCTCCTCGGTTGTAGTTGGAATCATGCCATGTTGTCCGTTCCTTCCTCTATCTTTCGTGTTCTCTGATTTCCGCACGAAGGGAAGATCATCACTATTGATCAGTTGTCTTTTTTCACTTCTTCATATTCCGAGAGCAATGTTCCATATGTAGATCAAATTCCTACGCCTTATGAGAGCATAGGGCTAGGTATTTTCAAATATCCTGCCTCATGGGTATTTTTCCTCTTCCTCCACCCAATATTGTTCAGGTTAACATGATCTCCAGGTCTTCTGATCCGTGGATCATCCCTTCGCCCGAGCAGGTCGATTCATTTGGCGATTCGATGCTGTTAATTCCGATCGAGATTGATTATTGTAAACTTGTTTCAGCTTTGGATCCTCTGTCCTCTACTCATGTTCCTTTGATTATGTCTCTTGACACTTATTCTCAATCCCCCTGGCTCGGCGATTCAGATTCGCCTGATCCCTTAAATGATATATTTCACTCCGATCAGGCCATCGTGGAAACTATGTCTCAGGAGGATTTCCGTTGGGATGATAGTCATCATCATTCTTTATTCATGCCTGGCCTTGGGGCCATGTCTACGTGTCTCGAGAAGTTCACCTCTCATGTTCCTTCTCCTCTGCTTGACATGCCCATCATGATACATGAATTATTTTCAAAAGGTAACTTGGGAAACATCACAAAGATGATGCCTATTGATATCTCCGTCAAACCGGGGATTTTTTAGAACATCCATATTGGGGTGACTTGTTCTCCCAATGAGATCGAGATCTATACTAGTCTCTTCTATGAGTTTCACGATGTTTTTGCATGGTCTTACAAAGAAATGCCTGACATTGACCCAATTATAGTGGTGCATGAAATTCCTACTTATCCTAGTGTGAAGCCTATTCGCCAGCGTCTTCGTCCTGTGCACCCTAGAAAGGCAGTTGCTATTAAGGGAGAAGTTGAAAAACTTCTTAAAGCTGGTTTTATCTATCTGATTCCCTTGACAGAATGGGTTTCCAATACTGTTCTTGTGGATAAGAAGCAAGGTATTATTTGTGTCTGTGTTGATTACCGTGATATCAACCATGCTTTCCCTAAGGATAATTATCCCACTCCTTTTATGGACTAGATCATTGATGATTGTGCTGGGAGTGAGATCTTTTCCCTTATGGATGGGTTTTTTGGTATAACCAGATTAATATTCTTCTGGCTGATCAACACAAGACCGCATTTATCTATCCTTGGGGTACCTCCACCTATAAAAAGCTCCCTTTCGGTCTTGAAAATGTTGGGTCTACATTTCAATGAGAAATTTCCTATTCTTTCTACGATATCAAGTGCATTTTTCAACCTTATTTGGATGTCCTTCAGGCTCATTCAGCTAAGCGTAACAAACACCCTGATCATCTCCGTCAAATTTTTCTTCGTTGTTGATGTTATAACATCCATCTTAATCTGCATAAGCGTGTCTTCTGCGTTGACTCCGGTAGACTCTTAGGGCTTATCGTCTCTAAAGACGGGATACGTCTCAATCCACTCAAATTTGAAGCCATTGTTAATATCCCTTATCCTTCATCCTTACATCAGCTGCAGAGTCTGTAGGGGAAAGCTAACTTCGTGCGCTGTTTCTTCCTGAACTATGTTGAAGTGGCCAAAGGATTTACGAAATTTCTTAAGCAAGGCGTCCCGTTCCTTTGGGATGAGATCGCCCAAAAATATTTCGATGCACTGAAGAAGTTGTTGGTCAATGCTCCTCTATTGTGTCCTCCCAATTATCATCGTGATTACTCCCTCTATTTGGCTGTCATGTTTAGCACTATTGTTATGGTTCTGGTACAGACGATGATGATGGTGATGAGCATGTAATTTATTATCTGTCTCATAATCTCCTTGATACTGAAACTCACTACGCACATGTCGAGAAGTTGGCGTTGGCTGCTATCCAAGATGTTCAACGTTTTTGTTACTACATTCTATTGTGCATGGTGACTGTGATTTCTGATTGCAACACTATGACATACATATTGACTGGTCAATTGCTGGGCGGGAAATAATCAAAGTGGATTTTTATCCTCCAAGAGTTTGATTTGGAGTTCACTACCGCCAAGTTGAAGAAGTAATTAGTCTTCGCTGATTTGATCTGCTCTCTCCTTTCTGATTCTGCTCTGTCTGGTCGCGAGGAACACATTCCGGATGACACGTTTTTTCCTATTAGCACTCTCAATCCTTGGTATGGTGATATCATCGTATATCTTTAGAATTATACCTTTTGATCTGAGTTGACGAAGAATGCTCGTCAATGCATCTACCATCATTCGCAACCTTATTGCATAGTCGGAGATACTCTCTACCACATCGGAGCTGATTCCGTTCTCTGCCAGTGTTTGACTCTCGAGGAGGCTGAAAAGGTCATGAATGACTGTCACATTGGCGCCTATGGTGGTCACATGTTTGGATATGCTACTGTACAAAAAAAAAAATTCGTGCTGGGTATTTCTGGCCCACCATCCTTAAAGACTGCATTGTTGTTGTTCGTAAGTGCCATGATTTCTAGATTTATCAGCGCACGATGTGCGTGCCACCCTCACATCTTCATCCTGTCATTACCGTTGGTCCCTTTATGAAGTGAGGCATCGATTTTATGATGTGTAACCCTCACTCAGCTGGGGGGCATGCTTATATTAGCGTTGTCATTGATCACTTCATGAAATGGGCCGAAGCAATGCCTACACTTACAACTGACAGTAAGACAACAACACAATTTCTATTCAATCATGTCATTACTAGGTTTGGTGTCCCTCAAGCCATTGTTACCAATCATGGATCTCATTTTCATCATTACATGATGGTTGAGTTGACTTCTAAGTTGGGTCTGAGTCACGATAGCTCAACGTCGTACTACCCTTAGGCCAATGGCCAGGTTGAAGCCGTGAACAAAGTTCTCGTCACTATGCTTCAACCTACGATTGGGATGCACAAGTTAAGCAAGCATCTGATGTTTTTTTGAGCTCTCTGGGCTTACCGAACCTCAGTGAAGGATGTGACCGGATTCACTCCATTCTGTCTTGTCTATGGTCTGGAAGCTACCCTTTCGATTGAATGTGAAACACCTTCTCTCAAGATAGCTGTAGAATTGTTGCCTAATACTTCACCGGAAGAAGAGCGTCTTCCATATTTAGAGAGGCTTGATGAAACTCGCTACTTTCATGTTCTTGTTATAGAAGCACAAAAAAAGAAAGTAAAAGCTCATTTTGACCAGTCAGTTTGCCCTCATTCCTTTATAGAAGGAGACCTCATCCTCCTGTACGATCAAGCTCACGATAAGCTGGGGGCAAGAAAATTCCAACCCATGTGGCATGGGCCCTACATTGTTAAGCGCGTTTTGAAGAACGCGGCTTATGAGTTTATTTATTATGAAGGTTATCCTCTGGATCAGCCTAGAAATGGGTTGTATCTAAAAAACTATTATGCATGAGTTTCTCGTGCATGTTTCTTTTGTACATAGGTGTTTTTTCATTTTTGTACATTTTTGGCTTGGCGTGATTTGCGAGCATTTTTCCTGCTTATTAGGTCGTTTCTTATTATGCAGATGTCTATTACTCCTTATGTCGGTTTCACATATGGTGCCTCCTGCAGTACCCAGAATCTGTCCTCCACAGCCTAGGTGATTTATAATCCTGCTGGTGAGTTGATAGATCTACAAGGTATTTTTCTAGGACGTACTACAAACAATGTCATTGAATATAGTGTTGTCATTGAACTCTTAACTGAGGCCATTGCTCTTGATATTCCGGCATTGATTGTTAACTTAGATTCTCAGCTTGTCATTCTTTAGCTTAATGGATATTATTCTGTTAGACATCCTCAAATCTTAAGGTTGTATTTGCGTGTTCGTTTGCTGGAAATAAATTTTGATTACATCACATATCAACATATTCCTAGACAAATGAATTCATTAACTGATATAGTAGCTAATATTGTATTATATATACATTTGCGTAATTTATAAAACATCATCATCACATGACAAGATTCATAATAGGAAAATAGATGTATATATATATATATATATATATATATATATATATATATATATCGAGTGTTTGCATCCACGTGCATCATAAGTTCAAAAAATATGTATGTTTTGGTTACATCGTGAGACATCATGTATCTCAAAAAATATGCAGAAATAAAATGCCTAGGTGTCTAGTCAGCGTGATGCTCATGATAGCATGTCACTGCATGTACGAGCTGCCTCAATAAGCGATGAACACGATTCGACACCCCTGCAGTGTGTCTCTGGTATGCGCGAGGAACATCGTCAAATCTCGCATAGTCTGGGATTCTACTGGTAAGTCCCTCCAAGTTGCGCATGATTTCCTCCTCCTCGCTTCCCTCACCATGAGGGGCCACATCAAAATCACGAGGAATTCATCATGCTATTGGAGACATTCCTGCAGGTCTTTCTAGGCCAACATCTGTCAATACATGGATCAACATTAGAATATGCAAAAAAAAAAAATCATAATACTCGTTTAAAAAAAAATTAGCCTTACCCAATGCTTCATCCCAATCCTCTCTTGATGGGAGTGGGAGATCCGCATCACCGATAAAGTCCATGCCAAAATAGGGCCAGTCCTCCACGACAATCAACTGTCAGCAGAGCCACTCGAAAAACTCCAGTCTCCAGGACATCTGTTGACCGCCTCCTCATCTTGGCATCAAATCTGCCCATCGGACCATCGATGGCTCTTGGGCTGGTGGTGTAGGAACTATCACTTCCTGAGGTTGGAATATTGGTAACCATTCTAGGATGAATGGTACAAGGATGGACCCATAGCCAAACTGTTTCAACTTACCATTCTTGCATTTCGTCAACTGGTGTTTCATGTTGATCATTACCACCTCTACCCAGTTGTAGAGAGTAGTTGTGTTTTTATGGCCTCATGGAGAGCCTGAAATCATGGAGCTCATGTAATGGTGTGCAACACTACTTTCAGTGCCAAATCCGGGATAGTTTAGATATCCACCTTCCCACTCTTGGATCCTTTCCTCGCCCCTCAACACACTGTGTCGATAACCATGCTCATGTTTTCCATTGTGGGCCAAGTACCTATCAGGATTGGTACTGCCCCCCTCTGTGACAATCCCGTTATGAAATAAACATCTGAGACTTCAATCTCTAACTCCTGGTCATGAATTATGAACCTTTCTCGGTCAATGTCCCAGACACTGAACAAGTACTGTAGTAATTATGATTGAGCTATGTGACATGGTGCCATAAAGAATTTCTTGAGCTTGCAATCCCTAAGGACGTCCATGTATCTCACATTTCCCATACCTAGCTCATATTCTTCACTATGTTCTCTTTCCTTCCATTAGATTTCCATTTTTCTCTTTCACACTTGCAAAAACATCATTGGGGTTATCATTAGTCAATTCATTACTATTTGAATGTTTAAAACAGGCTTATTGTTTGAATTCATAAGCTAAAATCGTGTCACGGTTGGCGCGACTATTTTAAAAATAGTCGCGCCAATTGGAGTGTCCCTGTTTGAATTCAAGGCCAGTTGGAGTGAGTCCGTGCCCGATACCTGCGCCGACCACCACGCCCTAGTTTTTAAAAAACCCCTCCACAGATCTACACATTGGATTGCAGGCAACGAAATGTATATCAAAATGCAGGCAAGGGTGTGAGCTCTTACTTGGAACAGATGGATTCATGATTGACCTTCTAGATTGTCCATTGTCAGCTCCACAAAATCACAGTGAAAAAATGGTAAAAATTGCTCACAAGAGGTAAAAGTGAAAAGTAATTTATTTTTATTATTTTTGGCATTTTATAAACTTTTCAAAACTCTAATTAGTTTTTTGAGTATATTTTTCGATTATTTTGCTATTTTATCTCAAAAAATGGGTTTTACGTGCGTTTCTTGTGCAGCAATAGGTCCTCAATGTAATGGCGATGAAGTAACGAGTTATATTTTATACTTTTTCAGAGTCGATAAAAACACGAAAAAGTTACCCTTGGAGTCATCTTTCACCTCTTTTCTGACTCTCGAAAATTGAAAAGATTGCCAAGACTCTTGTCATTTTGAACCCATTAAAGGCTGCGAAATGATATCTACCCAGTATACATTTATCGCTTTTTCGGGTTGGGATAGATTATTTACAAAAAAGGAATACCTTAGCCTATCGCAACTAAGAGGTTCTCTCAGACATATTTTTCTACCTTTTCGGATTTGTGAGATTACCTACGAAAAGGGACTGCTAGGCTTTTATTTTCTTCTTCTTTTCAAACTCTCTAAATATGAAAATATGTTGTGTTCTTCCTTTGTAAAACTCGTTAAAACCTACATGACATCGGAAATCATCACCATGACGTAACCGAGTTCTTCTTTCCTAGGGCTCGTAAAATGTACTAGGATGGCTTTGTCCAAAGGACAAACTTACATGACAAGCATATTCTATTCCCTTCAAGCTTTTTTTCCAAAAATAATTTGGGTACTCGCCAACAATGGTGGGGGAAAATGGAACCAGTTCTTAGTCTTGTCGGCAGTATGTCGCTCTTGAACATGACACTCATCTGCATTCGTGTCGGATTGGGGACATCCCACTTCATCATTTTTTTTGCCTCCATGGGTTTGGGTAATATCTTTTGACCTCTCATCTACTCTTTGCCACGTCATCATGACCTCAGATCCCTTGATGTAAAATACTGCCATTTCCGGAGTCGGGTCGCCGATATGTTCAAGAGAATTTTTACTTTGCAATTTTCAACCTCTAATCCTTTGATTGGTCCTAATTCACTCTCATCTTATTCCTCTATCTCCTGTTGATGATGTAGAAAACATTATGGCCCTCCTTCGACCATGTCACTTCCTGTCGACTTCAACGCATTATCCAGGGAGCTAAACTAGAGACTCCTTTCCAGTACCTTGGAGCTTTCATGCCTCAATGGCAAGTTCCTCGCATTCGACGATAGGTCCTCATCATTGGCCTTCAATCGAGTGATTCTACGGGTGTTTGATGCCAGATCATTGTTCACATTCTGTGGATTGTACTAGTTGTACCTTGAGAACCATTTTCATTATTGGTGGTTTCTCTCGTGCCTGTTAAAAACTTTCATCATTGGCTGGTAATCAGGTGACTTTCTTGCATGTTCGACTTCAGCTCACATATTCGCATGCTTGAATTTGTACTTTTTCGGGTCGAGATGGAGCACAAGACCCTAAGTTTTGTCTAATAAAATCCAAGTTGTGAGATCATTTTGGTTTATCATGATTATATGCATGACTCTTTTGATTGGATGGCTGGGACCATACCTGAGTCTATTTATTGATCCTTCTTGCTGGATGGTTGTGTCCATACCTTGGATCGTGTTTTTATATGTACTCTATTATGGATGGTTGCACCCATGCCACATGTTCATGTATCATAGATATCAGTTGTACTTGTACTTGGAGGTCTTCGAACGGTAGTTTTTTGGTTTGAACACGTTCTCGTAAATAATTTCACTCATCCCTCTCTCTTAGACCTCATACTTTAGGGGGCATCTGTTACACAGTATTTTTTCACAATCCCTGCAATTCCCATCCCGCACATTGGAGGACCATTTCTGTGAATTCTGTGTATTTTCATGCCTTGAAAAAGTGTCATTGCATCCCTTAGCATGAGAAGAACATTTTCTCTGTTCACTATTCCTAGAGTAGACTCTCAAAAACATATGATTTTGGGTCAGCGCTGGCAGGCAGTTATGGCCTTGCGCCCATACAGAAATTAGCACTGGGCCTTGTGCCCATTGGCGCTCTATCTCAGTGGACTATCCGCGCCAAGCTATTTTTGGAAAAAAATTTAAATAGAAGTGAAATTTCCATCCCAACCACTTCGTGGGCGGAGTCAACATCGGTTGTTTGACTGAATAACGTCTAGGACCTTCTTTGGCCTCTTGTTTCCTACTTTTTTGCAACTCCCCAAAGGATAAGGTCTCCCTTCCACCTTATGAGGGATCCCAAACCACCTCCTCCTAACCTATAAATACATCTCTCTCACATAGATGCAGCTAGCTGAAATGATTGAATAGCTGACAATCCTTAGTATAGTTGGATAGCAGGTGTGAGATAGAGCAGAGAGAGAGACCCATTGTCAAGAGAGAGCCTAGGCTTATTGCCTCGCCAAGTCTAATTCCCTGATGAATGCTTGAGACACATTTAATTGAAGTCGCTAAAGGAGGCTGCGACGTCAAGGCTTATTTGGTTGTAATCTCTTTCTCTCTCCTTATTAATACATGACTGATGTTTTGGTTCCCGTCTTGCATTTGATATGATTAATCTTGTGCAATACGTTTAGTTCTCCTTGACCAATTAAATAGTTATGAATGCAAGTTTTTTTTCTTATGTTTTTATCATTCTCTGATCCTTGTATAGGCACCTAAGTATTAACGTTGAAGGACCGCGACGTGTCAGGATGAATATCAGGAGACTTCTGCCACAGCTATGACAACTGTGTTGGAACAAAGGTAGGACATCTATCTCGACTCAGTTTCATTCATAAAATAGGAATCCAAGGATTATCATGTCCTCTTGCTGCTAGACCCACCGTAGGGCTAGAGGGATCACCTCTATCCTTAGAGGGGATTTACTTGCAGAACATAAAGCTGGACCAGATAAGAAATTCTAATGGAACACTTTCTAGTAGATGACATGACTCATGGATGAAAGTGATGGAATATATGAGCCCTGTGAAGCTAAAGTTGAAGATTCCTCAAGGTTGAAATCCATGACATCGAGTGGAGGAATTATTCATGAGTAGATGGGTATCTCACCATCGCTGCTACAAGACCCTGCTTAAGAGGGAGCCTGGTGGTAAGTCTCTTAATTGGAATAAAATGGCTAATTCCTAATAATGAGCTTAGGTACTTTCCTCGTACAGGAATGAGTCCATTCTCTTCTACAATAGATCCTCCCTGGTTGAGAGGGAGAGATAGACACTATTATCACTCCGTAATTTTTAATTTGGTAAGAAAAAATGACAAAGGACAACATCAAACCACTTTGGAGTCCAGGACCTAGCCTTCCTAGACTCAGAGAGGGCTCTCTCTGTTTTATGATTTAACTTGATAATTATAAGTGCTGATATTAGGCTATTTATAGATATTTTGAGGTTTTTTTGTTTGATTGATTGGGTGGTTGGATGGATAGAGCTGTGAAACTAATCCATTGGGCTATGGAGTCATAAAGGCTGAAGTGTTCATCAAATTTTCAAAGGGCATTCATAGGGAAAGCTAACTATACAAACTGGATCTTACTAGCAGTGTGAAATGAAAAGGAGAAGGAGATTAAGGTTCAACATAAATGCAAAGCTTACCATCTCTAAGCTCTGCATTCAGGTCTCAGAGGAAAACATTAAGATAAAAAACACAGACAGAATTAAGGTGCTCTCTTAGAAAATATTAATCTAAATATTTTGTTTTGCAGTCAGAGAAATTGATGCACATCATGAAAACACATAGGAAAAAACGTTAACACAGAGGAACGAACATCACCATTAACATAGCTCAAGAATACTGTGAATCGTCTCTTATTATTGATGCCCAGCTCAAATAATTATAGTGCTCCAATACAATGATCTTCTATATGTAGAATCTAACAAGGTCCAACCATTGATACTGCTAAGGTATGTAGAATTTATCTAAAGACTAAGTCGGTTGCCCTATCTTAATTGGAAACCCTTCATTTATTACAATTAAGTGGAAAATTGACAAGTGTGGCCATGCAAGGCCTGAAAAAAAAACTCTGACAACAACACTACCTTTGGAATTAATTCTGGGCAACTCTTCGTGGATCCAAATGCTTCAATGTCTCTTCGGAAGATCAAAAAATAAGCTTGGAGGTGGCTGTGATGGTCATGAAGAGGTAACCAATGGTGGCTCTGACATTTGGCCCTTATTTTCATAAAACCGGTGATGTGTAATCAGATCTAGTGCATTGCTAGCCAATTTTCATTGATAAGTGATGGTGTTGATGTGTTATACTTTCTTTCTCGCTTCTGCTGGTATAACTATAACAATTTCTTTGGTGTATTTTTGCTACCCGAGCCCTTTTGGCCATGTTTAACCCTTTTTTTCAAACAAAACAACGTAAAAAATCATATACCTAGAGTTGAAAATATTTATATTTTAGTTTTGAAGCTGCATCACATCCGTGCCGGTATCGCACTTTGCATGTTTTACAATTCAAGTTATAGGAAATGGAATCGGTGATACGATGGGAAGAGGGAGGTGACGTGGAGGGAAGGTGGGGCTAGACTGCAGCCCGCAAATCACAAATCTTAAATTTTAGTTATAAGTGGCGGTGGAAAACTCTAAAAGATGCGAAGTGCAAAGTGCGGGGAGAAGGTCAGTGACGTGGCAGGGGAAAATGGGACCGACCGCATCGCAATCATAAATCTTAAGGTTTAGCTATAAGCGGAGGAGGTAAACACTAAACGCAAATGGGACCCACCCACATCACGCATTGCAGAGTTTAGAATTTTGGAAACTATGGTAAACCTTAATTTCCGCAAAGTGCAATTTGTGATGATTGGAGGATGATGTGGCAAGATGGAGCCCACTGCATCGGCAAAGTTATAAAGCGGTGAATGTTCTATGCGGTAAGGAAAATTTTATGAGATTTCATGATCTACTAATGTATTTCAATGTATTTAAAATGGCTTGAAATGGGGGGTGATGTTGTTATGGTGGGTCCAACCACATCACAAGTTAAACAAAATACATTGCGGGCACTTCAAACGGTAAGTTAAAAAAATCTGCAATGCGATACATCGCAAATCGGCAATCACAAGTGTTAAGGTTTATTTGCGATGCGAAAATTTATCTTTGCCAATATGCAATTGATGGTGGGGGTAAAGGATGACATGTCAGGGAGGAATTTCCCACTTTAATCGCAATCGAGGGAAATCATAAGTGGAGGTAAAACAATGATATAGTGGTGAAAACAGGTAAACTAGCAATATAAAGCGGAAAAGTGGATAAAGGGTAAGGTTTAATGATTTTTAAGGAAATTGAAATGAAAAGGAAGTGTGGTGGGTAAATGGGTCCCTCTTCATCGCATATCTCCTTTGGAAGGTTATATCATGAACTTAAAACCCAAGGTTGGTTTTTGAAGGGGTCCTTAAGGTGGTAGGCAATATTGTGAAAAGGGGGTGCGAAATAACTGTGAATTGACACGTGGGAGTAGGGACGGACTTGAAAGTACCCATTTCAGACCCCCCTTCATGGTTAAAGTTCAAATGCTAAGGGGGTTTTGAAATGCATCTTAACCGTTGGATGTGGAGGTAGGGGAAAAGGGATGGTTAACGTGGATGGGTCAGGACATGACAGTCGAGGGGGCAAACATGAAACTTAGGATGAGAGGAATAACAAAGGGGCGGGGTAAAAAAATATGCAATATGGTCGGGGACTTAGGATAAAAACATACTGTAAGGTCCCAAACTTGACATAAAGCATCCCTTTTCAGATCTTCAAAGAGAAATGTGATCTTTTCGGTTTGATTGTAGGAAAACAATCAGGTGGTTTTTAGGCTGCTTACCTATAGTAGGAGATTTGCATATTTTACTTTTTAAATACCCTCTTTTCTTCTTCTTTTGTTTCTCTTCATATTTCTTTGGAAAATAATTTTGAAATTTTGACATTTATGTAAAATATGAAAAATTTTCAAAGAGAAAGTACACAGTCACCTTGTGCTACTATAAATTACAGGCCTTTAACAAACACATCATTATAGTCTTCAAATGGGAAGATGGAATGGAGGATTGGGTAATCATATGGCATTCGATACTCTTTGAGAATGAAATATGGCTTCAAGATAAGATGAGTCACATACTGATATTCTTTGAGGGCTAGCTACCCTAGAGAAGAATAATCCAAGAATGTCATACTTTGGGAACATCCAAGTGGAGTATGTACCTTGGAGAGACAATGATGATGGTGTCTATAAGCCATGTCTCTCACCATCATTGTAGCCCATTATCTCGTTGACAGATGGGGTTGTTAGTCAAGGTCTTACACTAGGACAATGTTGGTTGATATGATTCTATACAGATGCGATTACCAATCTGATTCTTCTTATGAGATTATTCATATTGAAAGTTACCATGTACCATTATGAATACCTACCTAGTTAAAAGGGATTGTTGGAAAGTGTAACTAGGTTTGGTCATCATATTGACTATGTAATTATGTATTTATGTAATGAAGAAGACAAAGATAATAAAATGTATTTTTGTTAAGCTTCCTTCATGTGTTTTGTTATCACTCTAGTAATTCTAAAGTTGTGTGATTTTGGTTTTTAGTCAAAGAATTCTAGAGGTAACCACAAACCTACTTAAAACTCTAGGATCTAGCCTTCCTTGGGTTTAGAGAGGGCTCTCTCTTTAAAGTTTAACTTTTTTTTAATTTGTGAATTTTAGGCTAGTTATGAAAGTGCAGTTTTGGTTTTGTTTTGGTGGATTTGGTGGGAAAAATCACTTTAAAGGAAGGATAGTGGGAAATATATTTTTCCATTTGGCCATGGAGTCAAAATCAAGCAAGCAAGACTAGGATCAAGGGCAAAAATGCCAAATGTTTTCAGGGCAAGATAGATAACCCTTGGAAATCTTGGAAAGTTGTTTTTATGAGATGGTATGATCGGGATAAAGGACACTTAAGAATCCTTAGATCCAGAAAGGAAGTAGTAAGAAGAGGTCAAACGAGAGAGGGAGCAATTAAGGGTTCCCTACACTGGAAATCAAAGGAAAACATATAAATGATAACTAGTTAAAAACAGGGTGCTTTTAACAAATCCTGTAGTAATACTCCTAGTTATACATTCAGATTTAGCATAAACATAAATGGATGCATATAACAAAGAGAGAAAACAATGAAAATTTTATGGAATACTTCACTCCAAATTTCTCATCACAGGAATCCTGAAGTATGATGCCAATTTGGTTTGATCCAGCCCGCTACTCGAATTTTTGACACACAAAAGCCTTAAAGTTGAAGAAGAAATGACTATAACAATCCCAACAATTTTATTCCACACAAAATACTTATAAAGATGAAGTATTTATACATAATTTTTTACAAAATATCCTAGAAAACTTCTAGTAATTATCTTAGGAAAATAAAATATCTTTACAACAATAATAGAGACAACTTCTTAAAAAATCAGCAAGCTGTCCTATTTTATCCAAAAGAAATAGAAAAATTTTTGAGGATAAGAAGAAGTTGGATGCCTTGGTGTCCTCCTTGCTGACTTTTAGATATTTTTTGAATCTAATCTGCCTTGTCTGATACTCTTTCTTGGGTACTCTTTATTCACTGATACTCTCTAAACTGATACTTTTTAACCCTTAGTGAAAACTGTTTACTACTGTAAAATCTGTTTTGACTGTAAATCTAAAAACAATTTTCTCTTCTTTTCATCTGCTTGTTTTTATCCTTCACAGTAAATCTGTGAGTGCTTGCCAATCCTCATTTTTAGGAATTTGTATATTCTTTAATTTCCTAAATTTCTCATCAGCTTCAGTATATCTAGCACAGGTTGGCTTGATGACAAACAAGTGTTTGATCTCATGAAGCAAGTAGAATAAGTCTTCAAAACTCTTGAGTAACACTTTTCCTATTGGGATGCCTTAACCTATTGGTTGATTTACCTGTTCCTTTGCAAACTCTCTAATCTTCTTATCATAGTCATTTTGAGGCATCAATTTATCATTAATGACCATGATATCGGGAAGTCCTTTTTGTATCAAACTTGTGAACTTAACCATAAACCTTGTTATGGCAGTATTCATATATTCACATTTTTCTTCCAGTTGTCTCATCAAATTTATCTTTGTTGTGACTTTCCTAATTTCTAGGATAGTTTCAGTTCTGTCTGTGATTTTGAGTTCTTTCAATTCTTGTCTATTTTTGTTGTTAAGGAAATTAATTAGCCTTACAGCTTGCTCTGGTTTGTTAGCCAAATCAGTTTTATTTTTTTGAATTTCTGCTTGGGCTGCTAGTAATAATTCTCTTTGCTCAAAAATTACATGAATTGAAGGCCATACATCATGAATGGCTTCAATGACATTATTCCAAAGGTAATTTTTGATGTATGATATCTAATCCTTCAAGGT
Source organism: Pinus albicaulis (assembly GCA_034641835.2). Classification (NCBI taxonomy): domain Eukaryota; kingdom Viridiplantae; phylum Streptophyta; class Pinopsida; order Pinales; family Pinaceae; genus Pinus; species Pinus albicaulis. The sequence goes on along the minus strand of CM076580.1, from coordinate 219,282,968 downwards.
TAACTCCTTTTGCAACTTCTTTAACTCTTCACTGAGCCTGCTGGAATTTTTTTCATGTGTCTTTGCATTTACCTGAGCTAATTTATTTGACTTCTCAATATTTTCAACCATCTTTTTCAACCTGTTAATCTCATCTGTTTTTAAAGACATCTCTTCGATTTCTTTGACTATTTTGATGGCCTTATCAGTAGGATGTACTGTTTTTGTAGATGATTCAGTGGCTGATGTTGTGGAAGAAGTCACTGGCACTGCAGTAGCCAGTGGTTCTTTGGGTGCCAAATTTTCACCTAAAGTTGAAGGCACTGCTGCAGTGATAACTAGAATGCCTGTAGGAATCACTAGTTCTTTCAATGTCTCCTTTTCTTGGATAATTTTGTCCATCTGTATTTCCATTTATTTAACCTAGGTTGTCAACTGAAGAATTGAATTCATCATTTCATCTTTTTCATTATGTTCCTGTATGACTTATTTTTTTTTAGGATGCTCACTTTGAGGAAGTTTGAGCTGTTTCCTCAAGGCTACTATATCTTCATTTTTCTTTTTTACCAATAATTCTGCTACTTTGATATTAGTAGGATCATATCCTACCTATAAAACTAGTTCTTCTAAGGCTTTTATCCTTAGATCCTTCGCATATAATGATGCTTTGTCCATATTAATTTTATCTTGCATGTTGGAGATGGTGTTTTGTAGATTTTGAGCACTCATGGCTTTATTTGTGACAATAGAATAAAGCATCTCTAAAGTCTACCTGTGGAACTCAATTTGATCAAGAGCATGGATTTTATCTGTCTGGACCTCCAAATCAAATTTCTTATAATCAACCACTATCTTAGGAGTTTTGACTGTGGGATGCAACACTGACATGATTATCTTTTGATTAGAATAATCAAAAGAAAAAAGGAGCCTGTTTTGTATACTAGGATTCTATTTGAGATATTGAGAATAAATGTTATTCTTTATCTCTTCATTCTTCAATTTAATCTGCTTATATTTCTCTTTAATATCCAAATATTTTTTCTCAGCTTCCTGTGAGGAATAAGCTTCCATACTTTATTGTCTTTCCATCAACTGTGTATCTTCATTATTAAGTTGTCCTTCATTATGATTTTTAGCATTTGGCTCATTTATAATCACAGTGGCAACATTGGTTCTGGCAAATCTGTATTGGTATTTAAAGGCTTTGTTTCTTCAACATCTATTGTCACTTTTCCTTTACTTGTTTTATCTAATTTAGGCCATTTTTTATAGATAATCTTGAACTTGGTTTTAGTTGTAGCTTCTGCCACATAGGCTCCTTCTTCCCTTATTCTTTTGGTGGATTTCTCTGGTTGATTTGCAGTCTCTAGGGTATGACTAGTATTACCTTTGTTCACTGCATCTATTAAAGTGTTTTCAGTCCATTCAATCTGATTGGAAAACTTTTCTATTTCTGGTTTAGCTTCATGAATAAAGGGTGTTAACTTGCATTTAACTCTTAGCTTGCTCAAGAACCCTTGTGGATCATAGTTCCAAGGGAAACTCTCTTCAAATTTATATTCCAATAACTGATTAGCTGCCTCTTTTTCTACATCCCTGTGATTACATATGAATGGCCCTATCTGATTCTTAAGTTTTAATTGTGTCTTTTTCTTAGCTGCCGTGAAATTTATTGAATCAGAGTTTAGGATCTGCTTGATATAATCCAAGGCAAAGATCCTCATTAAAGGATGTTTGGGTAACTTGTAAGGTAACAAGTTTGACCCAGAGACTCTGATTTCAGTATATTTCTCATACAAATACCGGTCACAAACCTTCTACTCTAATAACTGCAATATCTTTTTCATTTCTTCATTTATTCTTGGCTGCTCTGTCTTGGTCAACAATTTGATCACTGGATGTAAAAATAACTCTGAAAATTTTGAATGGCTAAAATTTGTACATTCTTTCCTGAGCATGGATGTCCAAAAGATGACAGATAGAGGATTTCCCTCTATGTCACGTTTTTGGAAAGTAACTGAAAAATTATCTGATTGGAAGTATAAAAACATATGGAAAATATAGGAGGTATATTTGAATACTCCCTCAATTTGCAAATTGGTCAATTGATAATGAATACTATCAGTAATGAAACCATCATAATCAAAGATTACTGAGGGTGGTTGACCTGGAGAAAAGGTGGATAAGAATCCCAAGATGGACTCATCAGTGTGTTAATCAGTAAAATATGCAAGGATGAAGGAAAGCATGGAAATCACATGTCTTGAACCTTCAGGAAATTTAGCAGTAGAATATGGAGGATTTAGCTTAGGAATTTCTACATGCAGAGGCATAAATGTTTGAAAGATCATGAACCTCTTGGGAAAATCTAGGTCAATATATAACTTGGTGAGGGCCTCTATAGACAAAGGGACTTCTTGGGGGTCAGGATGAAGCTGCAACATCTGGTTCATTGATTCTGCAGTGATGGTAAAAAGCACATATTTATTGGCATTTATAATCGCTCTTTGCTCTGGAATATAATACTGCTGACACAATATAATAACCTCCTGACAGGGGTGAGTTAATGGGACAACATATTTGGGTAGATGGGATTCCAAAATATGGACTTATTATTGATCATCTAAAGACTTTTCAAAACACTAGTTATGGATATCTAGTAGGTTAAATTCAACAATGGGATCTGCTATCTTGTAATCAGTATCATCTAGGGGAATGTGTTCAATATCAATAACTGGGGGTTGTAATGGATTGACAACAATAGCAGTAGTTGAAGTCATGGAAGGGGTAGGTTTTGGTGCTTTAGAAGCTTCAGGCTTTCTTGCACTCTGTTTTTTAGGCATTTTGATCTACTTCTGCAAGTTTAGACAGTTTAAAGAAGCAATTTACTTTAGCGGAGGGTTTATTGGACAAATTTGGCAAAGTATAGGCTTTTCTTTGGGTTTTCTGTTTAATTAGGCTTGTCAAAAAGGTTAACAGGATTTTGAACTGATTTAAAACAAGAAACAAAGGTTTCCTGAGTCTATGACTGAGAAATAGAGCTGAAAACTCTTTTGAAAAGGATCAGAGAGGTTTAAGGTACCTGTAGAGGTCTCATGGCTTATTTCAGAGTTTGAAATAGATCTTTAAACTGTGAAAACTCACAATTTCTTGAAATATTGTCCATAGCAAAGAAACAAGGTTTCTCGGATAAATTTTCCAGATTTTGGCCTATTTTTGGGACTTTTGGCAGTTTATTAATCAATTTTTTAACTTTAAATGTGTTTTCCTTATTTAAAAATGTTTTTCAATTTGATTGCAGGTTCAAATTTTAGAAAAATACCTTTTGTATTGCAGGTATCAGCTTTGGAAGATTTTCTGAGGTTCTGGCTGAGTTGATGGCTTCAGTAGCTTATCTGGAGCAATATGAAGGTCCTTGGAAACCTTCACAGGTTTCAGGGAAAATGTTGCAGGCTTTGGGCATAAAAATGGTGGAAAATGGCTTAAAAAAGAGTGTTTGATAGTCGAGAAGGTGCGAACAACACGTTAAGGTTAATGCGCAGAAGATAAGGAATGAAATGCATTTTCGAAGGTTTATTAAAAATATTGGTTACATTCAACTCTGCATTGAATGATGGTCACATCAGGTGAGAGTGGTGGTTTTGGAATCAATGGATCAAAAACCATAATGGTTATCACGTGGAGTTGCGGTGGTAAGTGGTTCCGGATTGAACCCATGAAATCTAGTACGAAAAGGCCACATGGAGGAGAGATCAAAGTGTGAAACCACCCATTTCATGCAGCTTTGGTGTTTGGATGATTGCGCATCTTTTCCACGTGATATTGGATATCCATCGTCAGATCTAAGAGTTGAACGCCAACGGTCGAGATCTGATGGGAAGATGCATTAGAATGGGAGGTGGGACCGAGATTTTTGTATATGCGGCAATGGGTTTTAAACTTTATAAATAAATATTGGTTCAATTTAAAACCTTGGGTTATACGATGGCGCGAGGAGAAATATAATGGTGGGAGGAGAAAAATATAATATATTTTTAAATCAAAACATTTTTGAAATGTTTCAATAAAAACATATGCGGGAGCCGGTTATTATATTATATAGTTTTCAACCTTTTAACAGTTTAAAACTATATGGGGCGGGATTATTTCAATAGAGATACGTTTATACCAAGGGGTTTGTAGGGCGGGGTTTATTTGCGCACATGGGGATAATAAAAATTGGTCTAAACGTAAAATAATGGGTTTTGGGGGGTTAATTTAAATATAAGAGTTTTAATATATACGAGAGGGTAAATTAGGGATTTACTACAATAAGTTAGGTGTTAATATGAATAAAGGGATCGTAAAAGGAAAAAAAACACATATTATTTCTAAGTAAAGTGCAAAAAATAAAGCATTGTTCATCTTTTATATTACTTCACTAATACTTAGGATAAATGCAATTTTGAGGGTTTTATGAATGATTTTGAAGGGAATGAAATTAATTGTTTCTGGGTTTTCAATTTTACTAAGTAAAAATGTGTCTTTATTTAGGAAAAAAGGATTTTGATGTATGAATGAAAGGGTAAATGTTGATGAATGAGGGTTTAAGGTAGGAATTCAATATTTTTAACTGACCAGTCACTGAGCCTTGGGTTTGGTCCCAAAAAAAGTCAGAGAAATGCTCTGAGCCTTTTTGACTTATAGTTTATAATACTGAATACCTATAGGGGAGGGGGAAATTAGTGATTTTTCCCAATGATGTTTTATTTACATGATTGCTCAACTACTTTCTACCTACCCAACTTTATTTCTAACATTTTTTATTCATTTTGTAGGTGCATTTAGGCTTGCAACCTTAAAAAAAAATTCTTTCAAAGCATAAAACTATCTAAGTCTACCTTATTTCTTCTGAGGGCTCATATTAAACTGTTGAGCACCTCATTATTCTCTACCTATCTACTGATTTTTCAAGTTTAAACTGTTTGACAAATCTTTATTCTCTATCTAAAACATGAAATTGAAAACATGAAAAGTTAAGATTAAACTGTTTAACTGATCATGGATTATGGCGTTTATTGACACTCTGCACATAATCATTATTCTTGTAGTAAAAGTAAAGTAGTGGCATTTGGATTTTCTCACTTTCAGGTCTTATTTCTTTTTTCTTTTGGGGTTTATATTTTTCTAAGTCCTTTGATTTTTCTTTTAGGACTTTTTACCCTCTTTTGGGCTTTTTATTATTTTTCATTTTTTCCAAATATGGGAAAACAACTTGCAGAAAGCAAGGTATGTACATATTTACAAGACTATCAAAGTCAATTCAAAATTTATGAACCCTATTATTATAGGACCCTAACAGGTTTCATGAGCAAGGATTTTATTATAGGTCAAAGACTTCTTCTTGATGTCTTTTAGGGATTTTTCATCTTGTCATAAATGTATTAATTAGAGTCATGTATATGAAGTGTCACTCATGTAAATTTAGTGATGTATGCCTCAAGAAATTTTCAAACCAGCTTGTAAACATGACTCAGGAATGATGCTAGCACCCCTGATCAAATCAATGTTATACTCGGTTACAATACCTCTCCAAGTCAGCCTATAAACAAAAAGAAAAGTTAGCTTACAAGAAGTGCACATGTCGACTCATGAACCGTAACACATATTCATGGTGAGGTCAGATTATTACAAGGATTGACCATTATAAATAGCCCACTCGACTGCGCAGAAAAAAAACATAGAACAGTTCGGATTAGTCTGAGTTTTTTTGGACATATCTGAGGCTATATTACACTAACATGATCTACAGTTTGGTGCAGAATACAAAGTGAAGAAAAGGAGTTACAGTTGGAGCATAATCAGTGAAGAGAAGGGAAAATATTTTGTTAATGTGTTGGGTCTATAAGCCTCGAATATCTCTGTTAGGTTGCATATTATAGTTCAGAGGTACAACTTGGAGATAATGGTTGTGCTACAAGAAGGAGCAAAGAAGGAACTAGATTTTAGATAGACCAATGGCTATAACAATTAATTATATGCTACAACAAGGAGGTCAATAATATTTAATCTAAGAATGGATATTTCATAGAGTCAAGGGGTGCAGAAATAAGGAAGAATACAGTTATCGACCGACCTCTCTAGTTGTGGTGCAGAAAGGTGCAGTATGGTGGAGAAAAGAAGGATCAGCTTAAGGAGTCTAGGAAAAATCAGTGAGAAGGTCTTGGAGGCATACAAGGGTCAAGGTTCTATGTAATGGTCATGGTACTTGTCAACTAAAAGTCTATAAGAAGAATTTCTTGTGCATTTTCCTCGCCAAGAGGGATAGGTTTTGGCCCTGGCTCGAAGAGACTAAATTTGTGTCTCTTGTGTTTTGGTAATTGACTTAATTAAAGACATAATAAGCTAAGAAGATAATACATAAGTAATAGAAGTAAGTTCAAAAGTAATTATTAAGTAGAGAATATGAATTAAACCTATCCCTACCTAATTCTCAATAGTCTCCACCTGTGTTAGATGTTCATTGAAATTATAAATGGAATGATATTGAAAATGAAAATTTTATTGAAGGAGATCTAAAAAATATTGGTGATGATTTTGGGAATGAATTTCCTCGCCCTGATATTATTATCACATATCCTAATCATCCATGCATGCACACAAGTTTATTTTCATTCCGCTGAACTTATAGGTATCACACATGATATATGTGTCTTGTAACCCTATTACTTGTGCCTCGGAACTTGACTATCTTTGGAATGGATTTCCAAATTCAAACATGCTAAGGGCCTATCAACTTAAATTTGTGCAACTAGTAGATATGTTTCGCCATACACCACACATTGAGTGTGTGTTCTTGCTTGAAATGTGTTGATAAAGGAGGATATAAATACTCATAAGGACAGCATCAGACACAAAATTAAATTCTTTTTCTCTAGATATAAATGGAGTGAGTATATTTTCTAGCTATGATAAGACTATTATATTTAAAAGGACCCTCAGGCACAAGTTTTGTAAAACCTCTTCCTACACAATGCATGGTCATCTAGTGTGGGTAGACAAATTTCATGCCGGTGATCTATTGACATTTGCAAAAACAGTGAGGCCATACTTAAACAAAAGGGATATATACAAGTAATTGGAAATTAATTTTTCAGAGTGAGTATTTATTTTTGAACTTGGTGTAAATTGTTCTAATAAATAAAGTGGTGTGATTCAAGGGCTTAAGGAGCATATTTAAAATTTAAGAGTTGCACTAGTGAAAAAGGAGCTGAAGTATAATAGTTCTGAATTAATCGAAGAACTGAAAAATAAAGGATGAAGGTTAAAGTATCTCCATTGCATTCACATAAGAAAAGTAGAGCTTCTTATAAAAATTAAACAACCAATGATTTTAGACAACTAGAGAAATGATTAGCAGAAGATATTTTATCCTTTTAAGTATTAAAATGTTGCTGCACAAGCATACAGGTAAGGGTGTGTTGCATTTGTGGCACAAGAGATAGTAGTAGCCCCTTGCAAATTATTATGAATTTCATCGTGACACTGCTTAACTTATTTACCCAATATTGTTTAATACTCATTTTATTTCCACCTTAGCACTGACTAATCACAATCCTTGCACTGCAATGATGACACAAGGGAGAGTAGTGTCCCCTTGCAAACTATTATAAATTCGGGTATAGCTAATCTCATAATCCTCCCGCTACAATGTCATTTCATTACATTCTTTATGCTAACATTGATTACTCCTCCTTGCGTAGTAACACAAGGGGAACATATGATGATAACCAAAAATTTTAGACTTCTATAGGCACTGGACCATATTACAAGCTCATATATCCTTCCAAATTCAATGATGATATTCAAGCCCAAGACTTAGAATCACATAAAATATTACAAATATTTTCATATTTCAGGAATTCATTGCCAAGAACACCAAGGTGTAATTTAAGAGTAGCCAATTGAAAATATGTGATGAGGCTCATCATTAGGTATATCTTAAGGGGTTACAATGTCACCTTTTAGCTTATTAACTCTCTCTGTCTCTCACATTTGAGTATATTTTTTCATATTTTTCTTAGTGAGAAAGGTGTAAGAGGTTTTTCATTACTTGAAGCCTAACATGGTTTAATTGTAGGAAATAGAGGAAATAAAGGTATTTTTTAGTCAGATTCCAAGTTAGGGCTCAGAGTAGACAACAAGGAGAAATTATAGGAAGGTTTCACACCTTCTTAGCTTCCACAATTAGCCCAAGATCACATAAGATCATCCTCCAATAGTTCAAAGTCAAATGAAGCTGAGCAAGTGAATTTTAGGAGGGAGCCAAACTCCACACCTATCGAATATCAAGGAGACAAATTCCTACTTTTTAGGGAGTTTTTGGTAACTACCCATTAGTATAAATAAACATGATCAAGAGCTCATTAGGATTCAAATTTTATAGGCATCTAGAGAGATGTTGACTTGGTATTAGATATTTTTTTTTACTGTCATTTTGATGTAAGAGACTTGTTATGAAAAGAGAATGAGAAGTTGGTTTTCCTCTCACTGATTTGATTTCAGATGAATGAAGCTTGTGGTTTAGGGCCCAATCCATGGGTTGCAACCTCTCTTGTGTATCTTTATGTTTCCTTTAGGCTTCAGTATTTTAGGTGATTTCATTTCATTCTAGTAGCATGAGAAGACCATCAAAACTGTGTTGGCAGTCTCTCTACCTTACCTCTTCCATTGGAGCTTGAGGAGAAAGGTCTCCAACCACAGAAAAAAAATTATTAGTTTATGATTTCTTGGAAAGGATAATATAGGTTCATTCTATTATCATGAATTTGTTGTATATTAGAAATTGTATTTATGTTTTAGTTGAATGTTAGCTTAAGTTAAATAAAAATTGATTCAACTCATATTTTCCATTGCTTAACATGATAGCTTGTTAACGGTTAATGCATGAGTGTATGTACTGGTTGCAGGACTGTCTACAACTTCAAAGAAGGACCCATTTCAACATTTTCATCTTGGACTTCAACCCTCCTTCATTTTCCCTTCCATTCTACTACCCATAACCCTATTTTGAATACCATCCTCATAACCACCGTGAGCAGCCTTCTCGGTGCAAGACATACCCTCCAAGGGTTTTGAGCCTAGCTAAGGGATTTGGCTAGCCCCCATCCACTTAGATTCACCTTTCCCTCACTTTTCCTCACCTCCATTCCACCATTTCCATCATCAAAACCCTCTCGGCCGGTTTCATGTAGCATTACAGGACTTCATATAGAGAAACAAGGATCTTGTAGTAGCATTGGGAGCCACCATCTTCACTCCATAATTGGTCCTCCACCTCATATAAACTTATTATAGGTGTTAGTTTACCTTCAGCTCTAAATTATTGGTTCAAGGATTCCCCTAGGCCACTTTAAATCATTTTCCTTTTGCTACAAAATAGAGTAGTTTTAGTGTGTTAGCCCATCATAGAAATAACATCATTAATACAACATCTAGCATGCAGTAGGTAAAATTTAATTCATGATTAATGTAGTGTGTGTGAAGATATATTAGTTCCCTTCTTGCAATCTGGTTGAGTAGTTAAGAGAATGAATGCAATCTAGTGTAATTTCCTTTCTTGCGGTTGGAGTAAGTGTTAGTTTCTTCCTTGCAAAAGTAGAGGTTAGTCAGATGAATGAGTGAAATATAGTATGAGTTTCTTTCTTATAGATAGAATAGTTTTCATGATTTGTTTTCAATATTGAGTTTCAATTAGAATTTTGATAGACTCTCTCTCTCTCTCTCAGAGTAACAATAGTTCCTAGCACCTCTTAGTAGAACTAAGATGAGGATGGCATGAGTATATCTCATCTGTTGTGAATATGGCATTACCACCTCCAAGTTTGTACGAACCCCGGGTTTATGCTTAAATTTGAGTAGCCTCTCGGAGTTTCATTACTCTTGGTGCAATAATAAGGCTCTCCCATTTTTTGCACCATTGTCGAGGAGGTTTCTAAGTAGATTTTTGTTTATACTTAAGCATTATTTTCTGCTTTCTGTTTTACATTTAGTTTCAAAATATTAAAAAAAAATAAAAAAACCCTTTCATGCCTCATAGGAGTAGGGACAGCCAAGGAAAGTTTTTATCAAAATCTCCCACATCCCCACACAGTCACCCTTCACTCTTCTTCAATGACTATTATTTAGAACACCCTCTAGGTGAGCAACTTGAAAACTTTGAGGAACCTATTGGGGAAGAATAGGAACTTGCTTCACCATAGGAGCCTACTTCACCTATTAAAGCTATGGCTTAGAAAATACCCTAAGGAGTATTTAGCATCAGAGAAACCAATGGAGAGACTATGATGAAAAACATCAGCCCTTCAGCCCTTCCACATTTCCATGGCTTAACTTCTGAGGACCCTAACACTTTCATTTTTGAGTTTTTTGTTGTCTGCAGGACTTATGACTATGCCTCAGATGAACAAAAGTTAAAATTGTTCCCCTCTACCCTCAAGGATGCAACCTTGTGCTAGTTCATGGGTCTTCCTGGGAACAACATCACTACCGGGACCCAAATGCTAGAGTCCTTCAACAACAAGATCAGAGACTATTGTAGGTCCAAAGAAACCAAGGAATAAATCTTTAGGATGACCCTAGGGCCTAATGAATATTTAGAGGATTATGAGGAGAAGTTTCAATTGAATTACAAGAGGTCCAACTGCACCCTTGATCCTAGATCACTCAATTTAGTTCTTCTCTGAGGGATAAGGGATGAAGCGATAGAAACCCTTAATATTCTATTTGGAGGATATATCTATCAGCTACCTTATGAGGAAATTCGAGACTGTATTCAGAAAACCACAGTAGGGCAGCCAAGAAAAAGGGTAAAGTTAGTCAAATAATGACCAGAACCTCTTCATATTCAACCTTCCTTAATAATTACATTGGAAACATGTTGGAGGATTTTAAAAGTGAGATGTTGCACACATTTTCTTTGCAAATTCACACAATGCAGATGAAAAGGAAAAAAGAGGAAGCACAAATATCCCTAACTATATTTTTCCCCAAATGCACTTCAAGATACCCTAGGAATGAATGGCCAATAAATTTCATATAGGTTTGCTCATTATGTGAAGAGAAACATGCAACAGAAAAATTCGCTTCCTTGCCTGGCCTAAAATTTGTGTACCAAGGAGCGGAAGGTGGGCCAAAGAAAATTTTCTTTATAAATCAAAGAAGCCCTCAAGGACCTCAGCCTTACAAATAGAGCATGCAAGGTGCACCTTATTCTTACTACAATTCAAACCTAAATGCACCCTTGCAACCTTTTTATTCATCCACTCATCCATCATGTCCCACACCTCCATCTTGGAATTATTCCCCTCCATATCATCCTCAACCTGTCAATCAGCCATTTCATCCACATGCTCCTCAACGACCTTAGTGGAGAAACCCATCACAAGGGTGGAGGCCTCAAGTCAACCAACCTCCTACTTACTGCCTCCACCCCAACCTCAAACTAAACTCACTCATCCTAATCCACCTAAGCTACCTCAGATTCCCGCCCAACCAAATCTGAACCTGGACAACAAGTAGACACATTAGATCTATTGTTGGGTGTGTGTTATATTCTTTCCACCACAGACCTACCTATGGTTTTGATAATGGGTTTGCACATGGTTTTGGGCATGATGGTTTTATACCCATGGTATTTTGTAGATCTGGTAAAGGGCATTATGGTTATGTTGTAATCCAGGGTTAATGGATTCAATTTTATGAATGCTTCGACATGTATATATATATATATATATATATATATATATATATATATGTGTTGTAACATTGAAAGGAATATAATGAAAAATAAAGCTAATAGTCCCGGTTTTGGGATCCAGTGGGAAAATATATGTGTATATCTCTTTTATATTTTATTCTCTCATTATTTTTTTATTTTATGTTTTAAGAGTTCATTTGCAAATAATTTTGTACAGGGTTAAAACCTACATCTACATTGGAGATACATCTTACCATGTCTATGTTGTGGAGATCCATGAGATTAACCTTACTAAGGTATGAGAGAGTGCTCCAGACAATCATCCACCATATCCACCTAAAGAGGTTGAAGAGGAAAAGGAAGAGAGTACCCCGCAAATAAATCCACCTCCTTTTCCTGAGCGATTGATCCACCCTAGTCAGCACACTCTAGAAGAGACTAAACTTCTGGGAGAATTGAAGAATATATGTGTAAAGATACCCCTTTCCAGGCTATTAAGGATGTTCCCATATACAATAATCTTATCAAATAAAATTTCTTCAAAAATCCAAAGAGAAAGAAGAGAGACAACCCAACCATCAATTTTGTAGGTCAGTTATCTGATTTGATGTTTGGGAGAGTGATTTTCCCAAACTACCTAGACCCTGGGAGTCCAGTAATGGATGTACACATTGATGGTATCATTGTCCCCCATATATTGATTGATCTAGGGGCTGCCATCAATGTGATGACGAAATAAACCATGTTGAAACTCAACCTCTAGGGAGCTCTGAGGAAGACCACTAGAGTGCTACAACTTGCAGATAGATCCACAATAGCTCTTGAGGAAATTTTTTAGGATTTCATTGTCTCCATTAAATCCTGGGAATATCCCACTGACTTCTAGGTACTTCATCCCAAAACAAAGTTTAATGGTTATCCTCTCATTCTAAGAAGACATTGGCTGGCCACCGCCAATTCTAATATCAGTTGTAGGGTTGGAAACATGACTATCAAGAATGGGCCCTTGTCAAAACAATTGGTATTATATCCTCCTTCCCAACCTTCTGTTGAACATGATCTACCTTTATTTATGGAGGATGAAGAAGAAGATGAAGTGTACCATGCCACACCATACCATGTGTGTACCATGATGTTATCAGAGGGGAGAAACCTGATGAAGATGACCTCATTTACCATATCCTTCAAACTCAAACCCCCACTGCCATTCCACTTGATGAATTGGTGAGAGAGTCTGAAAGCATCCTTTATAATGAGTTGTTTAGTCAATTTAATGCCTTAAATTTCTATCATAAATTATCGACCGGAGTTAGTAATCTTATGAAGTGCAAGTGCACTATATATGCTAGAAACCTTTTCTTAATTAATTCATTGTGTTGATTTTATATGTTTTAAAGTTTTTCTTATGATTTTGTGTCTATCTTGAATGTCTAAATGGAATTGAGAAACTTAAAACTAATTTTTGAAATGAAATCTAAATTTAACTATCAAGGCTATGATGAGAATCCTATTTTAGCTTATCTAAAAGTGAACAATTGACTTCAAGAAAACTAAAGTTCTAGCAAAAAGAAGGAACTTCAATATTTTTGTATGATTTTGGAGTTTTTATGTGAATGAAATTAAAAAAAAAAAAATCACTAAAAAGTAATCACTCTTAAAGAAAGTATTCTAATGACTGAAAGATCAAACTTGCAAGAAGGAAGAAAAGGAAATGTTTATCTAAGAAAGGAAATTAATCTATGATAGACTTATATTGCATAAAAATAAATTAATCTAAATGATAAATCTTAAGATATATCAAACCAACCTATGTCAACCACTATGATAAATTATTGCTAAATATATTTAATCAATAACAAAACATCTATGTAAACTATCTCTAAGTCTATTCAATTATAAACAAAACATCAATCTAAATTATCTCTAAGTCTAGCAAAGCATCTGTTTATCTATAAAACTATTAGATTATAAAACAAAGCATATATATTAATTAACTCTAAGCATGTTAAATTATAAATCAAATCATCTATTCAATCATAACGAAATTCTGCAAATGAAAATAACAAGCAGTGAAGTAACAATATTAAATCTCATCATCTATACTATGGAAATTCGAAAGAAATTTGCAATGAAAATAAAAACAGAGCATAATTCTACTATTCAAAAATGAAATGCATGTTTAATCTACAAAACAAAAATGTAATCAGAGTATATCTACGCTACCAATTACAATAAGAAAACAAAGTAAACATAGTGTATATCTATGCAGAAAACACAACAAAAAGCATAAGAAACTAAACTATGAAATGAAAGAAAACTAAAGAATTAAACCTCTTATGTACAGGGGCCCTCCACAATAGAATGGTTCTAAACTTATTCGCAACTATCTACACATTGATGATTCTAGAAATTCCCTCTCCCTTGATTGATAAAAATATAGTTTCAATATATGATTGTCTTACAATAAAATCTAACTTGTTTTAGGTTTACACAACCCGATATTTGTAACTGATTTGAAATAAATGTTTGAGGCTATTATGCCTTTGGAAGATAATCAAACTATGCATAAAACTCTAAACAGAAATGTGATTTTTGTTGCTTTCACGATTCTCTACGTGGAGAGAAAATCGTGAAGCTTAATCTTCTCACTCGCTTGTTCCAGTTCTTGCTTTGGCTAACCCTTATACCGCAATCTTAGGTGCTTTCCTTATTGATTCTGGACATGTAGATAGGATAGAATCCATGAATGGATCATTTCCCAACTGCCCATGTAATTCTCTTCTTCATTCATTCTTCGGAACCTTTTAGACCATGGCGATGGCTATAGAAATGAGGATTTTTTGTAGAATTGCATGAATTCTATAGCTAAATACAAGTTTTATTCAAATAATAAGAAACATTTAAAATATGAAAAAGATATCATTAAGTTACCTTACCAGGATAAAAAATTTCAAATAAATATTTTCTTGAGCTTATGGAGTTTTAAAAAAAGGAGGAAAAGGTACTGAAATGGATGTAAAAATTGAGGCAGTCTTGAGGATCTACATACCCCCACTGAGAGACCATTGCATGTCCTCATGCAAATAAAAAATTGTGAGTCCTCATAATATCACTTCATCTACTCTAATACTTCTTCCAGCACATCTAACTTCATCTTCTTTACCTTCTTTAGGGTCACTACTACCCTTGTATTCCTCATTAGAAGTTTATACTTCAAGTTTAAGACCTGTTTACTCAGATGTCTATTCTTCTTTTTCAACTTTTTGTTCTTCTTTAACCACAATCCCAAATGTAGGAGAGTATTATCATTGATGTTCTTTTCAATTTTATTATGTATCTTTAGAGCTTCATGTTCCTGTTTGATATGCCTATTAATGTATCTAGTTCAAAAATTCCTTGTTTCAGAGTATTTACTAGAGGTTGTTGTGGACTAGAAGGTTGTTATTCAAAACTTGATGTCTTTCCTACATCTCTTCTTTCTAAAGACTCAATATAATCATAAATTTCTTGCTGAACTGGATCAATTTCAGGATTTCTTCGGTTTGGATCGTGTGTGGCTGAAACAATAGTAGGTGATGGCACCTTAGGATATACTTCTAAATCGAAAAGTTTTGTTACTTCTGAAGGTGGATGTTTTGTTGCTTCACTAAGTCTAGAACTTATTCTTACTGGTTGCGAAATTTTTTTAGTTTTTGACTTCTCTCTGTTTATGAATTTTTCTTTTCCTTTCATGATACCATCCTTCTTGTTATCAATTTGTTTCTTGACTTTTCCAAACAAATCTGCAATGGTAATTTCATATTCTAACTACCCTTGAGATGGTTGTTCATCCTCAACAAAGCTTTCAACTTTTATTTTTCTTCCACTTTTTCCTTTATTATCACTAGGTTGTTCCTATTTTTTTTCTTGGAAATGATTTCAAATTAAGAAATTTTCCCAAGCATCTCCTAGGATTTTTACATGGAATCCAATAAGAATTTTTATTAATACATGATGATACATTGTATTATCTATGAATTGAATTCTCTTTTGAACAATTCCTGCCATCTTCCTCAAGCTATTCAATAAAAATTATGGAAGATTTATCTCCTTATCCTCAATAAAATTCATTAATAACCTAGCATGATAAAAGAACATACATCCAAACCTTCCTTCAAAGGTAACAAATTTATGAATTATCAACAACATATTTCTCCATTTTCCTTTAAGAGATGTGCTAGGAATTCCCTTTTTGAAAATTCTAGTGTCCATACCTGGGTTCTTTAAGAAGATTTTCTATTATTTTCCATTGATCCCTCTGTTTTTAAACCATCTTTCTCCTGTCTTCGGTAGTCCAATAGCCTATACCATGACGGATTTTGTGATTGTAAATTTGATGTCACCGATTTCAACTTCTACCCCATCAAAGGCCCTAGCGAAATATTTAGTGAATTCTATATGAAAACCATCGAATTTCTCCACAAAGCTAAGCCAATGTGATTTTTGAAACATTTCCTTCATTTGCGGATATCCTTCCATAAGCTTCTTTCCCACAGGCTGTGTTCTCACAATCATACCCATAGCTTGCCAAGAGCTTAACCTTCAGGACTTCCTCTTTTGACTGGGAGAATTGAGGGTTTTGGTATTAGTTTGGAAACATGGATGAGTTATGATGTGGAATGGTACAGACGTGCAAGTAAACGAGTGAATGAGTGAGGTTTCAGGGTTATTAAGAGCATGATTGGGGTTTCAGAATGAGAAATGGCCATTTAGATCATTAATAAATTAAATCAAATTTAATTGTTCAAGAGATCATGATGAGGATTTAGTGGAAAATCATGAGATTGGATCTTGATTTGGCATAATCGGTATTTTTTTAATGATGTCATTTGAGCTGGCGGTATAATATGATCATCTAATTCATATATCAATGTTTGCAACCTTATTATTTAAATAAAATGTTGTATTTTCATACCTTGTATATAGCTAACCTTTGATTGTTTCTTCTTGTCATGGTTCTTCAGGTATTCTCCAGTACATTCTTTGGTATATTCTTCAGTATATTCTTCAACTGCTTCTGTCAAAAGGTCCTATCGTATCTAAGCTGCAGAAATTTATAAGAGCTACAGAATTTTATGAGAGCTGCAGAAATTCAACAATTCTATAGCTATATTTTATTTTCTGAAAAAAAGAAAGGGAAATGCAAATAATTTGGGATTTTTATAATTGAAGTGAAGAAAATGTAAGATTTCAGAAACAAATCTATGATTTTCACCTTATATTCTCTGTATAAGAATGCCAATCAATGATTGGTTTTCATTTTTATACAAATTATTATTATTATTTTAAGATATATATATATATATATATATATATATATATATATATATATATATATATATATATATATATATATATATATATATATATATATATATATATATATATATATATATATATATATATATATATATATATAGATATGAAAATAAAAAGAAGACTTCTAAGTTGGGGAAGAAGAAAAATTCTTCATAACCAACTTCATATCAGCATTATCTTGAAAAATCTTGACGAACTCCTCTTTTTTCAATGGCTTATGATAGACCCTTAGTCGATTTCCATTTACAAGGAGAGGATCCTTTTCTTCATAAATAGTTCTAATCCTGATTGCTCCATTATCTAAGACTCTCTCAATCTCATAAAGCCCAAGCCAAAGAGCTTGAAATTTCCCTTACAAATATTTGAACCTTAGGTCAAAAAGAAGTGCCCAATCTCCTGCTTGGAGTTTTCTCTCTTTAATGTATTTTTCATGCCATCTAGATCTTTGTTGCTGAACTAGGTTGTTATTTTTAACTGAATCTTGTCTTATTTCATCAAGCTCATTGAGTTGTTCCATTCTATGCCTTTGTGCTTCCGACAAGTCAAGTCCCAATTTGACTACTGTTTTGAAGGATTTTATTTGGAAATCTATTGGAAACAATACTTGCTTCCAATAAACAAGTTCATAGGGAGTATGTCCTATTGTTCTTCTCCATGTGGTACGGTAGGCCCATAAAGCTTCAGGAATATTTTCTTCCCAGTCACTTCTATGCAAATGTAGAGTCTTTGTGAGGGTTGCTTCAATAATTTTATTGGTAGACTCCACTTGTCCATTTTCCTGTGGATGGTATGGAGTGGACTTCCTATGCTTGATTTTGTACTTTTCCACGATATTTTGCACCATTCTGGATGTAAACTGAGTTCCTTGATCTGTCATAATTTCCCTTGGGACACCAAAACGAGTAAAAATATCCTAAAAAATAAATGAAACTACAACATTTTCATTAGCAAAGGAAAGTGCTTTAGTTTCTACCCATTTAGTGACATAATCATTGCACACAATAATATAATTCTTTTGTCTTGATGGTGGATTGATTGGTCCAACAAAATCCAGGGACCTTTTCAAAGGGTTCGATGATTACGTGTGGTTGTAAGGGATTTCATCTGAGGAAACAAGTTTCCCCATTCTCTCACAATTGTCACATATTTTAACATATTCCTTGGCATCCTTGAAAATGGAGGGCCAATAATATCATAAGAGAAGGATTTTGTAGCTAGTACTCTTGTCAACAAAGTGTCCTCCACATGGCTCATCATGGCATGCCTTTAGTATCTCAGGTATTTCATCCTCTCATACACATCTTCTAATGATGAGATCTGGACTTGTCTTGTACAATTCCTTATTTACAAATGAATAAGATGCACTCATTTTAATTATCTTCCTATTTTGTCTAGGAAACAAATATGATGGTAGTTTTCCTGTGGCTAAATAATTAGCAATGTCTGCAAACCATGGAGATTTAGTAGATATTTAAAAAATATACTCATCACGAAAACTATATTCTTCTTGTGTATCATTATTATCATTTTGAATTCTAAACAAAAAGTCAGCAATTGTGTTTCTTCCAGGTCTATATAAAAGGGTGATATTAAATTCTTGCAATAATAGTAACCATTTTGTGATTATGCCATTAGTAATGGATTTATTCGTTAGATATCTAATTTCAGAATTATCTGTGTGAATGAAATTTTCATAGCCAGTAATGTAATGTTTGAACTTGTTAATAGCAGAGACGACAGCTAGAAACTCTTTTTCAACAAGAGTATAATTTAACTCTGTCGTGTTGGGTATGTGTTATATTCTTTCCATGACTAAGCACGCGCGGGGGGGCGATAGCCCCCCCTTTGCACTGGGCGCAACGGGGGGGTCACACGGGGGGCGGTAGCCCCCCCTGTCGAGGTCTGGGGCAGCGCCCCGGCGAAAATTTTTGGTTCTTAATTTCCGGCGGGTAGTCCACGTCCATGGTTTTGTGCATGGTTTTGCACATGGTATTGGGGTACGATGGTTTTCGGCCCCTGGTATTTTTGTAGATCCGGTCAAGGGAACTACGGTTATGTTCTAATCCAGGGTTTATGGATTGGGGTTTATGTATGCTTCGGCATGTATATATGTGTGTTGTAACACTAAAAGGAATATAATGAAAAATCAAGCTGGTCGTCCCGATTTGGGATCCAGGGGAAAATCTCTGTGTTTATCTGTTTTATGTTTTATGCTCTTGCTATTGTTTATTTTCTGTTATAAGAATCGTGTGTAGATATTTCTGTTCAGGGTTAAAACCTACATTTGGTATCAGAGATGTTTCGGCTTCAAGGGGACGCCTTTGTTGTTGAGGGTTTTTTTCTCGGGCCTGTGGTAGACCCTGTGCAGTGGGAGATCTGCGGGATCGATTCTTGCGGTGAAAGAATATGGCGAGCGGCGGAAAGATAGAGATCGAGAAATTTAATGGTCAGAGTTTTGAGTTGTGGAAGCTCAAGATGGAGGATCTCCTCGTGGATAAAGATCAGTGGATCGCAGTAGATCCAGGTACTAAACCAACGGCAATGTCAGATGAAGACTGGAAGAAACTGGATCGAAAGGCTAAGAGCACAATACGGTTGTGTGTCTCAGATTCAGTATTGTTGAATGTATCTGGGGAAGCT
Organism: Pinus albicaulis; assembly: GCA_034641835.2. NCBI lineage: Eukaryota > Viridiplantae > Streptophyta > Pinopsida > Pinales > Pinaceae > Pinus > Pinus albicaulis. Next base: position 219,263,254 of record CM076580.1, on the reverse strand, counting down.
ACGACGAAGAATTTGTGGGAAAAACTTGGGACTTTGTACCAATCTAAGTCTCTGGTGAATAAGTTGTTCCTGCGGAAAAAGTTGTATAACCTGAGGATGAAGGATGGAGACTTGGTGACAGAGCATCTGAACGCCTTCAATACTGTGGTAAGTCAGCTGTCATCTATTGATATTAAAATCTCAGATGAAGATAAGTGCATCAGTTTTTTGTGCTCTCTACCAGACTCGTGGGACAGTCTGGTTATTGCAATAGGTAGCAATACAACTACCTTGAATTTTGATGACATTGTCTCAGCCTTGCTGGAGAAATATGGAGGGTCAGAATGGAGATGCCTTATCTGTACGAGGAAGGTCCCAGAACAGAAACAAGAATAAGGTTTCGAGTGGGAGATCCAAATCTAGAGGGAGATCTAAATCTCCTGGAAAGTTTGTAAAGGTGTGCTGGAAATGCGGAAAGGAAGGGCACTACAAAAAGGAGTGTAGATCTAAAGCTCCTGAGAAAGGAAAGGGATCTGATGATGCTCCTTCTGCAGAGGCAAAAACCACCTCGGATGAAGGTGGGGATGTGTATTTGGCTTCTTCTTCAAATACACATGTAGATCATGAGTCATGGTTGATTGACTCAGGTGCATCCTTTCACTTCACTTCCCATAGGGAGTGGTTCTGCGAGTATGAAAAATATGATGGTGATGTCTTCCTAGGGGATGATAGGAAGGCCAGAATCATCGGACGTGGAAAGGTCAAGTTGAAGCTACAAGGTGGAAGGATTAGAACACTTCCTGGTGTTCTGCATATTCCTGCATTGGCCAGAAATCTGATTTCTGTAAGCAAGATGGATGATGCAGGTGTAAAAACAGTGTTCGAGAAAGATGCCTGCAAGATGGTTTGAGGAGCACTGGTATTAATGCGGGGAGTTCGGACTGGAACTCTGTACAAGCTACAAGGTAGCACAGTTATTTATGGGTGTAACAGTTCTGTGGTTCCTGAAAGTGGGACAGAAAGCCTAGCTGTGTCTGGAGAAAAGACCATGCTATGGCATCAAAGGCTTGGACATATTGGAGAGAAGGGCCTTCAAATACTGCATAGAAATGGTATGGTAGAAGGTATGTCTAATTTCTCTCTAGATTTCGATTTCTGTGACCATTGTGTATATGGGAAGCAGAATCGGGTGAGTTTTCCCTCTGGTGCTAAGAAGGCGAACAAGATATTAGAACTTGTGCACAGTGATGTGTTTGGGCCTGTGTCAGTTTCGTCACTGGGAAAGTCTGTGTACTATGTTCCATTCATAGATTACTTCTCAAGGAATACATGGATATATTTCTTGAGGAATAAATCTAAAGTCTTTGACAAATTTAAAGAATTTAAGGCTCTGGTGGAAAACCAGACAGAGAAGAAGATAAAGGTGCTGAGGACAGATAATGGTGGGGAGTTCTGCAAGAAGGAATTTGAAGAGTTCTGTAAGAAGTGTGGTATAGCACGACAGAAGACTAATCCATACACACCTCAGCAAAATGGAGTTGCAGAAAGAATGAACAGAACACTGATGGAAAAGGCAAGAAGCATGCTCAGTGGTACCGGGTTAGGACAAGAATTCTGGGCAGAGGCAGTGGAGACTGCATGTTACTTAGCTAACAGATCACCTTCATCAGCGTTGGAGGATAAGACCCCACATGAGGTATGGACTGGTAAGAAACCCTCTCTTTCACATCTAAGGGTATTTTGATGTGATGCATATGTACATGTTCCAAAGGAGAAAAGGACCAAGTTGGATAATAAATCTGAAAGGTGCATCTTTGTTGGGTATAAGGATGGTTTAAAGGGTTACAAGCTTTGGAACCCAGAAACAAGGAAGGTTGTGTACAACCGAGATGTGGTGTTTAGAGAGGTGAAAGATGTTGTTAAACATGAAGTCCTACCAAAGGAACCCGAGAAGATAGAGTTTGAGCTAAAGGAGGATGAATCAGACTCTACAATAGAAGAAGACTCAGAAGATGAAGAGCCACAAACTCCAGCTTTGAGAAGATCAGTTCGGGAAAGAAGGCAACCAGAAAGGTATAGTCCATCTGCTTTTTGTTCAGGTTTTTCCTTAACTATAACTGATGATGAACCTAGAACTATCAGGGAGGCAGTAGATTCAGAGGATGGAAAACTATGGAAGGAGGCAATGGTTGTTGAAATGGCATCCTTGCACAAAAATGATGCATGGGATTTGGTGGAGTTGCCGGCTGGAAGGAAGCCCATTGGGAGCAAATGGGTGTTTAAGAAGAAGATGAATGTAGAAGGCAAGGTGGAGAAATACAAAGCTCGGTTGGTAGCGAAAGGTTATTCCCAGGTGCTAGGAATTGATTTTGGTGATATCTTTTCTCCTGTTGCCAAGGTTACTTCTATTAGATTACTTTTATCTGTTGCTGCTGCATTTGATTTTGAGATAGAACAGATGGATGTGAAGACAGCTTTTCTTCACGGGGATCTAGAAGAGGAGATATACATGAAGCAACCTGAAGGCTTTATGGTGAAGGGTAAGAAAGAACTGGTATGCAGGTTGAAGAAGTCTCTGTATGGGTTAAAACAGTCACCAAGGATGTGGTATCAGAAATTTGATACCTATATATGGGGACTTGGCTTTACCAGAAGCAAGAGGATCACTGTATTTATTTTAAATTAATTGGTGACCATGTTATTTATTTGGTCTTGTATGTGGATGATATGTTGTTGATTGGAAATGACAAAGAAATTATCCAAGATTTGAAGACCCAACTGTTCTCCAAATTCGACATGAAGGATCTGGGTGTTGCAAACTATATTTTGGGCATGGAAATTAAGAGAGATCGAGCAAAGAGGAAGCTCTGGTTAAACCAGAGGAAGTATGTCGAGACTATATTGCAGAGGTTCAATATGCAGGATAGTAAACCGGTGAATGTTCCTATTCCTGTAGGTGTAAAGCTGTCTGCTGAACAGTGTCCCAAGACACAAGAAGAAGAGGAGTATATGTCTCGTGTTCCATATGCAAGTGCAGTGGGTAGCCTGATGTATGCAATGGTCTGTACTAGACCAGACATTGCACATGCAGTGGGAGTATTGAGCAGTTTTATGTCAAACCCAGGGAAGGAGCATTGGACAACAGTGAAGCGGGTTTTCAGATATTTACGTGGCACTAGTGATTATGGCTTGTGCTACCAGGGAAGACCAGAATTGGAAAGAATGTTGGACATTCGTGGTTTTGTTGATGCAGACTGGGCTGGAGATCTGGACCAAAGAAGATCTACAAGTGGGTATGTGTTTAGCCTATTTGAAGGTGCAGTCAGTTGGATGAGTAAAAGACAGTCTGTAGTGGCGCTTTCAACTACAGAGGCAGAATACATAGCAGCCACTCATGCAAGCAAGGAAGCAGTTTGGTTGCAAAGATTGTGTTCAAGTATGGGGTTGGTACAACAAGCTATAAGGATAGACTGTGATAGCCAAAGTGCAATTTTCTTGGCTAATAACCCTGCTTATCATTCAAAGACAAAGCACATTGATGTTCAATATCACTTTGTTAGAGATATGGTTGAGGCTAAAAGGGTGTTGTTGGTAAATGTTGAAAATGCAGCAAGATGATGGAGCTTAGTGAAATGAAGTCGCCTTCACTAAGTGGGCCCGCAGCCAAATTCTGGCGCAAAGTCTATTTTTAGACTATGTATATTTTTAGACATATGGAGCATGGTCCGAGGATTCCAGTATGAGATTCTTGGAGCATTGGTCATGTTGGTAAAAATATATGGGACTCTATTTTTGTGACCTATAGGTCGAAGAGGTCGAAGTCTATTTTTAGACTGCCTCTCCTAAAAATAGGGAAGTCAACTATTATTTACCCTTAATAATATTTGGACTCTAAACAGAAGTTTACTCTCTTGGAGCACTTCAGTTTGAGCTACAGAAGTGGCTCATGCATCTGATAGAGGAATTACGCTATTCCCAAGGGTTTGATGGCACATGCATGGTTGACTTCAGTTAGGACTTCAGTGGCAGAAGTTTGGTGGAGTTAATGAGATAGCTAGTGGAGTTGTGTTCTGTTTATTTTAGTTGAACTGGTTGAGATTAGTTTAACTAGCTAATCAACTAGTTATGAGTGGAGTGAATTAAATATTATTTAATTCATTAATTAGTAACTCATTATTAAACTCAAGAACACATCAGTTCACTACAGTGCATGATCAGTTCAGTGGAGACCAGTGAAAGAGGTAGATGAAAGGGTGGAGTTAGCTATCAGTGGCGACATCAGTTGTGCATGAGATTTGCACCACACTTGGAGGATTTTACCATGACAATTGCGCAGTCAAGCCAAGGAGATTCAAACCTTGGATCTCTATATAGACAGGCCTGGATTGCGCAATAGAGGCAAGGCAATTGGCGGTGAGTTTTGAACCAGTAACCTGTTCAAAACCGAGCTAGATTGTGTGTAACTTCATGAGAAAGTACTGAGTACTTGTGAGGAGTATTGTACTGAGTTTGTTACTTGATTTCTCCATTATAATATACACAATAGCTACGGGGTTTTCAGCTATAAGCTTTCCCCATACATACCGTGTTAATGTGTATGATGATTTGATGTGTTATCGCTTGATTTTATTTCCGCATGTTTGATGATCTGAGTGGAAGAGATTATGTGTTGCATATAAATTCGAATTGTATGTGATCAGGATAGTCTCAGTGGATAATTAATCATTATTCAGCAAATTTATACATGGTATCGGAGCTATTGAAGCAGAGATTGATCATCACAGTGATTACAAACTTATTTCGGTAGACAGAGTCTGCATGCGGGCCAGGTAGCCTCCGGATTCATCTTTCTTCGGAAAGTGAAAGGTCTGGTAAATGCCCCTTGCAGTCAATCTCTGTGCTATAAATAATTTGTTCTCACAGATCTAGAGCGGTTGAGCTTTGAGGTGGAATTCAAAATTTTGCAGCAGTTTTGTTTTCTTGGTGCCAGTGTTGAAAATGTCTTTCAACGGTTTGCGACTCGAATATGCTCTTGAAGGCAGTTCGAATTATGTTGCATGGAAGGATCGCATGGAGGCAGTATTAGAAGATAATGGTCTGAAGGAGTTCGTAGATACGGATGTCCAAAATCCCATTGATCCTGCTGAAGTCGAAGCATGGCAAAAGAAGATGGCAAAGTGTCGAAGGATCCTATTGGAGGGCGTCAAGGATCATATTGTATCCAGCCTGCATGGAAAGGCTTCTCCATATTTAATGTGGAAAGCTTTGACGGATCTATTCCAGAGTAAGAGCGACCAAAGGAAGCTGGCGCTCAAAGATAAGCTCAGGAACATCAAGATGGAGAAGGGCGACAATATCGCCAAATACCTCACGAAGTTCACTCAATGCAGAGATGAGCTGGGAAGTGTGGGGCTGACTGTCAAAGAAGAGGACATGGTCGACCTGGCTCTCCTTGGTCTTCCGAAGACTTGGCACTCATATCAAGATAGTTTCAATGGTCGGGAGAAGCTGCCAGGATGGGAGCGCCTTTGGGCGGATCTCATGCAGGAGGAGATAAGGAGGACTACTCGAGATGGATCTTCATCAAAGGGAGCTGATGAAGAAAACTGTGCTTTGGTTGCCAAAGCAAAGAAGGGGAAGGGTAAGAAAACCTCTCATTCTGGTGTAAAGGGCAAGAATCAGGATATGGCGAAAGTGAAGTGTTTTCACTGCCATGATCACAGACATTATGCTACAAATTGTCCAAAGAAGAAGAAGAACAAGCAAGCGGGAAGATCTGCAGATGCAGAAGCTTTGGCTTCACAGTTTGAGCTTGACTTTTCACTGATCGCATGCTTGGTTTCAAGTGTGATGGGATCGGTGTGGTTCTTAGACAGTGGTGCGTCATTTCATATGACGAGAGATCGGGATTTGTTCTCAGATCTGGAGGAAAAAGATTTGGGTGTGCACATCGAGATGGGCGATGATGGTAGATATAGTGCGACTGGTATCAGTACCATATCCTTTCAGAGGGAATCTGGTAAACCCTTTGTACTGAAGGATTTCATGCATGTACCTGGATTGAAGAAGAACCTGATTTCAGTAGCGATGTTGGAGGATAAGGGGTATGATGTGGTCTTCAACGAAGAAAAATCCTTCCTACGCAATAAGACTACTAAAGAGACCTGGAAGATATGGGTTTGGACCAAGAACCTTTATCAGTTGTAGGTAGATGGCTGCGCAGCTATGGCATGCAAGGTGGGAGAAGTGGTGAGCCGGGATGATGAGGGCGAACTGTGGCACAGGAGATTGGGCCACCTTCACCATGGAGCTTTGAAGATTCTGCAGCAGATTTATACTGGGCTTCCTAAGGGAACTCTTGCACAGTCAGATCAGTGCAAGGGGTGTACTTTAGGGAAGTATGTGAAAGCCACCTTTCACGAGAAGGATAGTCGCGCCACGACGATCCTTGATAGAGTTCACACAGACGTGTGTGGTCCTTTCTCAGTTGCTTCGACAGCAAAGCACAAGTATTATGTGATCTTTGTTGATGATTTCTCTCGAAAGTGCTGGATCTTCTTCATGCAGAAGAAGAGCGATACATTTGCGAAGTTCTGTGAGTTTAAAGCACTGGTCGAGAAGGAGTCGGGGAAGAAGGTGATTGCTCTAAGGAGTGATAACGGTGGTGAATTCATCTCGGCCGAATTCAAGGAGTTCTGCAGCGCAGAAGGGATTCGGAGAGAGCTCATCGCACCCCATAACCCACAGCAGAACGGGGTGGCTGAGCGGAAGAACAGAACGATCGTGGGTGCTGCACGGGCGATGTTGCATGATCAGGGCCTACCCCTTCACTTGTGGGCCGAGGCATGCAATACAGCAGTGTATGTGCAGAACCGTTGTCCTCACAAGGTTCTTGGCATGAGTACACCAGAGGAGGCTTATTCTGGCAAGAGGCCTGATATTTCCCATTTGCGGATTTTCGGATCTCCTGTCTACATGCATGTGACGAAGGATGCAAGAAGGAAGCTGGATCCAACTGCTGAGGTTGGAATATTTGTGGGGTACACTGATACACCTCACAACTATCGGGTGTATGTGCCAGACAGCCGCAAGACTGTTGTGCGACGGGATATAAAATTTCAGGAGGAGAAAGCCATGCAGTGTTCGCTTGAGAGGGAGCTACACTTGCATGCAGATGAGGAGCTGTTAGTTCCTAAGGAGGAGCTTCCGGATGTGGATCAGCCACAAGAGGAAGTTCAGGAGGTGTAAGAAACCACCCATGCAGCGCCAACCATCAGAGGGCGCATGCGCACTACAGAAGCTGAGCGACTGGCTCGGGATGCAGAGAAGGTTGTAGGACCACCTACAACATAGCGCAGACAGAGACAGTCACCGGATCGGTACACTGGATACATGGCTCTTGTGAGTCAATGTGTTGTGACGGAGCCATCCTCTTTTGAGGAAGCTGTGGAGGAACCCGCATGGGTTGATGCCATGATCGAAGAATATGATTCGATCGTCAGGAACAGTTCATGGAAGATTGTCCCAAGACCAGTGGGGAAATCACTGGTGGGTTCGCGATGGATCTACAAAGTGAAGCAGGCGGCTGACGGGAGTGTGGAGAAGTACAAGGCAAGATTTGTCACCCGTGGCTTTTCACAGATCGAGGGGATCGATTATGAGGAGACTTTTGCACCTGTCGCAAGGTACTCTTCCATACGGACGATCCTTGCTCTCTCAGCGCAGATGGGGTGGCACATTCATCAGATGGATGTGAAGACTGCGTTCTTCAATGGAGTTATTGAGGAAGAGGTGTACATAGAGCAGCCTGAAGGTTTTGAGATCTTCAGCAGTGAGTCGCATGTGTGCCGACTCAAGAGAGCACTGTATGGGCTGAAGTAAGCACCTCGTGCTTGGTACACTCGGATAGACAGCTACTTCACCGGGCTTGGATTCTCCAAGAGTGAGGCGGATCCAAACCTGTACCAGATTGTGGTGGAGGGGAAGCTGTTGATCATCGTACCGTATGTAGATGATCTGATTTTGACTGGCGATGAGCAGTTGATACTTTCATGCAAGGAGGATCTTGCACGAGAGTTTGAGATGAAGGACTTGGGCATCCTTCATTATTTCCTGGGATTGGAGATTTGGCAGCGCAGCGGAGGACTGTTTGTTTCTCAGGGCAAGTATGCCCGGGAGATTCTCGAGAGGTTCAACATGCAAGGCTGCAAGCCTGTTGACACTCCTCTTCCTGGTGGTTGGAGGAAGGAGGATGCTACTTCAGCGGAGGTAGTGGATGCCACTGTCTATCGACAGTTGGTGGGGTCGCTTATGTATCTGGTCAATACACGACCCGATATATGCTATGCAGTTAACCAGCTTTCGCAAGCTATGGTTAAGCCTACCAAGCTCTTTTGGAAGGCGGGCAAGCATGTATTGCGCTATATTAGAGGCACATCGGGATATGGTCTATGGTACAGACAGGAGGATGGAGTGAAGCTTTCTGGCTTCACTGATGCAGATTGGGCAGGGAGTCCAACGGACCGGAAGAGCACTTCTGGAGTAGTTTTCAGCATTGGGTCGACAGCAGTTTCCTGGTACAGCAGGAAGCAGAGATCCGTGGCACTCAGTTCAGCAGAGGCCGAGTACATGGCAGCTAGCTTGGCTGCATGCGAGGCTATTTGGATGAGGAAGATCCTCGCAGATTTGTTCAGGTTGCATTTGGAGCCTACAGTGATCTACTGTGATAACCAGAGCTGCATCAAGCTCTCGGCTAATCCAGTATTTCATGATAGGTCCAAACACATCGACATCAAGTACCATCATATCAGAGATTGTGTTCAGCGGAGAATCATGATGCTTTCATATGTTCCCACGGAGGATCAGGATGCCGACATCCTGACGAAGGCGCTCACCAGGAGCAAGTTCGAATTCCACAGAGGCAGGATAGGGGTTGCAGATAATCCATATCTTGCCGAGAGGGAGTGTTGAAAATGCAGCAAGATGATGGAGCTTAGTGAAATGAAGTCGCCTTCACTAAGTGGGCCCGCAGGCAAATTCTGGCGCAAAGTCTATTTTTAGACTATGTCTATTTTTAGACATATGGAGCATGGTTCGGGGATTCCAGTTTGAGATTCTTGGAGCATTGTTCATGTTGGTAAAAATAGATGGGACTCTATTTTTGTGACCTATAGGTCGAAGAGGTCGAAGTCTATTTTTAGACTGCCTATCCTAAAAATAGGGAAGTCAAATATTATTTACCCTTAATAATATTTGGACTCTAAACAGCAGTTTAATCTCTTGGAGAACTTCAGTTCGAGCTACAGAAGTGGCTCATGCATCTAATAGAGGAATTACGCTATTCCCAAGGGTTTGATGGCACATGCATGGTTGACTTCAGTTAGGACTTCAGTGGCAGAAGTTTGGTGGAGTTAATGAGACAGCTAGTGGAGTTGTGTTTTGTTTATTTTAGTTGAACTAGTTGAGATTAGTTTAACTAGCTAATCAATTAGTTATGAGTGGAGTGAATTAAATATTATTTAATTCATTAATTATAAACTCATTATTCAACTCAAGAACACATCAGTTCACTACAGTGCATGATCAGTTCAGTGGAGACCAGTGAAAGAGGTAGATGAAAGGGTGGAGTTAGCTATCAGTGGCGACATCAGTTGTGCATGAGATTTGCACCACACTTGGAGGAATTGCCCATGATGATTGCGCTGTCAATCCAAGGAGATTAGAACCTTGAATCTCTATATAAATAGGCCTGGATTGCGCAATAGAGGCAAGGCAATTGGCAGTGATTTTTGAACCAGTAACCTGTTCAAAACTGAGCTAGATTGTGTGTAACTTTATGAGAAAGTACTGAGTACTTGTGAGGAGTATTGTACTGAGTTTTTTACATGATTTCTCCATTATAATATACACAATAGCTGCGGGGTTTTCAGCTATAAGATTTCCCCATACATATTGTGTTAATGTGTATGATGAATTGATGTGCTATCGCTTGATTTTATTTCCGCATGTTTGATGATCTGAGTGCAGGAGATTATGTGTTGCATATAAATTCGAATTGTATGTGATCAGGATAGTCTTGGTGGATAATTAATCATTATTCAGCAAATTTCTACAGTAAAGGTGGAAACTTTGAAGAATGTTGCAGATGCATTAACAAAGTCTGTGAGCACTCAAAAGTTCTCTTGGTGTAGAGAAACAATGGGTGTTGAAGAATTGGGCCAATGACTAAGCTCTCTTATGACCCCCTATGGAAATAAAACAACAAGTGGGAGAATGTTGGGTATGTGTTATATTCTTTCCACGACTAAGCACGCACAGGTAGTCCGCGTCCATGGTTTTGTGCATGGTTTTGCACATGGTATTGGGGTACGATGGTTTTCGGCCCCTGGTATTTTTGTAGATCCGGTCAAGGGAACTACGGTTATGTTCTAATCCAGGGTTTATGGATTGGGGTTTATGTATGCTTTGGCATGTATATATATGTGTGTTGTAACACTAAAAGGAATATAATGAAAAATCAAGCTGGTGGTCCCGATTTGGGATCCAGGGGAAAATCTTTGTGTTTATCTGTTTTATGTTTTATGCTCTCGCTATTGTTTATTTTCTATTATAAGATTCGTGTGTAGATAATTTCTGTTCAGGGTTAAAACCTACTTGTCAGAGTCAAATTATTACTTGTATAGTAGATTGCATAAGGGGTCAAGTATTTCTATCCTAATACAGCTCCCAGAGTTGTCTCTGAAGCATCGGTTGAGATATGAAAATGTAATTTTGAATTTGGTCCTCTTAAAATGGGTGCTTCATAAATATTTTCTTTCAAAGTTTCAAATTCCTTTTGGCAATCAAGTTTCCAGCTAAATTCACAATCCTTTGTGAGAAATTTGAAGAGTGGAGATGCAATTTTTGTGAAGTTTTATATAAATATTCTGTAGTATCCTATAAAACCAAGAAAACTAATAACATCTTTTTGACAATTTGGGATTGCTAATTTGGAAATAACTTCAACTTTGGATGAGTCCAACTTAATTCCATTTCCTAAAATATGGTGTCCTAAAACAATTCCTTCAGTAAACATCATAAAACATTTTTCATGACTTAATGAGAGATTTTATTCCCTACATCTCATGAGAATCTTTTCCAAATTTTCAAGGGCTTCTTCAAAAGAATTTCCATAGATTATAAAATCATCTATATACACTTCCACACAGTCAAGAATTAAATCAGAGAAAATACCTAATAATGCTCTTTGAATTTTGCAGGTGAATTTCATAATCCAAAAGGAAGTACTCGGTGATAATAAGTTCCCCATGGAAAGATAAAGGTGGTATTTTCTTGATCTTCGGGTGCTACCTGAATTTGATTATACCCACTAAAACTGTCCAATAATGAAAAATATTTCTTCCATGCTAGTGTATCTAAAACTTGATCTATGAAAGGTAATGGAAAATGATCTTTTAAAGTAGCTTTATTTAACTCCCTATAATTTATACAAACTCTCCATTTTCCATTATTTTTAGGGACAATTATTAAAGGTGAATCCCACTAATTATCTAATATTGGATAAATAAAGTTTACATTCAATAGTTTTTAATATTCCCAATTTTTCACAAGATAATTGGAATATTAGAGTTCTTAATTTTCTTATTTAATTAAGTAAATAAAAGGGTGGAGGGACCCATAATCCTCAAAGATGAATAAGATCCACTTTTGATGTGTGAATGTGGATTAATTAAACATAGATCTACATAATGGAGTAGTGGAGCAGTTACTAATGTGGATGGAGTGGAGATCATGTCTCATTAATTAGATAGATCATGGAGGTTGATGCAGTCAACTGAGATCATAGAGGGAATCTAATGTAAGATCATAGAGCATTCATGATGAAGTGATGGAGGAAGTAGTGCATTTAATGCACACATGATGGAGAGGGTGCACATTGCATGTAGACATGATGGAGGACTTGGAGAGACAACGCAGTCAACCATGGAGGATTATGTCCACATGAACAATGCAGTTTAGAGGTGGGCCAGGGCTTGGGAAGGCTCAATTTGTATATAAGGAAGATGAAGGCAACATTGGAGGCAGGATTTAGTTTATGATTTGATGATCTATTTAGATTTGGAGTTGTCTTTTGACATTCCATGTTGTCTTATGTTGTGTAGCTAAGTCTGCAGTGATGTTTAGCATAGGGTGTTCACGAGCGGGAATCCCACCCTTACCCACGGGGGACTTGTGTGCCTACTTTGGGAAGGTTATTCTGAGCTATGATTCATCATCAGGCAATGGTGCCACACTATTTCCACTCTCTGCAGAACACATTCCTTCAATAATTACGCAATTTCTGAAGATCAGTTTGGGAGGAGAAGTTTGTCTTTAGTATTTCAGCTCGAGAACTGGTGAAGGATTATTACTATCACCTTGGGCTTCAAGGTCAGCATTCTTGGAGCCTCATTTCAGATTTTGCATCAGGCCAAGATTTATTGACCTCCTATCAGCAGCAGTCCCATTAAGTATTGCGCAGTCCATCATTGTAGATCCCGAGGAGGAAGGAAGTTTCTAGCATTTCAGCTAGGAATATTGTGAGGGATCATCCCCTCACCTTTCCATCATAATTTTCATCAGCCTAGAGCCTATTTTCAAATTATTTCAGCAGGCTTGAGTCTCTCCCTCTTGTACAACATATTTTTTTCAGCAGCTGCATATTTAGCTGCTGTATTTTGAGGAGGAGGAAGTAGAGACAAGATCTCAAGCTTCTAGCTTGGAGATTTGAAGGAGGGATCAACCCTTCAAGCTCAGATCTGGTTGTATACAATATTTCCACCATATTTGGATCAGATCTAGCTTCAAATCTGCATAACCTAGCAGAATAGGGATCAAACCCCAAGAGGGTACATTTCCAATCTCATAGATCTGGAGTTTCCTTTCTGGGTTATCTTGGTTTTCCATCATAAAGCCCAGATCTTGAATCTTGGCATCATCAGAGCTCTCGAGATCCATAGATCTGCATTTCCCTTTTCAGCAGATATATGTACATCATCTTCAAAATGGATAGCGCAATATTTCTTCTTGTAGCTCACCAGTTATGAGTGCTTGTTGTAGCATGTTTGCAAGTTCATTCTAGGCCACTTCTTTGGCAAGAGTACATTATTTTTGTACATTGTTGTAATTGTAATCCATCTCCAATGAATAAAATGGCTCACATATTATGTCTATATCTTTGTTGATCATAATATTTATGTACATTTTCTGTGTATCAAATATTGTGTTTGTGTATCAACGCATTATTCCATTTTGGGAATATTACACAGTTTTTGTAGTTCTTCCTTTACAATTTCCCTAAGATTTGGATTCATTCTTCTTTGAGGTTGTCTAATTGGTCTATAATTATGCTCAATATAGATAGGATGTATGCATTTTTCAGGGTTGATTCCTTTCATGTCAGTGTATTCCCATGCATATGCAGAAGAATGTTTTTGCAATGTTTTTATTAATTCCTCTTTTTGAATTTTTTCTAGGTTTTTGTTCATATTTAAATTTTTACCTGCAAAAATTCCAATTGAAGAATTACTAAATTGTTCCATAGAATATAAAGACATTTGTCTGGATGATAAGTATTCAATATTACATTGTTCGTGAAATTTTGACTATTCTCACATTGTGATGATGATTCATGATTTTTTTATTGAATTAAGAATTTTATTTTCTTCACTAATGTGTGAGATAGTAAAAATAGTTTATATGCCATTGTCAATATCCATCCATTCTTCATTTTCAACTTCTATCATTATTTTTGTTGGAGGATATAAATTAAATTTCTTTTTGAACTTCCATCAAAGATAAACATATCGCTAGATCTACAACTGATGAAAGCATCAGTTGTAGCTAACCAAGGTCTTCCCAATATCAATGGATGTCCTCCTAAGTTATTCTTGGGAGTTAAGATCATAATTCAACTGGATATTCCCAAGAATATAAGGATACATAATTTTTTTCTAATGTACCATCAGGTTTGATTACCGATCTATGTGCTAGTTGTAGTAATGTTGGTGTATATTGAAGATTTGGAAGTTTTAGTTGTTCCATAGTTTGTTTACTCATGATGTTTATGGTTTCTCCTAAATCAATCAATGTGTTTGGGATCTCAATACCATTGATGTGTGTTTTCACAATGGGACTTCCTAGATCCAAATATTTTTGTATGGTTATTTTTCCCATCATGATATCTGCAATTTTTCCCACTAAATGTATTCTTTTTACTTCCTTTGTTTTTCTTCCAAATTTCTTTATACTCAACTCTCTTATTGTTTTTGAAAGGATTGGAATTTCTCAATGTCTTGTAACAAAGGAATTTTGATACAAAAATTATGTAATTCATATAATATATCATAGTTAGCCAATATGATTTGTTTTTCTACCCCTTTATCAATTTGTAATCTTTCAGGGAAAGCAGGTTTTGGTATAGATACCGAAGGTTGCTCTATGATAGGATTTGAGTTTATTGGATTATCTTGTGTTTGATTTTGAAATTTTTGATTCTGATGAAGAGATGTCTCTTCTCCAGGATGATTATTTTTATTTTGAAGATTTTTATCTTGATGAAGAGAAATCTCCTCATTAGAGAGATCATCTTTTGTTTTTTCCTGAATAACAATAGAAGGCAACTTCTTCTATAATATATTACTGGATCTAAGTTAAACGTTATTAAGATCTAGTGGAGTTATCATATAAGTTTGAAAATTTATCCCCTCCATGTTATAAATAGGTTGTGCATTTTTATTGTTTGGGTTTGGAAGTGGCTGAGAAGATAGTTGGTTTGGCCTTTGTGGAAATGTTAATGAAAGTTGTGGATTATGATTTGGAAATTGAGGGTGTTGACTAGTTTGAGGAAAATGTTGTGGTGGATAGTTTAGATAATATTGTGGATATTGGTGATATCTGAGAATATCTACCATAAGGATTTTTCATTCCTTGTGTCCAAGGTTGGGGTTGAGACCAGGGTTGCTGCCACGACATTGATGAATTCCAAATATTCTGTGGGGGCTGAGTATACATATGAGTGTTGAATCCTTGAGTTTTGGTTCCTTAACATGGTCTTCTAGTAACATAACAAAGAGGATCTACTTGGTGTGGGGCTATTTCCTCTTGGTAAACGACCTTAAGACCTGGAACAGAAGGGAAATTTTTTGTTTCACGATTTTCTGTACATATGACACAAGTCTCTATGATTTTTAAATCAAGAGGACATTCTCTTAAGGCATGTTTCTTTCTGCATTTAGGACAGAAGAAAGATAAGGCATCACTTTCAACTCTTTACTTATTTTGTAATTTTAGGGTGTCTAGTTGTTCACTAAGACTCCCTAAAATATATGTTTTGAATTCATCAAGAAAATTTCCTATTTCATCCCTACTTACCGTTCCTGCTGCAAACTTATTAATTCTATAGATAATAGGATATCTTGAAATCCTCCCAATTCTTGATTTTCCTCTTGAGTGATGTATGCATAAATTAGAGATGTCAGGTAATTATAGTTGATAAATGTCTCCTTTTCCCATCATATTAATAATATCTATCCATTCATCCCTGATAGCTTTCATTAGGAGAGATTTTAAGGTGTCTTCATCCAAATTTTCCATCCTAGCCCTTTTTAGATTGTAACTGAATATTTCAATTAGGTCCTCTAAGTTTTCATATTCTCTTTGCATCATCTTAAAAACTTCATATTTCTGATTATTAGGTGTGCGATAATCCATGTATTTTCGTAAGAATGAATTCTTCTTTTCTTCCCATGTCCTAATATAATGTGTTATTAAGCCCATGAACCATTTTAATGCTGCATCCTTAAGAGTTGCAGGAAACAATTTCAACCTTTTAGAATCGAGTAAGTAGTCATATGATCTACATAAAATTTTGAGTTAACAAAAAAAAAATGTTTCATGATATTCATTCCTTAATCCATGAAAATTGGGGAGGATGGAAGGTGAGATATTATTCATTTTGGCAGTTGTATCCTCATCTAATATAGGGACTTCAACAAGATCGTCTTCTTCTCTATTTCCTCCCCCTTCTCTCCTTTCTTCTCTTTCTTCTCTTTCTTCTCCCCTTCCTCTTTCTCAACCTCATCCTCCCTCTCGTCCTCCAACTCCAATATTGGGTCTACCTCCTCCTAGTCTTAATTGGTCATTATTCATATTGTGTACTTCTCCTTCTCCTTCTCCAACCATTGTAGATTCCTCTGAACTAATATAGGTCTCTAGATTTGGAATTATTTGTTCCTCTTCTTATTCTTCTAGTTCCTCTATTAATGGTATATTAAAGAAGACTTCTTCTTCTTCTCCACTAGGGATATCTAGATCTTGAGCTAAGAGTTGTCATCCAGTAGAGGTTAAAAATATTACTCCTTCTGTTGGGGATCTATGGTCTTCTTCTTCTATAACTGCTTTAGTTGATGAAGTTGGAGAGTCTCTAGGCTAAATTTCTAATCTTAAGACCTCGCAAAGTCTATGTATTATTTGCAAAGAATGGAATATGATTTTGGGTGGATGGTGTGGCACTACAAGGTCTTGATGGAGTGAGTAGTGTTGTTGGGATCAAACTTCTACCTCTAGCTACAAATCTACCTCTAGTATCTCTTTCTCTACCATGTCATTTTTTTTATGTTTTTGTTGTTGTTGTTGTTTTTTAGATTAAGAGATAAGGCTCCTAATTACACTTCCCTCAAAACAACGCCAAAATTTTTAGTCAATTTAATGTCTTAAATTTCTATCATAAATTATTGACCAGAGTTAGTAATCTTATGAAGTGCAAGTGCACTATATATGCTAGAAACCTTTTCTTACTTAATTCATTGTGTTGATTTTATATCTTTTAAAGTTGTTTTTAGGATTTTTCTTTTACCTTGAATGTCTAAATGGAATTTAGAAACTTAAAACTGATTTGTGAGATGAATCTATATGTAACTATCAAGGCTATGATGAGAATCCTATTTTAGCTTATATAAAAGTGAAAAATTGACTTCAAGAAAACTAAAGTTCTAGAAACAAGAAGGAACTTCAATTTTTTGTATGGTTTTGGAGCTTTTATGTCAACAAAATTAAAAACGTGAAATCACTAAAAAGTAATCACTCTTAAAGAAATTATTTTAATGATTGAAAGATAAAACTTGCAAGAAGGAAGAAAATGAAATTTTTATCTAAGGAAATTAATCTATAATAAACTTATATCACATAAAAAGAAATTAATCTAAATGATAAATATTAAGTTATATCAAATCAACCTATGTTGGCCACTATGATACATTATTTCTAAATATATCTAATCAATAACAAAACACCTATCTAAACTATCTCTAAGTCTATTCAATTATAAACAAAACATCAAGCTAAATTATCTCTAAGTCTAGAAAAGGATCTATTTATCTCTAAACCTATTCAATCATAAAGAAAAGCATCTATATGAACTAATTCTAAGCCTATTCAATTATAAATAAAATAATCCATCTAATCATAACGAAATTCTACAAATGAAAATAAAAAGCAGTAAAGTAACAGTATCAAATCTGATCATCTATACTGTGGAAATTCGAAAGCAATTTGCAATGAAAATAAAAACAGAGCATATGTCTACTGTACGAAAATGAAATACATGTTTAATATACAAAACACAAATGTAAACAGAGTATATCTATGCTACAAATTACATTAAGAAAACAAAGTAAACAGAGTTTATATCTATGCGAAAAACACAGCAAAAACCTCTTATGTGCAAGGGCCCTCCATAATAGAATGGTTCTAAACTTATTCGCAACTAGCTACAGATTGATGATTCCAGAAATACCTTCTCCTTTGATTGATAAAAACAGAGTTTCAATATATGACAGTCTTACAATAAAATCAAACTTGTTTCAGGTTTACACAACTTGATATTTATAACCAATTCGAATTAAATGTTTCAGGCTATTACACATTTGGAGACTAATCAAACTCTGCATAAAGCTCTAAACAGAAATGTGATTTTTGTTTATTTCACAATTTTCTACGTGGAGAGAAAATCGTGAAGCTTAATCCTCTTGCTCGCTTGTTCCGGTTCTTGCTTCGATTGACCCTTTGACTGAAATCCTAGGTGATTTCCTTCTTGATTCTCGACATGTAGATAGGATAGAATCCATGTATGGATCATTTCCCAAATTCCCATGTACTTCGATTCTTGATTTATTCTTCAGAACCTGTTAGACCATGGCGGTGGCTATAGAAACAGAGATTAGCTGCAGAATTGCATGAATTATGTAGCTAAATGCATGTTTTATTTAAATAATAAGAAACATTTAAAATATGGGTAAGACATCATTAAGGTACCTTACCAGGCTAAAAATGTGAAAATCAATGCTTGCTTGAGCTTATGGAGTTTAACAAAAAGGAGGAAAAGGTAATGAAATGGATGTCAAAATTGAGGCAGTCTTGAGGCTCTACATGAGCTATGCTCAGTTGAGTCAGCCCCTGAACCTACCAATATTGTAGAATTTGGCCCATACAAAACCTAAATATCAATCCCTCTCTCTCGTCCAAAGAAGAAGAACAATTGTGCCAACTACTGATGGAGAACTTAGATGATTTTTCTTGGGATTACAAAGAAATAAAAGGGGTTCATACATCACTCTACACACACCATATTTACATCAAATAGGGATGAAATATTATGTGCCAGCCCCAAAGGATAATGAACCCAACCTTCAAGGACATAGTGAAGGATGAATTACAGAAGTTGTTGGATTCGGGTTTCATATACCTCATATTAGACAGTGAATGGCTGTCTCCTCTTGTCTTAGTCCTAAAGAAGAATGGGAAGTGGATAATTTGTGTGGATTACAGAGAGTTGAACAAAGGCACCAAGAAATACCATTTCCCTTTTCCTTTCATTGACCAAGTCTTGGATGGTCTTACATAGAAGAAGTTCTTCTCTTTTCTCGATGGATTTAGTGGTTACAATCAGATCCAAATCAGCCTTGAGGACCAATACAAGACCACATTTACATGTCCTTGGGGCACCTTTTCTTATAGATTTCTTCCATTTGGCCTATGAAATGCCCCTGCTAATTTTCAGAGAGAAGTCTTGAGAATTGTTTTTAAGTGTGTCCGTGATTTTGTGGAAATCTACATGGATGATTTTACTCCCTATGGGTATGATTTCCAAGAGGCCCTCTCCAATCTGGATAAATTCCCAGGGAGATGCATTGAAATTCATCTCTTTGTGAGTCCTGAGAAGTTTGAATTCTTAAGGAAGGCAGGGATTGTCCTTGGCCACTCCATATCTCAGGCAGGGATGCAAGTACCCAAACAAAATTGCCATAATTAAAAGGGTGTCTATTCCTTAGAAGCAGAGAGATGTTAAGAGTCTCTTAGGCTTGGTTGGTTACTATAGGAGATTCATCAAGTATTTTAGCAAGGTGGCTTCACCATTGTTCATATTTTTGGCAAAGGATTTTGAA
The DNA here is from genome assembly GCA_034641835.2 of Pinus albicaulis. Classification (NCBI taxonomy): domain Eukaryota; kingdom Viridiplantae; phylum Streptophyta; class Pinopsida; order Pinales; family Pinaceae; genus Pinus; species Pinus albicaulis. The sequence continues at coordinate 219,243,794 of CM076580.1, read as the reverse complement.
TTATGTTGTTCAATTCTTTGTCAGGAGGCCTTTGAAACCATAAAGGAAAATTTGACCATTTCCCCTATACATTGATGTCCCAACTAGGGTATGCCTTTCCATATCCATACTGATGCATCAAATAATTTTTTGGGGAGAGATTTGGGGCAAATGGATGATAATTTTCCCTATGCCATTTAGTTCATAAAAGAAAAAAATCTTCCTAAGGCTGAACTGAACTACATTGTCACTGAGAAAGAGCTTTTAGTTGTTTTCCCTTCCTTGAATAAATTCAGAAATTATATTACCGAGTACCAAAATTTTGTGCATATTGACCATGCAACAATTAAATACTTAATGAACAAACTTGATGTGAATGCTAGAATTATTAGATGGTTATTATTTTTGAAACAATTTGATTTTACCATTATTGATAAGCCATGGAAAAAAAATGTTGTTGCAGATTTTTTGTCTAGACTCACATTTCCTTCAGATGATGAAGGGATGGTTGATGATCAGATGACAGATGAGCACTTATTTTCCACCTCAATACTCTCTCTCTGGTTTGTTTACATAGCCAACTACCTATTTTTTTGGAGGTTTACTCCAAAACTTTCATCCAGGGAGAAGAGAATAATTATAATAAAGAACACCCCTTTCACTTGGATTGGTGGAAATATTTTCAAACTAGGACCAGATCATATCCTTAGAAGATGTGTCACAGAAGAGGAATTTTTTGATATCCCCTCAGCATGTCATGATGGGACCTTTGGGGGTCATTTTTCTTCTAAGAGGACAAATTTCAAAGCCTTACAAGATGGCTAGTATTGGCATTCTCTCCATCATGATGCTAGGAGATACACTAGTAGATTTGATCAGTGCTAGAGGATGGGTAAACCTACACCTAGGGATAAAATGAATTTGCAACCTCAGGTGGCCTTAGAACCATTTGACGAGTGGGGAATGGACTTCGTTCGGCCAATTTATCAACCATCCGGACAAAAGAAATACATCATAGTATGCAATGATTATTTGACAAAGTGGGATGAGACAAAGGCTGTCAAGGTATCAACAGAAGAAAAGGTGGTTGAATTTTTGAGAGAGAATGTGTTCTACATGTTTGGATATCCCAAGGAGATAGTCACTGATCATGGGGTTCATTTCACATCCCATCTAATTGATAATATCATGAGGAAACACAATATCAAGCAAAAGACTTCTACTTCCTATCATCCTTAAGAAAATGGGTAGTTGGAAGTGACCAACAGAGCATTAGAAAACATCCTTACCCAAGTTATGAGCAGCAAAAAAAGAGATTAGGCAGAAAAATTGGTGGAGGCCACTTGGGCCGACAACACCACCTGGAGAACAACTACTAGGTTTACTCCATATGATCTGGTTTATGGGTAGAAAGATTTTATTTCTATTGAATTTGAGTATAACACCCTCAAAATGGAAGCTCAACTGGATTTGGATATCACAAGGGCACAAAAAGAAATATTTCTTCAACTAAATGTTTTGGATGGATTTAGGATTCAAGCCCTCCTCCACACTGAAGTGATACAACTACAAAAGAAATTATGGCATGACAAGAAAATCAAAGAGATGACATTTTAGTAAGGAGATTGGGCATTTCTCTATGACTCCATATTTAAGGACTTGAAAGGAAAATTAATGACTAGATGGATAGGACTCTATGGGATAGAAAGGTACCATGACAATGTATTTGTTTAGATTATAACCATAGATGAGGAGGGGATCCCTCTACTTGTCAATGGTTATAGGCTAAAAATGTACAAGAGGCCCATGTCCAAGGAAAAATTCATCAACACAATTAGAAGGGAGGTGAATGTAATTGGGAGCCTCATAGCTTCTAGTCCATCTCCCTCCTAGAGAAAAATAAAAGGAAAAAATAAAGAGACATGGGTGAAAACCTTCCTAAGGCATCTAAGGCCAACTCCAGGGTTGAAAACCTCCCTGAGGCATTCCTAAAGTAAAAAAAAAAAGGAAAAAGAGAAATAAATAAAATATCCTTGGGTGAAAACCTCTTTGAGGTGCCCAAGGAAGGCTTTTGGGTTGAAAACATCTTTTGAGGAAGCCTACTTGTCTTTAAAAAAAAAAAGAGAAAAAAAAAGATAGAATAACATTAACCTATTTATGTTTTATAGGATGATGAACAATGGAATATTATGGATAAAGTTGCAGCATTCCTCCTTCTGCCTTCCTCTCCTTTATCCATTCACTCCATTTCCAACTCCATCACTCATCCCACCATCAAATTCCAACACCCTATGATCTTATAAAAACTTGAATTTCATCTTTTCTCTGTACTGCTACAACATGTCCTAGAAAGCTACAGGAGATCGTGTAGTGCTACAAGAAGTTCTTAACACATACAGGAGGAAAGGCCAAGGGCACAACCATTCATCTAGGACTATATGATCTTTAGAAAAGCCATAAAAAATGAGTCACTCTACCTATGCCTACCACCCACTCATCACCATACCATCCCATGCATAGATATTCTCTTCTCTAACCCTCCATTCTGCCTTTGTGAAAAAAAAATATGCACAAACACAAATCCCTTCCTTTCATTTGTTTCCTGAGCTACACATCTACCCTAACATCCTAGCACCATCTCCATCTTTTCCACACCATTCCCTCACCACCTGATGTCAGTTTGAGCTGCAAAAAACTACAGAAAGGAGACTCCTACAAGAAGATGATCCCTTCCTGTAGCACCCTTTTGCAACAATGAGAATAACTCGACTATGGCTTATCTCATCCAGAGAGACGGATAAAGGGTGATTCTAAAGTTAGCCATAGTACTCCGGGGAGGAGTCTACACCAGTAGAATTAGCTTGAGGCCTTCAAAAGGTACCTCTAAATTCACAGCAAACAAACAAAATGAGAACCTAAAAAAAATGAAGACCCAAAAAGAATTAAAAAAAAAATGAAAATCCTGTGATGATTGATCTAATGCTCCAGCTCTCTGCATGCAAGACACTATAACCAAACTATAATTAGTTAAGGCTCATGTATTACTCTCTCATCCTCTCGCTATGCATATTTGGATAAATGAATTAATGTTGAGGAGAGGAGGTTTAATAAGCTAAAAGGTGGTCAGTTAACTTGGCCACCTTTGACAGTAAAACTAAAATATCTTGGTAGAGTTGGCATGCAACATGGATTTGTCACATCAGTGGAAATGAGATCACCAGAAGTGGGTTTTGATTACGAAGCAGGAGGGAAAAATCACTTCAAGTGGGCCCAACAGTCTAAAAGAGGAAATCTCGTGCTAGGGACACCTCAACACAATGCTCCAAGCCCACTTGAAAGGGCATATAACATACCTCAACTCACTTCCCCTCACATATATTCTCATTTAAAAAACAATTGTCCAAAGGAAAAATTTGGTAAGCCACAGAGGAGTTTCGATCATCAACGAGTTGTGCCTGCAAGAAGTGCTACAAGAAAACTTGTAATTGCTATAGGAAGCTTCAAAGAGTGTTACAGAGTGCTAAGAATGGGAATGGAAGAAGCCAAAAGGGTCATTTAGCTCATAAAATAACACCTTCAACTCCATAACATCAATTTAAAGAGGTAAGTGTCCATCACCTCCATATCTCCATCAATTTCATAAAAAAATCTCCTAAATAGTCTACATGCAGTAGTGCCACAATTGAGGAAATTAAGAAATTTTGTGAAGAGGTGGGAAGTAAGACATCCATTTTGAAGTGTTAAAAGTCTTATGACCCCCTGTAACCAGTGAATTTGACACCAAGGCCATAAAATAAGAACTTATTTAACCCAAGTCAGAGACTGAAAGAGAAATGGTGGGACTTTTTAATAGAAGGGAACCTACAGACACCAAAATAATTCAATTGCACCCCCTGTAGTGAACATTTTTAGGAGGCATCATTGGTTAGGTTTTTTTTGAGCTCCTAAGTGGATGTGATGATGAGATAGCTCGATAATTTGCAATGGATCTACACTCTCAATAAAATGTTAGTTCCACTACTTTGGTAAGGGGACTAACCATAACCGCTCACTCCTAAATTTATTAATATAATAACAACACTACCCCTAGGAATCAAGTGGAATAGAGAAGATAGGGCCACTAGTGCCACTGCCAAGAAAATATTCTTTTTGGCCAAGGATAAGAACATAGAAGACAAAAATGGGTTGAGAAGGGAAATTTTACCTTATCCATGGGATGAGGTAGCCTACAACACCCTGAAATACATTTATTGGGAAGGAAAATTGAGTGTAGTCTATGGATACCATTTCATATTGTTACATCAAAATAGATTTAAGGAGTATTTTCCTTTGGAACAGAGATTGAACATACCCTACTTCCTCCTCCACTCCATCAGAGACATGATCCAAAGGGTTAGAGAAGGAAAACATCAACACCTAGCTCATCATGGCTTGATTAAACTAATAGTATAATATTCCCTCAAGAATCTAAGGATTCCTATTTTATGGTCCAGTTTTATAGACATAGACAGGGAGATGCTAATAGGGACCCAAAATACCACTCCTTGAGATACCCCTGCCTCTAGCCTTGGAGATAGGGATACTAGAACAAAGGAGGAAGAAACTGATAAAACATAGGAAGAACAGATGAAGAAATAGGAAGAAATAGAAGAATAAAAAAGGGCAGAGGAAGGGAAAATAGAGGATACAGAGTTAGAGAGGAAAGGTATTGAGGAAGAGGAAGAGAAGGAATTATAAGAGGAGGCTTTGAGCCCCAATAATACCATTGAAATATCCCCTCAACAGACTAGTCTGTGACTAGGAAACACTGAGGATGAGGTGTCTGCCACCTTATCACCTTTGAGCACCCCTCTGAAGCCCAAGAAGAAAAGACCAAGATAGAATCCTATGTATTTTAAGATAAGAAAGAGCACTATGGTGAAACAAGGAAGGCCCATACTCCAACAGAGGTTCCCATTACCATCAAAGAGTCCCCTAGCAAGAAGGAAGAGATATGGCTAGAGGAAGGCATGATTAAAGAAATAACTTCCCCAAGGGCCAAACCTCAGGCACCCATGACCTATGTAAGGAGGCACTCTGCTAGAGAAGCATACTTAAAATGTTCAAGATTACCCATAGACCTCCAAGGAGGAGAAAATAAAATGCTACAGGAAAAACAGAGTGTGCTACTGTAATGTTCCCAAATTCTAGCCTCCAGCTAAAAGGAACATTATAGTTTGCATAATTTCATTTTGTTGAATAAAATGGGTAAGGAGAAACCTTAACCCCCTTAGATGGATAAATAACACTCCTTGTGTGAAAGGAGGAATAATAAAGTAGCTGATTTGAGCACCACTTGGTGTGAACAGGATTGGATCATGCTTGATCTAGACATTTTGACAAAGTCCACATGCACTGTCTAGATATAATGTATCTCCTTGATGGACTACGCAGTTTTAGAGGACGATCACTTGCATGAGTTGGAAGGCACATGTGGATGGGACCCATGGTGGAGATGAGCACTTGCTATATATGGAGAGGAGGAGACCCATTGTTATTCATTCTTGATTATTATTTGCTTGGTCTGTTGAGACTACACTCCTCTTATTGTTTAGCAAGAGTGCAGTGCTGCATAGCACAAGGGTGTTCCCGGTTGGGAATCCCTACCTCATCCTCAGGGAAGGAGAGGTTCTAGAGCTACATTTCCTCATTCTAGAATTTTTCCAAAGCTACCTCTTCCAGTCACATCGTTATTCTTGGAGCAAGATAACTTTGTGCTGCAGGGTGCAGCAACAGAGGATCTCTTGAGTCATTCCTTGACTTGTTTTCCAGCGGAGAGCTTGGCTATCTATTGGAGGATCAGTGAGGAGGTCTCCTGGGCTTATTTTCATATCATTAGCATCAGGGTAACCACCCATATTCCCTCACAGCACAGTCTCCAGCTAGATCTGCGTTATTTCTGCAGGTAGTTGCTAGGAGGGTCATTTGAGCTCATCAGGAGGAGTTGTTTCTGAGTAAAGGGATCAGCCTTTTGCTTAGATACACTATCAGAGGAGGGCATCATCATTTCAGATCTGTTACAGCCTCATTCCATATTTTGATTCAGTTGCAGTGACAAGCTAATTGTCACATTTTACATTCTCCGGCATTTCTAACAATCTCTCCTAGATTGGCTAGAAATCCTGTATTGGAGCCCATTCTTATATTCTTGGGCATTTCCTTGTATCCTTCAGCCTCATTATCATTTTGTATGTATTCAGCAGCTGCTACTCTCATAGAGACTGTGTAGTGACTTCCCTCCAGCATTTTGTGCTGTTGCAGCATCTCATGTATTTCATAGTTTGATCATTGGAGATTGGTTCCAATAGCTTGAGTGGCTTGTCCCTCATGATTTTCTTGTGTATTATTTTTGATATATTAATGAACATTATGGCTGCATTATATTCCATTTTTGACATGTTCAAATTTGCATAGTTTCATGATTATGTTCATATATTGTTGTAGCTCACTCTTTGAGCACTTTCCTGAGATACCGAAGGGTGGGAGATCTATTTAACCTACCTTGAGGGATTTATTTGAGCTCAAATTTTGGAAGTGTAATATAGGATGTATTAACTAAGGGATCCAAGTCCCCTTTTATCTTATTTTTTCATTATCTTCCTTATACAGCATCCCTTTGGACCATATTGCAGAAATTCCTGAAAACGGAACATTACAGTGGTATCATAGCATTAATCTTGGCTCAGCCTGTGCATCCAAGATAATATTCCAGTATAAGGATAAGCTCCTCACATAGGAGAGGAGTTGTACAAAGCAAACAAGAAAAGAGGAATGATGAAAGAGGAGATCTCCCTACTTTTTTTCCAAACTATGGAAGCTATCATAGAAGATCTCAAGGGGATAGAGAGGGAGAATTGCAGAAAGTTTCTGAGAGGGTTTGAAGATGAAGAAAGCCCTATATATTATCATGATGGGTGTGGGAATTCAACCACACATGCAGATCCACAGCGCAGTTAACGTCCCACTTACAGTGAAGGGAGAATGGAGGAAGAAGATGAGGCCATTGGAGGAGAAGCGCTGCAACTCAAAGGTATGGCTCATGGTCGGTGGTTTGAAAATTTTGTTTCATATTATCATGCAAATGTAAAATCATATGATGAATTCACTAAGGGATTGGTGAGGTGATTTGATAAAAATCATTGTGAAACATCATATATCCAAACCTCAAACACTTTGCATGCATTGGAGGGAACCATGAAACAAATTCCATTCCATATTTCTGAAGGGGATGAAAACATGTATGAAGGATTTCTAAGGGCAATATCCCCATTGTGTGAAGGGCCTTCTTCCATTTGTGAAGACATGGAGGTACTTCCCTCAAGAGATGACCAAGAACTAGGGTCTCTCCTTGATGATGAGGCATTCTCAATTATTGATGGGGAGGATGAGCATAAGAGATGTAACAACGCTGTCTCTTTGGGAGGAGATCCATCACCAAATGGAAGTGAAAGGGGAGCCATTTCTTCCATTAGAGGAGCCCTTGTATCTATACAAGGAGTTCCAAATGATTCAACATGCGGGAACCAAAGCACAATTCCGTAGCCATATGCAGCAGTTTTTAGGGATTGTGAGATGGAGGAGGAAGAGAAGGATCAACATCAAGGGATGATACACCCTTATCTATTCTGGGGAGTTTTTGCACAAGAGAAGGAGATTGTACTGTGTAGTGAAGAGAGGAACAAATCAATCCACTCATATATGCAGTCCACTTCTGAACTAGATGTCTCACTATATGGAGGCATTTCACCTAGGAGGCCTTCTAATCTAGAGTTGATGAGGGACATCTTGTCATATAGTTCACCACTCTTGGATTCTGGAGAGGTGAAGACTTTAGAGGAGTCTAGCACAGTGCAGAGAGTTTGGGATAGACTCAAGGAGGAGGGAGGCACTCTCTCATTTTCATCATCACCCACTCTCATTACCCATACTGCGCTGACAGAGTTTGCTGCAGGGATGGAGGAGAGAATCTTCATGATGCACGATGATTGCTCCATATATTTGGAGAGACAGAGGATACTTCCTTTGAGGAATGACTCTTTCACACATGGGAGTGGATGGAGGCCACTCATGCTTACTTTGGCCTAGCTTGGGAGATTCCTTTTGGATGACAGCTTCTCATGGGAGGCCAACTTCCAAAGTTCACCATTACTATTGGAGCATGAGTAGCTACATGATGGGCATGGAAGCATTTTGGAGGATAACTTTGGCATGGGGGATGTCAAAGTAGCAGGCAATAGCATGAGGGGAGCTCCACATTGTAGATCACCAACGTTGTCTCTAAGGAGGATAGATCCAGATTGGAGGTCTCAACTCTTAGTAGAGTACTACAAGGATCTATATGCATGCATGATTATGGATGACCCAGGTGGAGATGATAGATATACAGTAGAGGATGTGGTCATCTATTATTATGACAAAACCTTATTGACTAGGGCTTCTAGTCTCAAGGAGAAACTATTACATGAAGCACATGAGGACTTCCTAGCTATACAACTTGAAGCATATCTTGTCTTGCTAGAGGAGTTCACTTGGGAGGGAATTCAGCATGATCTATATCAGCATATGGATAGATGGATAGCCTAGATGATTTTAGGGAGGTTGGCACAACCATTTCCCCACTCATTGGAAGTGAGGGAGAGCATTCAGATGAGCCATTTCAGCTCAAGGACTAGAGTACATGGTAAAGAAGGTATATACTCTCATTTTGATTTACCTTTCTTTACTTTATATGGGCAGCTTGATGAGCTAAGGGTGATCACATCTCCTTATGTTCCTTATTATGATGTACTTGTGGCCCATTGCAGCAATGGTAGTGGCTATTTTCATGATGGTTTGTAGGGGAAGCCACATACTTTTTGGTGTGCACCATTGGCACCAATTTTTACTTTCCTATTTTCACCTTATGAGATGTTTGTGGTTTCAAACAAGTGGTAGGGAAAGCACTTGTTGTTTTTAGTTCTGATGCAGGCAAGAGGCTCACTGCGTTGGTCCCATGAGTGGAGCAGTGACCCACTCTAGTTTTCTTATGACAGCTTGTTTTCATTACATGTTGCTTCCTTGTGTTGCTAATGGTTGTACATTTATAGGGAGCACTACTTGGAGAGTGTTGGAGGTATTGGGACAGACCATTGGGAGCATTATTCTCCCCATTTTACATGTTTTAAATTGTAGGAGACACCATGGGAAAACCATAATTGCCACATTGCTACTTTTCTCTTCTTGTGGGAAAAACCACTTGGAGAATTTGAGGGGGCATCTCATGGATGATTTTCTTGATGGGGAAGCTTGGGCCATTCTTGGAGGCCATACCATTTCATCCCAAGGATGGAGGCAGCCCCATATGTACCACAAATGGAGGGAGAAACATCTTGGGAATCAAAATCCCAACTCTCCATTCAGCCCCAACACATTGCATGAACCAGTGGTTGAGATTTTTATTTGGATGACAACATGGATGAGAGGATCATCATTCGGGATAAAATTTTCCCATGCATGTCATCACTCCTACCTCGAAGAGGCCATATCATAGCAAGAAGGTTTCCACCTACACCTTCTATATTTCCATGGTGTGCACCATTCTAGTTTGCATACTTGGGAGGAAGCATTGGAGGAAAAATTTGTTGCAGGATATCTTGAACAGTGGTGGAGATTGTTGATGAGGAGGCCACAAAAGAAAAAGGGGGAGGAATTTTGTTCTCTCTATGCAGTTTCTTTATGACAAGCAACATGTGGGATGGGAGGACTGTAATGTTTCCAAATTCTAGCCTCTGGCTAAAAGGAACATTATAGTTTCCATAATTTCATTTTTTTGAATAAAATGGGTAAGGAGACACCTTAACCCCCTTAGATGGAGAAATAACACTCCTTGTCTGAAAGGAGGAATAACAAAGCAACTAATTTGAGCACCACATGGTGTGAACAGGATTGGATCATGCTTGATCTAGACATTTTGACCAAGTCCACATGCACTGTCTAGATACAATGTAACTCCTTGACTACGCAGTTTTAGAGGAGGATGACTTGCATGAGTTGGAAGGCACATGTGGATGGGAACCATGGTGGAGAGGAGCACTTTCTATATATGGAGAGTAGGAGACCCATTGTTATTCATGCCTGATTATTATTTACTTGGTCTGTTGGGATTACGCTCCTCTTATTGTTTAGCAAGAGTGCAGTGCTGCATAGCACAAGGGTGTTCCCGGTCAGGAATCCTTACCTCATCCTCAGGGAAGGAGAGGTTCTAGAGCTACATTTCCTCATTCCAGAATTTTTCCAAATCTACCTCCCCAAGTTACAGCGTTATTCCTGGAGCAAGATAACTTTGTGCTGCAGGGTGCAGCAACAAAGGATCTCTTGAGTCATTCCTTGGCTTTTTTTCCAACGGAGGGCTTGGCTATCTATTGGAGGATCAGTGAGGAGGTCTCCCAGGCTTATTTTCAAATAATTGGCATCAGGACAACCACCCATATTCCCTCGCAGCGCAGTCTCCAGCTAGATCTGCGTTATTTCTGCAGGCAGTTGCTGGGAGGGTCATTTGAGCTCATCAGGAGGAGTTGTTTCTGAGTAAAGGGATCAGCCTTTTTCTTAGATGCACTATTAGAGGAGGGCATCATCATTTCATATCTGCTACAGCCTCATTCCATATTTTTATTTAGTTTCAGTGACAAGCTAATTGTCACATTGTACATTCTCCAACATTTCTAGCAATCTCTCCTAGATTGGCTAGAAATCTTGTATTGGAGCCCATTCTTCTATTCTTTGGAATTTCCTTGTATCCTTCAGCCTTATTATCATTTTTTTTATATTCAGTAGCTGCTACTCTCATAGAGACTGCACAGTCACTGCCCTCTGGCATTTTGTGCAGTTGCATCATCTCATGTATTTCATAGTTTGATCATTAGAGATTGGTTCCAATAGCTTGAGTGGCTTGTCCCTCATGATTTTCTTGTGTATTATTGATGATATATTAATGAAAATTATGGCTGCATTATATTACCTTTTTGACATGTTCACATTTGAGAGTTTCATGATTATGTTCATATATTGTTGTAGCTCACTCTTTGAGCACTTTCCTGAGATACCGAAGGGTGGAAAATCTGTTTAACATACCTTGAGGGATTTCTTTGAGCTCAAATTCTAGAAGTGTAATGTAGGATGTATTAACTAAGGGATCCAAGTCCCCTTTTATCTTATTTTTGCATTATCTTCCTTATACAGTGTCCCTTTGGACCATATTGCAGAAATTCCTGAAAATGGGACATTACAGCTACGGGAAGAAAAGAAAGTTTTAAAGGAAGAACAAATTGCACATGAAGAAGTCAAGAAGGAACAAATAGAGGGGAAAAGTTCCCAAATTGAAGGACATGAGGTGCAAGAGGAGGCACAAGTTGTAAAATATCAACCACAAGAGGAAGTAGCCTCTCCAAGAACTTTCCAAAAACACATCACATAATTCCAAAAACCTACTCCATAGCCTAGTTTGAGCTCTTACTACAATTTCATTGAGGGAGGAAGACTAATCCCTAAGAAGATCTCAATCACTATCTTTTATGAGATAGGGGAAGAAAGGGGGAACACACATAGGTGGATTCAAATTTGCAAATCTAGAAATGTTGAGGGTGTGGGGCTAATGGAGGAGAAACTTATTGAGGTGGGGAAGGACCTAGCTGATTTCAAACTCATAGAATCAGTGTTGAAATAGTTGTTACAAGCAGAACAAGCAAAACAAGCAGAGACCATGAGGTTGAAGGGGAAGTTGCAATAGAATGACATATAACTTGCCACTATGTAAATATTTGCATGAAGGCCATCCAGTATGGACACCCCTTTAATTCTTATGAAATTTAAAGAGAAGTGGTTGAAATTTTATATTAAGACCATAGCACAACATGGGTCCTTATCCTTTCAAAATAATAGATATTTCATTGATTTTTGCTGGTAGTCTAGTGTAGAAGAGAGGGCTAGGATGGCAGACTTTTACATCCACATCCTCATTTTGACTGACATGAATATTTGGGACACTAATTCTAGGTTGGGTGATATGTTTTTAATGGCCCTAGCATCTTGGGTAACAAATGAAGAAATAAGGGCAGAAGAGGTCAATAGAGTGATGAAGATGGAAGAAAGAGTACCCCTCCAAATCAGGGCTGAGCTCATAAGTCCTAGAGGGATCATAAAAAATCACCAAATAATCTCCAATGGTACTTACCTTGTATTAATATATATTGACATCCAGGCACAGGAAATATCACATTTTGATGACACCTCTAGATTACTAGTAGAATAGAGTATGGAGGCCTGCCAAAGAAGATGGCATGCACTACCACTTGGCTTGAAGAACACAGAGTACCATACTCTAGATAGATTGAAAGGTGCCTCTGAAAATTCACCCTTCTATAAGAGAGAAATGTAGAGAATGAAAATCTATTGGATAGGATTCAGAATCTAAGCCCTACTTTGTTGTTGGGGATACATGAAGGGAGAGATCAAACAAAGGATAGGAAGGAGCAGTATGAAGCATAAAATAATGTAGGATTCTAACCCCCATAAGGGACTCCTACTGAGCTACCTCGGGATGTCAGGGAAGCTACCAGAGCTTTGAAGGAAATCAGGAGAGAGGACAGATTTGTTCAAAGGATGAGCAACCATTTCAGTAGGGGGGTGATGACGAGGCTCATCATTAGGTATATCTTAAGGGGTTACAATGTCACATTTTCTCTTATTAACTCTCTCTCACACACACATTTGATTACATTTTGTCATATTTTTCTTAGTGAGACATTTCTAAGATGTTTTTCATGACTTGAAGCCTAACATGGTTTAATTGCAGGAAATAAAGGAAATAAAGCTATTTTTGAGTCAGATTCTAGGTCAAGGCTTACAGTAGACAGAAACGAGAAATTATAGGAAGTTTTTCCACCTTCTTAGCTTCCATAATCATCCAAATATCACCTATGATCCTCCTCCAACAGTTCAAAGTCAATGGCATTCAAGAAAGTTAATTTTAAGAGGGAGCCAAGCTCCATACCTCTCAAAGATCAAGGAGACAAATTCCTACTTTTTAGGGAGTTTTTGGTAGCTACCCATTAGTATAAATAAAAATGAGAAAGAGATCATTAGGATTTTATTTGTATAGGCATATAGAGATCTCTTGACTCAGTATTAGATATATTTCTTAGTTTCATTTTGATATAAGGGACTTGTTATGAAATGAGAATGAGAAGTTTGTTTGCCTCTCAGTGATTTTATTTTAGAGGACTAAAGCTAATGGGTTAGGGCTCAATCCATGGGTTGCAGTATCTCTTGTGTATCTTTATATTTCCTTTATGCTTCATTATTTTAGTTGATTTAATTGCATTATAGTAGCTTAATAATACCATCAAAACTGTGTTGGTAGTCCCTCTCCCTAACCTCTTCCATTGGAGCTTCAGGAGAAAGGTCTCCAACCATAAACCAAAAATATTTAGTTTATGATTTCTTGGAAAGGAGAAAGTAGTGTTCATTTTATTTATCATGAATGTGGGTATATTAGAGTTTGGAATTATGTTTTATGTGAATGTTAGCTTAAGTTAAATAGAATTTGATTCAACTCATCTTTTCCACTGTTTTACATGATAGTTTCAAGTTAATGGTTAATGCACGAGTTTATGTACTGGTTGAAGGACTGGATACAGCTTTAGAGAAGGACCCATTTTAGCACTATCATCTTGGACTTGAACCCTCCATCATTTTCCCTTCCATTATTCTACCCACAGGCTACCATAGCCATGCTTTGAAGACCATCCTCATAACCACCATGAGCAACCTTCTTGGTGCAAGAGAGGCCCTACAAATATTTTGAGCCTGGAAAAGCGATTTGTCCACCCCACATCCACTTATATTCACCTTTCCCTCACTTTTCCTCGCCTCCATTCCACCATTTCCAACCTAAAAAACCTGTTGGCTTGTTTCTTGAAGCATTACAGGACTTCTTGTAGCAAAACAAGAATCTTGTATCATCTTCCTGTAGCAATGATGGGAGCCACCATATTCACTCCAGAATCAATCCTCCACCTCATCTGAACTTAATATAGGACTTAGTTGACCTCTAGCTTTGAATTCTTGGTTCAAGGATACCCCTAGGCCACTTAAACTCCTTTTCCTTTTACTACAAAATAGAGTAGTTTTAGTGTGTTAGCCCATCATAGAAATAGCATCATTAATAAAGAAGCTAGCATGCATTAGGTAAAATTTAATTCATGATTGATGCAGTGTGTGTGTGTGAGTGAAAATAGATTATTTCAATCTGGTTTATTAGTTAAGAGAGTGAATGCAATATAGTGTAATTTCCTTTCTTCCAGCTAGAATAAGTGCTAGTTTATTCCTTGCAAAAGTAGAGGTTAGTTAGATGAATGAGTGAAATATTGTATGGATTCCTTTCTTGCAAACATATAGTGTTCATGTTTTTTTTCCAATATTGAGGTTCAATTAGAAGTTTGATAGACTCTCTCTCTGATCCAGGTGGATCTAGACACGCTCAGATGTCAAAGATGGCTTCTAATAACTCAAAATTGAAAGTGTTCATAATACTCTTGAACTAGGACTAGATTGAAGTGCCCGTCACCCTAATTCCAATAGTGTGAATGACACTCCAATCCGAGCTCGTATGAAGGAGATATAGCTAGTCGTATTTTTGGTCAAAGTGGGCATTGGGCCAGGTTTAAGGGTTCTACAAATTGATCAGACCGGGGTGTGAAACCTGGCTTCCAAAAATGAGAGAATTTGTGGGATGGTTAATTCGTCTAATATCCCTTATTTTTGGAAAAATTAAAAACAACCTATTTGTTATAAAAAAACAAGAAAATATATTAAAAGGGTCGGGTCAGGCACGTCGGACCTGCCCACCCCACTAGGCAGCGTTGTATTATATTTAAATATAATTTCAAATAGGTCGGGTCCTGCGGGAGATTCAGGACCCCACTAAATGGTATGGAACCATATTAAATGGGCTGGCGGGAATTGACCCCGAATGACCACATGGCTGGCCCACTCCACGGGCAGCCCAACCATACCATATTTAAAACACAACACAACCAACCACCATAAAAAAAAAGCTAAACGGTCAAGAAACCAAGCCTTATATGCCATTCAAATTTTTATCCCCCAACGTGTATGGCCACCATAACCGTCGTTCAAAAATCGTAATGAAAACTGCCATCCCAAACATAAAATGTGGTGGTTTAAAAAAACTAATATGCATCACGTATGGGGGGTCGACGGGCTTTGAAATCCTGACCTCCCCACCTTAAACACAATGTCTTGATCACTCTTCTAATGGTCATGGCTTTGAGAAGTCCGCTACCCTTCCACATTATAAATTCAAGCTTCTCAGTTACATCGGGTAGAGGCAGTGAATAAGGAGTTGACATAGGGCAGAACCACGAGGTCAGGAAGTTGTGAAACATTGTTCAGGGTATACTCCAAGATGCTTTGAATATTCCTTGGTGTTACACCATTTTTTAGTCATCTAACCTGTTACTATTAGATGGACCAAAGTACACCATGTAAGACCAATTTTACCCTAAGTAAAATTTCTTTCACTATGAAAAATAACTTAGTAATCCATAATTTATTAAGTTGTTTATGGTCTAAATAGGAAACCCCATGAGGAAATATTGAATAAATCCATATTTTTTTGATTTTCCTCAAGGAATAATTAGTTAAACAATATTTTAATTAATATTCCTGGTCATATATAACCCAAAACAGGAGAATTAATTAGATAAATCATTATTTATCTTATTATTTTCTAGGAATAATTATTTAAACATTATCTAAATAATATTCCTTGTTAAATTTGACTAAATCATTTATAAATAATTGAATAAATCACTATTTATTTAGTTATTACTCAACCACATCCTTAAAATAATAAACAAATCATTTATTTATTTATTATTTACAAATAAATGGATTTGACCAAATTCAAATTATTTTTCCCTCCAATAAATATAATAAAATATTCCATAAACGTTGGATATAGATTTGGTTAATAATATCTTAATTATGCACCAATATCTAGACTAACTCAATATTTTGTTATAAATAGAAGGGTTTTTCCATTCATTCACTACCTTTTGTTGCCTAAATATCACTCTAGATCTATACTCTTGGTCTGACTTTGATCCTCCATCATTGTCATATTTTTCTATCTTTTTACTTGTGAACTCCCGTAGAGTTCCATTTTTTGTCTAGGTTTTCTACACCATCAAGAGAGAGAGATCTTATATATGAAGCACTGAGGACATACAAGAACCCATCCCATTTAGGGGGATTGGTAACATATTTTTATGTTCCCTTCCCGGGTGTCATAAATACAAAAATTCTTTAAAAATATTCTTGTCTTGTCTATTGGATGCATGGAGCAACTCTTGCTTTTATTTACTGCTTAATATCTTTAACTGCATAGATCTGTATTTTGTAGCATTTTCCTTGGTCAACTAACTATAGATCTAAAGAAATTGGCAGCCATCTTTGATGTTAGGGTTGTTTGTTATGTACAGCTAAAGTGATATTTTTTCGTACGCTTGCGATTAGAATTCACACTAACAACTGGTGACTCCACAAGGGTTTACGATTATGACCTTTGTCATTTTTCAAATCCTTGCATGACTAGCTACTTCAAACCCTAGTGTTTTTCTTCAACTTCTTGTTTTTCTTTTCTTGATGTTGCTTTTAACCTATAAAACCATAAAACAGTAAAAAATCTAACTTCCATGTGTTTCTGGACCTATTGCACAGGTGACAGGCATCAGCCACAGCTGATACGAAATTTTTTTTTGAAACCTGCTCCCAAGAGTGTTGGAAGTGCATGTCTCACTTTTTGAGCCAAAACGTACGATCTGAACCTTCAGGACATAGAAAACATCCTCAAACCTATGACCTCTGTAGAAATCAGGTCAGAAACTACGACCTGTACTTTTTGCGGGATTTTTTCTACGATTTTTATAGGTTTTTCTCGGCTACTGTTCAAGGTTGTCTGACCTCCATATCTACCCATTTTGGACATTTAATTTATTTGTTTTACTTTCCTAAGTGGAAACCTAGCCCCCTAGGGCTTCAGTACGCTTCCATCTTTCTAGGAGGAGTTGAGCTAAAGCAGGTCGTCTGAGATTTCAGTGCTTTCAGTCATTTTTTAGATCTTATCCTGTACCTTCAAATCCATTTCAGATTGGTTATTCATCCATCCAAAACACCTATTTTCAGTTTTTTTTGGTCCTCCTCTAGGGTCCCTGCCATTTTTGTTCAGGTTGTAGCCTTTTTCCACCTCATTTGCATCACTTTTCCCTCTTGTTTTGTTGTTTTCTGCACCTATTTCCAGTAGATTTGACCTTTAGATCTTTTTCCCTCCTAACTTTAGATCCATCGGCTAGTTTTGTGTGTTTTAACTATATTTTTTCCCACCCATAGATGAGTTGTTGGGAAGCCCGCCTCCTTGGGTTTAGATTGATGCATCTTTAGCTGTTTATTTTATGTTACATTCAGTTTACTTTACTATTATTCGCAGATTTATTTAGAGTTATAGAGCACACTTTTTATTTTTTCTCTACACACGTCTAGGTTTAAAAAATAAAATTAACACACTTAACACACACACCCTAAGTGAAGAGCACCTATTTTACAATGCCAAGCCAAGACTATAACATTGTAATCATTGATCCTGCACCTCTTTGCCCTTGTTTTGACTTTGTAATCATTTGATCCTGCACCTCCTTTCCCTTGTTGGTCTCTCTTCCTTTTGTGATCCGTGTTGTTCTTCCATCATTGCACCCCCAATGTGTTTATCCTAGAGACTTCTTCACCTTCATCCTCAGTTTCTGTTAGGAAGACTTACTCCTCCGCATAAGATTCAAGTTAGTCCTCCATTGAGTCCCCATTCCGAATCTGCTTCTAGTTCATTGTGTTCCCCTTATGGTTCTATCCCTAGTTCTCCCCCTATCGCCTTCACCATGTCTGGCTCAGGACCTAACGTTGGTGGTATCCCCAGTCCTAATTCTGGAAACACTACTAGTGGGACCACAACAAGAATTATCCTGGATGCTCCCTTGCTCCCTTATATGGCAGGTCTCAGTCTTCCGGATTTTAACCAGTTGATCAATGACCCCATACACCATGATCGTGGTTGGAATTCTATGCCAACCAAGATCCCTTCCGACATCCCCAAGTTTGAAGGTCTTGCTGGAGAAGATCCCACAAACCATGTTCGATCTTTCCACATGTGGTGTTCGTCTAATTCCATCACTGATGACTCTGTCCGTCTTCGGTTGTTCCAGCATATGCTTACTGGAGAAGCTTCTAAGTGGTATGTTGACCAGGCCTCCTCCTCTCATACTACTTTTGTGACCCTTGCCCGAGATTTTATGTCTTACTTCCAGCTTCCCCTTTGTTATGACACTGGTACCAAAATTTTGACCTCTTTCCATCAATCATCTGCAACCCACCTATCCGATCATGTCCAGGAATGCCAGAGAAGAAAGAGCCTATGTCGAGCCCCTACCTTCGAAGACCGTGTCTACATGGACTGGTTTCTCAGATCCCTTTTTCCTGTTATCAGCAAAGATGTCACATCTCATTTCCCCAAACTGAAGAATCTACTCTCCAGATTGCGTTGAAATATGACCTGATCTACACACAGTTTGGTTATGTTTATACCGTCTTACCTGATATCCCTAGACCCTGTGGTGCCAACGCACTGGGGGCATCCCATGCCGCCGACGGTATCGTTGGAGCCCTTTATCATCCATGTACTCAACCTCCCATGGGTTATGGTTTCCCTCAGGGATGGGCCAGCTCCTCCAGCACTTTTCCCCTCCCGATAGCATGTATTCAGGATATGGTATGCCTCCTACTTTTCCTCAACCGATTTACCACAATGTTGCCCAAACTCCTTATTATTTGTATCTGCAGCCTAGTGCTCCAGCTCCTCCAGCATTAGCACCCTTGCCTCCCTTTCCTTCTCAACCCCCGCAACAGTAGCCACCACCCCCCAAGGGCAGGTGTATGCACATTAACGTGCAATTAATCCTTTTACTTCCAAAAATAAGAGGAAAGGAACCCAGAATCAATCTGCACCAGGTAATCGAGGACCTAATCCCCAAGGGAATGCACCTAACACTGCTAACCAACAATAGGGCATGTTAGTGTCAGTCTAGTCATACTGCCATCAGTGATCAAAATTTCTCTTTTGCATTTTCATATTAGGAGTCCCATACCATAAATTTTCACCATTCCGCTAGGTCATGGATTCATTGATGGTAGTGATTTTTCATTAGTTTCCCCTCATGTGAAGCTTGTTGACTCTCCTCTCTATGGTCTTTACTCATGAGTTACTTTCACTTTGTGAGTCATGTTAGTAGGTCGTAGGATGGGTCTCATTAGGTTCTAGGGTCTCACCATGGTCAAATTCATGAGTCAAGTGTCAATAAATATTAGCAAGGTCATGAGGAAGTCAATAAACTCAAAGTCACAGCACCTGGGAAGATCAAAGAAATGTTTTATTCAGTTTGATGTAATTTTCACCTCAAAACCATGTTTTGAGGTGAAAACATGATGCTTTTTTTTATTATCATCCTTTATGTAATTTTATGTCATCATATGTAATAAGTCGCACTTCAGAAGCTGCTATCTCCACAAAGTCACCACCCTGCCCTTCAGAGAAATTTTCCACATCATTTTTAGTCCAGAATCATGTTATAAGTGTGTCCATCAGAAAGAGCATGGAAAGAGATTTCCAACGGTATATTACACTCTTAAAACTGACTCCTAGATTGAAACTTATGCCTAAGTGAATAAAGCTCCCCTATACCCTAAACCAAAACCCTTTTTTCCTCATTTTCCCTTAAAATTTATAATAACATTTAAAGTTTTTTATTATAAATTCCTAATCAAACCCCTTTTCCCCTTCCGATTACATAATTGCAATTGCAAAAGTCTTATATAAAACCCCGATCCGATTTAATAAACCACTTCCCCTCATGCCTTTTAAACCTTATAATAAAGTTTTAAATGTTTTATATTATAAAACCCCCGCCGATCCAATTCCCTTATTTTCCCTATCGCAATCACAACACTTAACATGGAATTCCAATTGACTCCGATGCGATTGAGTGCTCCTGATTGGGTGCTCCCGATTGAGTCCCTCCCGATTGACTCTGCTCGATTACTCCTCCGTCGTCGATCTATCCAACGATCCGATGGCCCACAACCCGTCGCTCCATCGCAATCGAAAATTTTAAATAATACTTGGGCCCCGCTCCCCTTTCACTCCCGATTTCGATTGACCTTCAGGTCCCACCATGTAATCTTCTACCCATTCATAATGAAAGAGCCTTTTCCCTTTGTAAATCTTCAATTTCATTTTATTTCGTTTTATACAAAGGACTCCCCCCCCTCATCGCTTATCCCCAATCACATCGGAGAAATTTTATTATGTAATACACCCACCCCAAGGCCCCGATTGCAATTGCGATTTGGTCCCCTAGTCCCACCATAAAGTTTCCCCCCCCCCCCGCCCGCTCCAAGTTAAAACACTATTTTCCTTTGAAATGTGTTAAATCATATTTTATTACGTTTTATAAAGGATGCCCCAATCGCATCGGAAACTACTATGGTATAACATTTTCCCCTCTTCCACACCCGATTTCCGATTGCGATTGCGCTACACCCCCAGTCCCACTTTGATCCTTTTCCCTTATCAAATGAAATTCGGTATTTTCCCTTTGTAAAAGGCGGAAAACCATTTTCATTTGTTTTAAAGGGATTTCTCCGCTCTTCTATTGTATAACCTCATCGGACTTTTCCAATCGCAACGGATATTTTTGCGCCTTGTTCCAAATATATCCAACCCTCCGATCCTGATTGCGATGACACCATAGCAACGTGTATTTTCAAATGTTATATTATATGTTGCATCCCCTTCCTCCCCTACGATTGCGATTGTGATTGCGATTTGGACCCCACCTCCTTTCCCTTCGCTCCTTCCATTCAAAAATGTTTTTTCCCTTCACTAAAGGCATAATTTCATTTTATTTTATTTCAAAGGCATTTGCTTCAAAACTGGATTTTTCTTCAAGAAGTAATAATAGAAAGAAAAGGTCAAAGTCCGAGAGCTAATATGAGACAGAGACTTCTACAACAGTAGTAAAATAGGAATCTGTTTTTCAGATTGCCTAATTTTCTTTTATCCAGTGTAACAGCGAAATCTTCAAATGGCCTGAAATGTATTGTTGTTCCTTATTTTTAGGGGCAGATTGTTGGTTCTCTTTTATATGATCAAACTTCAGTTCTTGAGCTAGAAAAT
Organism: Pinus albicaulis; assembly: GCA_034641835.2. Taxonomy (NCBI): domain Eukaryota; kingdom Viridiplantae; phylum Streptophyta; class Pinopsida; order Pinales; family Pinaceae; genus Pinus; species Pinus albicaulis. The sequence continues at coordinate 219,222,439 of CM076580.1, read as the reverse complement.
AGCTCCTTTTTTTGTGGATCTACTTCCCTCACATTCTGGTCTATTTAATGTAATTTTGAATCATTTGTAAATCAGTCTGTAAATCAGTAAGTAAGGGAATAGTGTGGAAACCAAGGAGGATGCTCTATGCTCCACTGTAATAGTTTTGGATAGGGGATTATTAAGAAATGCAGCTCTGATTTGTGGGATCCATGTGGTATGAAATTTAGCATTTTTTTTCTCCCTTGTGTTCATATGTAAATTGTTATGTGTACCATTCATTCATAAACATCTCTGGATGAATGCTTTCAAGATAGATAGGTGGAATCCATCTCTTATGCTCTGCCTTGGGAAATCATTCACATTCTTTGTTTTCTTCTGTTTGAAAAGGATCCATCTCCTATGCCCTTTTCAGCTCCTCACCAGTATTTCCGTTCCATTATTATTTAAACTTAATTGCTAAAATTTCTTCCCTACCTTGCCCCACGAAATAACCTGTATTCCTAATTTAATTCCCCAGTTTCAAACTATCCCATTTGTCCCATAAATCCTTGAAAATTCATTCGTTAAAACACATTTCCCATTATTATGCCTAGCCTAAAATCAGTTCAAAATTGTACTTTTTTGAATATATTTTCATGGAGAGAGCCCTCTCCTGACCTTGTAGGGCTAGCTACAAAGCTAAGCGTGGTTTAAAGGTTACCTTGATTTGCCTTTTTCAGCCTGAGGTTCAAATTAGGTGCTAACAAGGCACTCAGCCCAAATAGGACAGGCATGTTCGCATGAATAAGCCTTGTTATTATTGCGGTGTCTATAGTCACTACACCCACGATTGTCCTCTTTTACCACAGATGCATTAGATGTGGGAGAATCAAGAAGCATCGTAAGGAAAACAAGCCTCCCCTTCGGTTCCTCCCCATGTTGCACCTATCCAGCCCATTGTGTTTACCAATCCTTTCCCCCAGCAAGGATTCGTGGCTACCCAAGGCTCTTGAAGGTCAAGTGGCCACTCAACCTCCTCCATCTCGTACCTCTGATTACCAAATTCTCATGATGAACTCTGACCATGCCATTACCGTTGACCTCAACCTTCAAACTCAGTCCCGTCAGTACAACAAGCGTCTCATTATGTTTGCCCCCGAGCTCCCTTCTTCAGGTTCCATAGAGCCTCTTTCGACAACCAATGGTCCTTTATAGATCCCTTAGCTTAAGGTAGAGATTCATACCAAGATCCCCAAGGGACCATTATGAAAAAATTTTGCTTCTGGAAAATCTGCCCATTCGTATCATATAGTAGATGATTTGGTGCAATATCCTACGGCCATCTCAATGCTGGAACTCCTCCAGTCGTGCCCTTCACAACAAAAAGCTCTACTAACTTCCATGGGCACTGTCGATCCTTCATATGATCGTTTGATCATCTTTGATGTTGACCGGTCAAAACGTCCTCCCCTTCCTGCCAGGGAAAATTTTAAGGATGGACATTTATATTAAAGTTTAAAAACTTGGCGAATCCTAGTAGTCACCAATATGTAAATTGTAAATTTTTTTATGTTATTTTTGTAAAACTGTTTAGTTTTCTAATCATTTTATATTAGTATATATAAATTTCTGGCGAGTTTTAGGGTAAAATATTTTTATACTATAAAATTTGGGTGAATCAATTTTTAAAAAAAATGGAAATTGGCGAATCTTTTTTTTGGAAAAACATGGAAAATTAGCCCACCTGCGAATATTAGCCCCTAAAATTTTCCATGCTTCCTGCTTCCTTCACCTTCCAAATCCCTGTCAAGATCTGGAATTCCAATGTCTCCCGTTGTATCATTGATGAGGGGGCATCCACCTATGTGATGTCTGCTTCAGTTTGGAAGAAACTCGGATCTCCTGAGTTGGCCCCTTCCACTATCACCCTTCGAGCGTGGGATGGCCACTCTTCCCAGCCCATTGGCCTATTCCGAAATTGTCCTATTACTCTTGCGGGCAAGACCGTTTATGTTGATGTAGAATTTATTGATGCCCCATTATATTACAACATTCTATTGGGTCGTAGCTACACTTATGCGATGTCTGATGTCCCATCTGTGGTTCATAGTAAGATGTGCTTTTCTCATGACAGAAATATTGTCACGATTGACCAGCTGATATATTATGAACCAAAGTCTCAGACCTCCCCTGAGTCCATCATCTCTTCAGTGGCCAAGAAAAAAATATTCAAACCTTTGACCAGTGTCTCACCCAGAGTCTGCAAAGCCTCCTCTTTGCTTGGTTCTTTCCCTGGTATTCCTCCTCCTATCTCTGATCCCATCTTGTCGAATGTTTGCATGATGCGATCCTCCCGGTTTGATCTCAAGCGACCTGCTTTGACTAGTCAGAGGCCCCACCCCCCGCAACCTACTCCTAGCACCTCGACTTAGCCTTAAGGGCCCCCTCCTCAAGGCCCTTCATCTACAGCTAGTATCCATGAGTCTCTCTAGCCTCCCGGCACGGTTCCCCCTGGCCTTAACCATCTCGGAGTTTCCTTGCCTAGCCATCACCCCTCCGGTCATATACCATTTCTAGCTCCCCCTTCTAGAGTATTTTCGATACCTGTTATGGCTACCTTATCCCTTCCTAACCTGACCTTGGGGATCCCATTCTGGTACATTGATCTCCCAGTCATTATCCCGCCTGGTCAGCCCAAACATTACCTTCCTTTGACCCCGGTTCAACCGGTCCCCATGACCCCTACCCTTGCTTCCGTGCTTCAGCCACCTCAACAGGAACCCACTCCTATTGTGATAGCTTCGGGAGAGAGGGGAAAAGCTCGCAAGAAGGCACCTAAAGACAAGGAAGCTCTGAAAAGCCCTACTCCTCCTCAGCCTCCAAAGCGGACCCCCCCCTCCCTGTGTGCTTTGTGTGATGTTGTCAGTCATGCCACCCATCATTGTCCCGAATTTCCTCATATCAAGCCCATGGTTAATGTTGCGTTCCCTGATTCTATCGTCCTTGAAACCTATGTTCCTTCCTCGAATATAGTCAAGAACCCCAAGACTATCCACATTAACTAGCCCAGTGCTTTGTGTGATCTCCATGGCCATTATACCCACCGTTTTCCCCGCCTCACACATTATCGCACCTCTTTTGAGGTAGTTCTGGAGTACGAGATTTCACAGAATCATTCCACCTCTCCCGTTGTCACGTAGTATGCTTTGGGTCAACCTAAGGATTTACCCGCTCCCATTGACATTCACCCTCCTAATGTTGAGATGATGTAGCTCGTGGCCACCATCCTCTACCTATCATCATTCATGAGATCCACAATGGAAGCTCCCTCTGAGACTTCCTCTGTTGTTTCACTTGACCTCTCTTAAGTGATGACCTTGGGCTCAACATCAGTGGATCCCTTATCTGCTTGTTCTTCTATCACCCCCCATGATGATGCACATGTGAACCTTTCTTCTCATGATGATGAGTCAGGTAGCTTCGCCACATCATGTGGCCTCTCTTCCTCCAGTCACTCCATATTCTACTGTGATGACGACATCACGGAAGCCTTTTCCACCACTGACTTCATCTTTCCCGCCCATAAGCGAAATGGCACCATTCGTGTCTATGGTGACTTTCACGACCTGAGCACAAGCTACCCCCAAGGTAGCTCCCACACACCACCTACCCGTTAGTGTGTGGGTGGTAGACAACCTACCCAGAGCACTCCCACTAGCAGTGTTTGTTTTATTTCTACCTTGCATTCAGGTTGCCAACATTGTTCATCATCCTCTCATTTGTTGTCTTGTGGCACCTTTCAGATGGACCCCTCATCCACACCTTATATCAGTTATGCCAATGGTCCAATTCGCTACTCCCGGAATCTAGCCTCAGAAGGTTGGGCCATTTTTACCCCCTTACATTCGCTTCTTCTCTCGAACAGTGTTTTCATTTGTACTGCCACCAATAACCAGGCCAAATATGATGCAGTGCGTGTTTTATTAGCCGATGCCATTTCCCATCACATCCTTCACCTTCATGTTCATTTAGATTGCGTGATTCTTGTCATGCAATTGAATGGTTTCTATCATGCGCATAATCCTATCCTTTTAGAAGATATTTACGAGTGAAGATTTTGATGTGTGAATTTGAAATCATTACATTCAGTCATGTACCTAGAGCAAAAAATAAATATGTAGATATAATTTCAAACAATATTCTAGAATGTCACTTAGCATACGCATTTAACACAAGACAATAAAAAAAATCATAAAAAACAATGCATATCCATTATATGTGTCGTAAAAAATGTTATAGAGTCCGTCCACTCTGATACATTTGACATTCCCATAGCATGTTACAAAAACTCAAAACTGGGGACACCACATGCCCTTACACCTAATCACTATCTGGAGGATCTCGGCCAATGTCTCTGCTCCTGCAGCTCGTAGATCGTGCATCCCCTATGCGGCCATCTCCATGTGCCACATCACCCCTCGCCACTCCGAGGGTAGACCAATACATGGCTCTATGTACTGGTCATCCAAGTCTTTCCATCTGTGCTCTGAAAAATCAGTCATAAGCCTCTCACATCTATGATGGATGTCCTCTAGGAGCACCGCTACATCCTCATTCTGCAGTGCCCTCGACCCACTAGGTCCTGCAGCTCCTGATACTGCAAGCTGTCCCATGTACCTGACCGGTTTTACTGGTGATGTATCTGCATACCAAAAGTGAATGAATCAGTACCATATGAAATATTCTGAAACTTTAAAATGTACATAAAATATTAGCAACTTATCACTTACCATCGACCCCCCATACTCGCCCAGGCAGCAGTTGCAAGTCCGGGTCCCCACGATAACTCATCCCACTATAGGGATAGTTGTCTATGTACAGTGGCATCTGATCCCAATGAGCCAAAAAATCAGGTCATAACACCTGTTTGACTGCCCCATCTCCCCCTCTGCACAGTCGTTTCCCCCAGCGGTGCATCCTGGGCTCTCTCGGGCCCCCATCCTAGATCTGTATGCGAGTTCGGAGTGTCAGGATTTTCTCAAAGAAGAGAGATCACAACACTGTGCCATATGCACAGTCATGGTTCACTTGCCACTTGCATAGCGACAACTGTCATTTCAGCGACGACAACTTCATTTGGGCCCACCCATAGTAGGTCCCACTCAACACACTCTCAACAAGCATCCTCTAACCCCAAGTGATGTCGTGGAGTGCCTGGTTTCTTAGGATTCGCAGCAACGTTTCGGCCACAACACGGGTCTCTAGCCTCTCTAAATCCCCAATCGATATCCGTGTCCCCTTCACATGGAGACCTGATCGGAAATGGTTCCCTACAAACTCCATGATGTTCCACCCTCGCGGTAACACTGGTTGTGTATTCCCCACCATCCCAAGTGGTGGGAGGTGAGTCAGGAAATATATATCCTGGAACGTCAACTCAATCCGGTGCCCCTGCACTATAAATACCTCATGGTCTAGATCCCAATAGCTGACAATCTGGGCCAATAAGGGTTCCCCAGATCTCATCAAGGGTTCTCCACAAACTTCAGGACCCCAAACCTGGCTAATGCACTGCAGACGCCATGATCCTCTTGGATCTCCGACCATAATGTGTCCAGGTCTCTCTCTCTCCAGTTGATCCACAATTCTGCCATATCTCCACAAAACCATCATATTTGTTAGTGTACAGAAAGGAAAGACTACATTCAATCATAAAAACCTAGCTCTCAACTAAGAAACAACATTGAAATACCCCTCTCTGAATGGTCGCACTTTTCAGGCCAAATCCTAGGACAGGTCGTAGTTTTCTGCCCAAAACCTGCTACCCAGGTAGCAGATATTGCCCCAAAAAGTGTGACCCAGCTGTGAAGAAGAGCAGGGGTCTATTCTTGAGCTCTAGGTGCCTAAACTGAAATTTCAATCCATTGAAATGAAAGAGTAAGGTTAGGCCTCTTACCTACAACTGACAGAACCTGATTCCAACAATCGGTTTGCCTGCTACAATCGTCACAAGATTTAGGGCCTTCTCTCCTCTCTACATTCACCACAGATACATTTGAAAATGAGTTCATTTGGAGGGAAAATGCCTTATTAAAAGAGAAACCCCAAATTTTTCTTTCGCCCACTATGGCCAAACAGTAGCTTAGTTCGATAAACCGTCCGTACCATTGGAAATCTCTCACTGAGCTCTCAAACGGGTATCCTTTAGTTTTTGTGATTTGATACTTCACCCCGACACATTTTTTCCAAGAAGGGTCAATTCACCACTGCTCAAAATTGAATTTCTTCACTTGCAACACTTGTACTTGGGGCACCACTTTGCCTTCATACTTTTCCATGCTCATGTAGATTTTCGTCATGAGTAACCATCTTGTACTCATGTTTTTATGGTCCCCACTGGAATTTTTCTACGTGGCAGCACCATCGAGTCGCCCTTGTTTAGAGCATCTGAGTTGAGTCATCATTGCATCCATGGAGTCTATCCCGAGTCCATTTGTATCCTGCTATAGTACTCCATCTTCCATTTCTTGGTTCCTCTCTCGTGTCGCACATTGTGGCCTCCAGTCATACTGTCCCCTATCCTCTTTGGTATTGTGTCAGTTGTTGCCAAGTCATCCATGCCCTTCATGCTCTAACAAGGGAAGTCGCCAGCCCGCTACTCAGTACCCCCCATTACATCATCATCCTTGGTGTCAATCTGTTAGTCGCTCTACTATTATCTCTCGTGCCTTAGTTGAGGCTCCCTTATTGACTCACCTATGGCGGACCTCCTTTTGTCGACATCATCTCAATCCTTCCATAAGACAGGTCTAGAGGGAGGTATACCTTGGTTCCAGCTTCCACTCTTGTTTGGTGCCTCGGATCAGGAAAAGGGACTCCTTATTTCCCTTTGACTTGATTGTTTCTCAACTCCAGCTCCTTACGACATGATCGATATCCATATACTCGATGGTTCAATGATGTAACAGATTATACTGGTGATTCCCGGGTGTGTGTGAGATGTTTCAGACCTCATGAGGGGGTGGCCCTTCAGGTAGCCCGCCACATGCCCGGACGACCTCTTCATTACAGCCTTCGATGCAATTCCACAGATTTGATGGTTCCAGCCTTAGTCACATGCATCGCCTTTTATTTTTCATGTATCATTCATATTTTCAGAGCTCTCTCACGTTTACAGGGCCTTTTTGGTTGTACTTATATCTCATGTACTCAAATATTATTATATAATTCCTAACTATTATCCCAAAAAAAATATATATGTGGGATCCATTATCATGTTTTTATCTAGCTCATGTTTATGCTAGCATGTACTATATAGTTCAGTCCCTTGTTTACTGGATGCATTATTCTTTGTACTTTGTCTTGACGGGCATAGTTATGCCTCCCCCGCCTCTTATAGAATAGTTACTCACTCATAAAAGAGACTTGTCACACCTGTAAGTCTCACCTCCTCAGGGTCTTGTCCTCTAGCGCTTTAGTTTATCTTATATTTCTCTCTCTCTGACTTCCCCTTCAGTGTCTAGTGATTGAGTTCTTACAATTTACTTCGGTCATATGCTTAGCTCCTAATGCTCGCACACTGGGGGGAATTTGTTACACCATTTTTTGGTCATCTAAATCATTACTATTAAATGAACCAAAGTACACCATTTAATACCAATTTTACCCTAAGTAAAATTTCTTTCACTATGAAAGATAACTTAGTAATCCATAGTTTATTAAGTTGTTTATGGTCTAAACAGGAAACCCCATGAGGAAATATTGAATAAATCCATATTTTTTTTATTTTCCTCAAGGAATAATTGGTTAAACAACAATTTAATTAATATTTCTGGTCATATTTAACCCAAAACAGGAGAATTAATGAGATAAATCATTATTTATCTTATTATTTTCTAGGAATAATTATTTAAACATTATTTAAATAATATTCCTTGTTAAACTTGACTAAATCATTTACAAAGAATTTAATTAATCACTATTTATTTAATTATTACTCAACCACATCCTTAAAATAATAAATAAATCATTTATTTATTTATTATTTACAAATAAAGGGATTTGACCAAATTCAAATTCTTTTTCCCTCCAACAAATATAATAAAATATTCCATAAAAGTTGGATCTATATTTGGTTAATAATATTTTAATTATGCACCAATATCTTGACTAACTCAATATTTTGTTATAAGTAGAAGGGTTTTTCCATTCATTCACTACATTTTGTTGCCTAAAGATCACTCTAGATCTATACTCTTGGTCTGAATTTGATCCTCCATCATTGTCATATTTTTCTATGTTTTTACTTGTGAACCTTAGAGTTCAATTTTTTGTCTAGGTTTTATACACCATCAAGAGAGAGAGATCCTAGATCTGAATCACCGAGGAAATAAAATAACCCATCCCATTGATGGGTACTAGTAACATCTTTCTATGTTCCCTTCCCAGGTGTCATAAATACAAAAACTATTTAAAAATATTCTTGTCTTGTCTATTGGATGCATGGAGAAACTCTTGCTTTTATTTACTACTTAATGTCTTTAACTGCATAGATCTAGATTTTGTAGCATTTGTCTTGGTCAGCTAACTGTAGATCTAAAGAAATTGGCAGCCATCTTTGATGTTAGGGTTGTTTTTTATGCACAGCTAAAGTGAGATTTTTTCGTATGCTTGCGATTAGAATTCACACTAACACTTGGGGTGTAGAAGGTGAATTTGTCATAATTTGACAAAAAGATAGTTTTTTTTTCATGTTTTCGCGCCAGGAATGCAGTGAGGACGTCATTTTCAGTGGATGAACTCTCCATTTTTTTTCCATCTTAAAAATTTGAGGTTCATGAAGCAGTCATATTATGCTTCCTTTTGTTATTGCTGAGATGTTGTTACTTTTGTTGAGATCCATGTTTGATGTTATTTTTAGGGATAATTGTTGCCACATTATGTTAGACATCATTAGCTTGTCATGCTATGTATTGTTGTTGAGATCCGTGTGTAACACTATGTTGAGGGATACTTGTCGCCACATTATGAGAGATCTTGTTAGTTTTTCATGTTGAAGGAATCCCACTTTGAGTGAGAGTTCTTGTAGGGAGAACGCCTCGTGGAGAGACAAGCCACTCTGGTTGAGCTTTTATGTCCTTGTTATGACAAATAATACTCCATGTACATCATCATCATTTCCAACATTATATGAAGTGGCCTCCACTCTCTTGACATCAGGCCCGAAGATGTAGCTCACACTGGGTGAACTTCATTATCAAATGTATCATGTTCTTGATTTTTTCATTATCGTCATGTTTCCTCTTGTTTAAGAATGCACACGTGTTCTTTTATTCTCTTTGAAATCCAATTCTAACAACATCAAATAAGTAAAAGGTCTTGGATAATTACGGTATCTAACAGACCCATATCAAGTTTGGCATTAGAGAAGTCTTCTCATTGATGTGAATTGCGAGTGTGAATGATTGAACTTGCATTAATTGAGGATGGAAAAGATATGAATGAGTCCCTCCTAAAAATTTCCAAAATGGTGGACATAATGTATGAAGCTTATGAGAAGGAGAAATGAGCAGAGAACGATGTTCCATCCACACCTTCCAGTGAAAATTCATCACCCTCATCGTCTTCTCATGATTTGAATGAAGAGATCAACCAGAGCCTTCAAGCAGAGAACATCAAATTCAAGAGAGTTATACAAGAAGAGAAAGAGGAGAAGCAAAGACTACAACTTCAGCTACAAGCCATGAAAGAGGCCTTGGAGGAGTTGAATCACAATGAAGGCTTAAAGAAGCCCTCATCACCTGTTTCAAAATCAACAGTTGAGGTAAACAACGTTTATCATTCTTCAATTTCATCTTCACATGATGTTATTTTTGTTACAAATGTGGAGGTATCCACTACAAGAAATGGCTTGAGAATCCTTACCAATATGGGGTATAAAGGAGGAGGACTTAACGTTAATGGCCAAGGCACGAATCATACATTGGAGGTCTTGCAAATACCTTGATTTGTAGGTTTGGAATACACTGATGGAGAGTTCTCAAAGGTGTTAGAAGCTTCCGAGGTATTGTTGAAATATTCGAGGAAAGAGAATGTTGGAAACGAATCACAATCATCCCATGGCAGGGCACATTGCAGAGGAATACCCGAGGCAAGCTCTCATAACCATAATTTCACTAAATAAAAGCATACATTTTTTAAACCGTCAAGGAAAGAGAATAATCAGAACACTTCAAAATCATCCCATGACAGTGCACATTACAAAGAAAGAGTTGAGGCAAGCTCTCATCACCATAATTGCACTAGAGACAACCAGGAAAGGTATAACAAGTCTCAGTATCCTAGTGTGCATTTCGATTACAATCATGTTATTAATGATGAACATAAATCATGGCATCAAAAAACATGTAGTTTCTGTGGTTTACATAACCATGCATTTGTTGAGTGTTGGAAGAGAATGGCAGCACAAAAGAGGATGAGGGCATGAAAATCCTTCTCCACAATAGGGAAATAAGAATTTAAAGTAGTTATGGAGGAAGAAGACTTATTTCAGTCATTGTGACAGAGGTGTTCATCAAAGAACCACATGTTGGAGGCTCCATCCAAAGCAACACCTCAAGGACAAAGCGTTCGTGCATGAACCAGTTGAAAATTTTGTTCGACAAATGACTCCATCACATTCATGGTGGTCTTCTTTATTAAGTAAAATATGGGTTTTCTAGATGTGTTAGCTTGTCATGGATGTATTCTTGTAAATCATGGGTTTCAATTTAAAATGTAAAAGTGATGATGTGTTTTCCATCACTTGTGGAAGCAACAATGATGTTTCGGCCTTGTATTGATAGCTTGGGTATTGTTTCCATTTTGGTGTAAACTTGACCACAGAGTATGTGTTGTTGGGTGTGGAGCCTGATTATCTTATTTTTTTGGTTGTATCGTCGCATTGGACCCCTTTTATAAATGGGGCGGCAACACCGCCTATCATTTAATTGCTGCCAGGGGGGGTCTAGGGGGTTTTGGGGGTAGCACCCCCAAAACTAAAAACAGATGTAAAATTTCCTTGTAAATATTATAATTTCGTAGTCAATCTGGGTTGTTCATTAGGAGGATGATTTGACGGCAGAAGTTATGTTTAATCTAGGGCTTTTTTCCCTAGAAGGAAACCCCTTGTTTTGTATGAGGGTATTGTATTGCGGCTTTGTATGGTATGTGTATTATGAGTGAGAAACAGAAAGGGGACTGTGAGAGAGAGTAGAGGATGTTATAAAGGATATTTTGTAGGTTGTATCTCTTCATCTTGTTGGATAATATAAAGGAAGGACTAGCTATTCGAGGTGGACGTAGCCCAAATTGGGTGAACCACATATCTCTATGTCTCTCTTGTTTTATATGTTTTTTGTGTTTGTGTTTCCACATATTTTATCTATTCCATTGCTCTGTAATATATAATTTTCTAACAAATGGTACCCGACCCAAAGGTCTATTTGGATGATAAACTCGTAGGAAAAAAGGGTTCCTGGTTTGAGTGGGAGCAATGGTGGAAGACGGTAGGTTTAGGGTCGATAAATTTAACGACCAAAACTACCCACTATAGAAGATGCATATGGAATATTACCTGTATTAGAATTATCTGTACCTACCATTGAGCAGAAAAACAAAGAAGTTGTCGAGTATGACAGAACTAGAATGGGAGATTCTCGATAGAAAGGCACTTGGAACAATACGGCTGTGCCTCGGAGCATTGGTAGCCTTCAATATTTCGAAGGAAACAACTATAGAGGCTTTAATCAAGGAATTGGAAAAACTATATGAAAAACCCTCGACCTCAAATAAGGTATTTCTTTTGAAACATTTATTTAATATGAAGATGTCGGATGGTGGATCTGTTGCTGACCATTTAAATAAATTTAATATGGTTACCAGTCAGTTAAGTTCTGTAGGGGTAAAATTTGATGATCAATTTAGGGCTATGTTATTTCTATGCTCATTACCATAACGTTTGAATGGTTTATTTATGGCCATTAGCAACTCTGTCTCTGGATCTAGTACTTTCAAGTTTGATGATGTTTTCGGTGCTATCCTTAGTGAGGAAATGTGACGGAAAAGCTCCAGTGAGACATCGGGTAATGCTTTGAGTGAAGAGAATCGGGGAAGAAAAATGGAAAGATGAAAGAGCTCATCATATTGTAGTAAATCAAGGAAAGATATATCCAAGTCCAGATCGGGGATAGTGTTGGAAATATGGAAAGAAAGCACACTTGAAGAAATACAATAAATCTCAGAAGGGAAAGGAAGGAGACGCACAACAAGAAACAAATCATGAAGCAAATGTGACAGGTGATCCCTTACAAGATGCTTTGATTCTTTCTTTAGAAGATGTTATTGATTCATGGGTGGTAGATTCAGTGGCCTCATTCCATTCCACATCTGATAAGAAATATTTTCATGACTATGTTCAAGGATATTTTGGACAAGTTCATCTGTGTGATGATAAACCCTATAAAATATTTGGAATGGATAAAGTTCTTGTAAATCAACAAAATGGAAACCAATGGTTATTAAAGGAGGTAAGGCATGTTCCATATCTGAAGAAAAATATGATTTTAACAAGGAAGTTAGGCGGTGAAGGTTGTATGACAACTTTCACAGATAAAACCTGGAAGGTCACTAAAGGAGCCCTTTTAATAGAAAAAGGAGAAAAGGTTGGTACATTGTATTTATGAAATGGTATTTCTAACATTGTTAATGCTTTAACTTCCAAAGGAGTAGATGCAGCATTATGGGATCATAGGCTCGGACACGTGAGTGAGAAGGGGATGAATATTCTTCACTCAAGAAATTTGTTTCCGGGTTTGAAGAATATTGATTTGGATTTCTGTGAGAATTGTGTTTATGGAAAATAGAAGAGAGTCTGATTTCTTAGAGTTGGGAAAGAAAGGAATAGTGAAAAATTAGAGCTTGTGCATACAGATGTGTGGGGACCTTCTCATGTATCATCTCTCGGTGGCTCTCTTTATTATGTTACTTTTATTGATGCTGCAACTAGAAAAAATTGGATTTACTGTATTCAGAATAAATCTGATGTAATTGATACTTTCAAGAAATGGAAATCTTTGGCTGAGATTGACACAGGAAAGAAGTTAAAGTGTCTAAGATCAAACAATGGAGGTGAATTTTGCAGCAAAGAGTTTGACAGGTATTGTTTAGAGCATGGAATTCGCTGAGAAGACAGTTCCAAGAACACCATAAGAAAATGGTGTGTCGGAAAGGATGAACAGAACAATCATGGAGCATGCAAGGTGCATGAGATTGCATGCAGGATTTCCTTTACAATTTTGGGAAAATGTTGTAGATACTATTTTTTATCTAATAAACAGAGGGCCTTAAATTTCCTTGGACGGTGGTATTCCAGAGGAGGCATGGACAGGTAAAAAGGTAAATTACATAATTTTTAAATCCTTTTGGTTGTGAGGCCTTTGTCCATATTAATAAATAAAATAGAAAAAAGCTTGAGGAAAAATCAAAGAAATGTACCTTTTTTGGATATAGTGTTAATGATTTTGGTTATTGCTTATATGATTATGAGAATCACAAAATCATTAGGAGCAGAGATGTAATATTCAATGAAAATTTCTTGTATAAGAATCAGTTGTAGGAAAAGAAATAGGAAAAAGAAAAAAAAGAATAGAAAATTCTTACTGAGATCACAGAAGTAAAGGTCCCTGGAAATAATAATAATAAACAACCACAACAAAAAAACCACCATAACAGCAACAAGAACCTGAAATAGAAAGTGGTGTTAGAAGATCTACCAGGATAAGTAGACCCCCTAAACGATACTCTCCTTGATTATATTATTTATTGTTGACTGATTCTGGTGAGCCCGAATGTTATGAAGAAGCAATGCAGGTCGAAACTGGGAAGAAGTGGGAGCTATCCATGAAAGAAGAGATGGACTCCTTAATACATAACCATCCTTGGGGCTTAGTCATGTTGCCTGCAGGTAAAACAACATTGTAGAATAAATGGGTTTACAAGCTAAAGGAAAAAGATGGAGGAAAACATAGGTACACAGCTAGACTTGTGGTGAAGGGGTTTGCACAAAATAAAGGTATTTACTTTGATGAAATATTTTCTCCTGTTGTTAAGATGACTTCAATCAAAACTATTTTAAGTCTTATAGCAATGGAAGATTTTCATCTTGAACAGTTAGATGTAAAGACATCATTTCTCCATGGAGATTCAGAGGAAGAGATCTATATGCAGCAACCATAAGGATATGAGGTCAAAGGGAAGGAAAAATTAGTGTGCAAGTTAAAGAGAATCTTGTATGGCTTAAAACAGGCTCCAAGGCAGTGGTATCTAAAATTTCATAGGTTTATTTCTAAACAAGGTTATACTAGAAGTCTCTCTGATCATTTTGTTTATCCGAAAAATCAAAATGATGGAAATTATATTATATTTTTATTTTATGTAGATGACAGGCTTGTTGCAGGGTCTAACATGAAGGAAATAAGTATACTCAAAATAAAATTGGCATATTCATTTTCAATGAAGGATTTGGGAGATGCAAAACAAATCCTTGGTATGAGAATAACTAGAGACAAGAAAATTCACAAATTAACATTGTCTTAGAATGAGTATATACAAAAGGTGCTGGAGATATTTAATATGCAAAATGAAAAATCAGTTAGTACACCTTTGGCTAGCCATTTCAAACTTAGTAAGGAGATGTGCCCCAAGACCCAAGAAGAAATGGATTATATGTCTAAAGTTCCATATGCATAAACAGTTGGAATATTAATTTATGCAATGGTCTGCATAAGGCCTGATATTGCACATGCAGTGGGAGTTGTAAGCAGGTACATGAATAATCCAAGAAAAGAACATTGGATTTCAGTGAAATGGATTCTCAGATATTTGAGAGATACCACAAATCAAGCATTATTCTTTGGTGGTTCAAACATTCCTCTACAGGGATATGTTGATGCAGATATGGCAGGTGATAGAGATAACAAGAGGAGCACTACAGGATTCTAAGGTATATATTAAATGTGGGTGGAACAACTGTCAGTTGGGTTTAAAAAATGAAAAGTGTTATTGCACTTTCAGCAACAAACACAAAGTATGTTGCTGCTACAGAGGCTAGTAAAGAATTTTTTTTTTACAAATGTTTATGGATGAATTGGGTAAGAAGAAGGATATGGGAAGGTTATACAGTGACAGAAAAAGTGCCATTCATCTTGCAAAGAAATAAACATTTCATTATATAACTAAGCACATACAGCTCAAGTACCATTTCATACGATCAGTGTTGGAAGATGGACAGTTGAAGCTGGAAAATATACACACTAGCTAGAATCCTGCGGATATGTTAACAAAAGTTGTAACCAGGGAGAAACTAATATTCTTCTTAGTTTCAATTGGTCTTCAAGTATGATGATGAATATGAGAAACAACCAGGTCCAAAGTGGAGTAATTTCCAGCAAATGAAGCAGGAGTGGAGTCGCTACAATCAGTCTCCAAGTGGGAGATTGTTGGGTGTGGAGCCTGATTATCTTCTTTTTTTAGATGTATTGTCACGTTGGACCCCTATTCTTAATGGGGTGGAAACACCGACCATCGTTTAATTACTACCAGGGGGTTCAGGGGGTTTTGGAGCCCCCCTCCCTAGTGAGGGGTTTCAGGGGTAGGGCCCCCAAAGCTAAAAACAGATATAAATTTCCTTGTAAAATATGGTAATTTAGTAGTCAATCTCGATCGTTCATTAGGCAGATGATTTGACGGTAGAAGTTATGTTTAATCTAGGGTTTTTTTCCCTAGAAGGAAACCCCTCATTTTTTATGAGGCTATTGTATTGTGGTTGTGTATGTTATGTGTATTATGAGCGAGAAACAGAAAGGGGGACTGTGAGAGAGAATAGAGGATATTACAACAGATCTACTGTAGGTTGTATCTCTTCATCTTGTTGGATAATATAAAGGAAGGACTGGTTTTTCGGGGTGGGTGTAGCCCAAATTGGGTGAAACACATATATCCGTGTCTCTCTTGTTTTATATGTTTTTTGTGTTTGTGTTTCTGCATATTTTATATGTTCCATTTCTCTGTAATATATAATTTTCTAACATGTGTTATAAACTCGTGGAAATTATGGTATGCTTGGGTCATAGTTGGTCCTGTAATTGAGCATGTAATCTGAAAAATATTATACTACAGGTTTGCAGAGGATGCAGGTGTCAGCTCATCACTTATGGCTCTAAAGAACAAAGGTGACGGAGAAGGAAGGGTGACATGTCAAGACAATTGTGGTGTATACAATGTACACGACAGTTGCATATTATGTTCATGCTTTTAGAGGACCAAAAGCTCCTCAGTGGGCAGGAATGATCCAGGTGGCTCCAGACACGCTTAGAGGTCAAAGAGGGCTTATAATAGCTCAAAATTAAAAGTAGTCATATTTCTCTTGAACTAGAACTAGATCGAAGTGCTCGTCACCCTTATTCCAACAATGTCAACGACACTCCAACCTGAGCTCGTATGAAGGAGATAGAGCTGGTCAAAGTGGGCAATGGGCCAGGTTTAAGGGTTCTACAAATTGACCAACACCAGGGTGTGAAACTTGGCTCCCAATAATGGGAAAATATTTGGGATGGTTAATTCTTCTAATATCCCTTAATTTCGGAAAAAATAAAAACAACCTATTGGTTATAAAAAAACCAAACAAATATATTAAAAGGAGCAGGTCAGGCCTGTCGGACTCGCCCACCCCACTGGCCAACACTGTATTATATTTAAATACAATTTTAAATATGTCGAGGCCCGCGAGAGACACATGACCCCACCCAATGGTATGTCCCCATATTAAATGGGTTATTGGTAATCGAACCCCCCCGACCACGTGGTCATCCCACTCCATAGGAAACCCAACCATACCATATTTAAAACACAACACAACCAACTGACATCCAAAAAAATGTTAAATGGTCAAAAAACCATTGTCTTAGACATCATTCCAATGTTTGTCTGCCAACATGTATGGCTGCAATAACCATCGCTCCAAAACCGTAATCAAAACAACCAGCCCAAACATAAAATGTGGTGGTTTAAAAAAATTAATACGCACCAAGTATGGGGGGTCGGCAGGGATTGAACCCCTGACCTCCCTGCCTCAAACACAACGCCTTGAACGCTCGGCCAATTGTGGTGAATTTCATTAGTCTACCACCCTTCGACATTATAAACTTGATATTCTTATTTTCATCGGGTAGAGGCAGTAGACGAGGAGAAGACATAGGGCGAGAAGATGTGAAACCCTGAGCGAGGTATCGTCCAAGATGATTTCAAGATTCCTTGGAGTGCAGAAGGCGACTTTATCAGAATTTTACAAATGGATAGCTATTTTTTCACGTTTTCATGCCAGGAATTCAGTGGAAACATTAGTTTCAGTAGTTGGGCTCTCTATATTTCTGCCATCTTCAGAAGTGGAGGTACATGAAGGAGTCATATTATGTTTCCTTTTGTTATTGCTGAGATGATGTTACTTTTGTTGAGATCCGTGTTTGATGATATGTTGAGGGATAATTGTTTCTATATTATGTGAGAGGTCATTAGCTTGTCATGCTATGTATTATTGTTGATATCCCTCTATAACACTATGTTGAAGGATATTTTTCACCACATTATCTGAGATCTTGTTAGTTTTTCATGCTGAAGGAATCCCATTTTGAGTGAGATTTCATGTAGGGAGAACATCTCGGGGAGAGGCAAGCCACTCTAGTTGAGAGTTTATGTCCTTGTTATGATAAATAATACTCCATGTACATAATCATCATTTCTAGCATTATATGAAGTGACCTCCACTCTTTTGACACCGGGCCTAGAGACATATCCCACACAGGGTGAAATCTATTATCAAATGTATCATGTTCTTTATTTCCTGATCGACGTCATGTTTCCTCTCTTTTAAGAATACACATGTGTTCTTTTATGCTCTTTTAATTGCAATTCTAACAACATCACATAAGTAAATGGTCTTGGATAATTTCGGTAGCTGACAGACCCAAATCACTCTCTCTCAGTGTAAAAATAATTCCTAGCACCTCGTAGTAGAACTAAAATGAGAATGACACGAGTAGAGCTCATATGTTGTGCATATAGCACTATCACCTCCATGTTTTTATGAACCACTAGTTGATAATTAAAGTTGAGTAGCCTCTCGGAGTTGCAACACTCTTTGTGCAATACCAGGGCTCACCACTTTTAGTCTTCTTGTGGAGAAAAATTGTTGTTTAGCAACTCCATTCTCATTTCTTGTAGAGATGTACCTGGATTAATTCAAATAATGAAGTTTGGTGAAATATTTAGCTTCTAAATCTTGGTTTCTTCCATAGGACTCTGAGTCTCCTTGGACTTGGCCATCCCAGGAGCCTCAAAGCTCTATTACACAATTTCTTTATGTTCTTTTCACTTCTTATATTTCACATGCATCTCTTATTCTTGTTTTGCCCATTTATGTATTTAGTATTGATGCTTTTCTTGTTGTAGGATTGAGTTAAATGATTTAAGTGAGTTCTTTTTCAGGTTATTCATTGATTCACAAGCATTATTCTTCCTTAGAATAAATTTGGAAGGTCATCTTCATCATTGAGCTACTTGGATTTGGTTACTCATTCATGAATATAGGATTTATGGAAATGCCTTGTAGCGAAATAGTAGTAATTTTTTGATATTTTTTAGAATAGTTTAATGAGCTTAATTTGATTTTATTCCACTTGTATTAGGTCATAAAAAAATTCAAGTTAACAATTTTTTTTTATCTCATTTCATTTTCACTTGATTAGGTTAGTAATTTGATAGGTTAACTAGCTCACTAGTTCTTGAATTTCTAGTTTTTACAGTACTAATTTTCTGTTATTTTTTAACACGTGAACAGGGGTATTTTGGAGTGATTACACTTGGAATGGAGACCTAATACATCCTAATTAATAAAAAGAAAATCCCATCCCATTTTCATTTGATTTTATTAGTCATTCAATGAGTTATCTCCTAAACAGGACTTCCTATAGAAAAAACAGAACTTCTTGTATCAAAAACAGGAGATTCTGTAGCACTCTTGTAGCACGTGTAAACTTGACCATATTTTCTCCCAAAGCTTGGTTTTTTTCCCTTAGGCTTGAATCATGACCTATATGATATAAATACATGATTGAGGAATAATAAAAACCACTTAGGACAATCATTTTTACAAAGTAGAGTAGGCCTATTTATTTGAATTCATGCTCTTAGCATTCCAATTACAAATTGTTGTTCTTGCCTAGGATTAATTTATTTTCAAAGAAACACTTCAATTTATGCAACTATTTTAGGATTTTATTTCATGACATTCACTCCATTACATCATATAAACAAAATAAGGACATGTTTTATGTTTCACATATAGTTTCGATATCTCTTAAGTTTGTTTAAACCCCGGGTTGATAATTAAATTTGGTAGCCTTGGGAGTTGCAACATACTTATTGAAATACTAAGGCTCATCACGTCACCTCCAATTTTGTATGAACCCTACGTTGATAATTAAATTTGAGTAGCCTCTGGGAGTTGCAGCACTCTTGGTGCAATAATAGGGCTCACCAAGAAGCTCTCAGGATTTTGTTGACAACATTTGGAAAAATTTCATAGAGCCTCTTTTGTGCAATGTAACACCAAAATACTATATACTCAAATTTCAACCTGGATGGTTTCATGATCCTTTATATTTTGGTGACTATCTTGCAATCATGTGAAAGAAGATTGGTGACTGACTTCCTCACTTTTCACCTGAGGAGGTTAATATATTACGTGGACCAGTGGATCTTATTGAATTCAATCACTATAAAACTTGTTATGTGATTCCATCTTTCGAGAGCTCTGAAGAAGATTAATTTTATGTTTATTAAGATATACATAGAATTGTTGAATGGGATGGAAACACCTTTATAGAAAGAGTTGCATCAGAGTGACTTTATATTGTTCCATGGGATTTTTGGAAGGTACTGAAATGATTAACATAGGGATACGATATAGTTCCCAGCTATGTCATAGAAAATGGAATGGATAATGAGGAGTCTAAAATCACATTACTTGACCAATAACTTACTGATACTGAAAGATAATTATTTCAAGGGCTACTTGAAAGCTTTGGTTGAGTCCATCAGGGAAGGTGTGGATGTTCATATTTATTTTGGTTGGTCTCTTTTAGACAATTAAGTTATTTAAATGCTACAGAAAGCACTTTAGTCTAGTATTTTTGGATTACAAGGATGACCTTAAGTGATATCCAAATTCATCGTCTTATTGGTTCACCATATTTCCTCTTAGATATGACAAGAAAAATTGTCTTGTTATTGAAGCAGGTTAACAGGATATGTCAAAAAATGCCACAAAGAACTGCATTTTATTTAGCGTATTATAGAGGTAGCTATGGAGAAATATTTTTTGATTTCCAAAACCACACATACTCTTAGAAAAAGTAGGAAGATATTGTTTCTTCCAAAATTTTCTTTCCAAGCTTGGAGGAGTCTATGTACATTTTTTGGAGTAGTCTTCCTATAAAAAAAAAAGAAAACTGTATTTTTCTATAAGAATTATAGAACAGCTTGAGTAAGCTAACAATCAAAAACTTGGTCTTGTCTCATCTGTGGTGAGCCCTCGTATTGCACCAAGAATGTTGCAACTCCAAACGGCTACCATACTTTACTTTATCAACCCGGGGTTCATACAAAGTTGGAGGTGACAGTGCTATATACACAGTAGATGCATTATACTCATGTTATCCTCTTCCGAGCTCTACGAAACAATGCTATTTCTAGGGTTTCTAACACCTCTGAATTTAGACCAAGGCTGCAAATGATTCAAATCCATTACTCTATCATCAAGAAAATAACTATTCTACAACAAGAAAGCACATCTAACTACTCTGCAATGAAATAAATCTACACATTAAGCTATGATAATGAATGGAAGCAAACTAGGCATCTTGCATGAAGTGAATTACTGAATTGAAATTGCATAAAGGAAACTAACCTAATCACACTTTGCTGGGAAAAATGGATAAACACACTTTGTATACTTCATGTTATGTCTATCATGGTTTTAATCATGAAACTAATCATGACCTAAATATGCTTGTAGATCTATTGTTTTGCAGCTAGGATGAGAAAGCACTAAGGTGGCTTATGAAGGGCTTGAACTCATAGGTGCAAGGCTAAAGGTGTCTGGCTGATTTTGAAAGGTTTGGATGAGGTGGATGGTGGTTTCTAGGCTTTAGGAGGTTCCCACTGGTGCTATTGCAAGTGCTGCTACAGGTTTCCTGTAGTGCTACAGGAAAGTCCTGAATTCCTGTAGGAAATACTCTGAGGGAAATCTGAGGCCAAAAATGGGTGAGAAAAGCATAGGAAAGGTGGAGTGAAGGTGTGTTTGGATAAGTGGAAGGTGGCCAAGCTTAGAACCTCTTGAGAAGCATGTATTTCACCTCTAGGGTTTTCTTATGGTGCGAAGATGAAAAATATGAAATCAAGGCTAAAGGCGATTTGATGAACAGAAGGCTGATGAAAGTTGAGAAATGAAGCCGAAGGTGCTGGTAAAGTATGTTAGTGTCCCATGATTTGATAGATTGGTAGAACAAATGCACAGGGTAATATGAAACCATTCTTTGGAGTCCTAGGACCTAGCCTTCCTGGACTCAGAGAGGGCTCTCTCTATTGCATGCAAAGGATTTGAACTTTTTGCTATTTAGGGTTTGATTTTAGGCTAGTTGTTAAGTGTAGGGTTTGCTGTTTGTTTTGGTTGGGTAATATGAATAGGTAGAATAGGTGGAGTGAGAGGTCTTTAAATAATTGGACTATGGAGTAAATGAAATTCATGGATATCTCAATAATGAATCAAAGTGCATTACAGGGCCAATCTAGTAAGGTTAATGGATCCTTGAGGTTATGTGTGAAGTGGGATGGACCATCATGTTGGTGAATAAGGTAGGGCAAAGGGAAATAAAGAATCCATTTTCAAATACCTGTAACAAGGAGGTCTTAAACACTGATAAGAAAAATATATAACTCATGAGGTAGGGCCAACCATTAAGCTCAATGAAAATACTTAAACCAATAACCATTCAAGACAAACAGTTTCAATGAAATATAGAAGGCGAGAAACTCATTTAACTTCTATTGATTTCACATTCAAGCTTTATAAAACATTTAAGATCACAAATATCTTTAATTCATGAAGAGGGAACTCATAAACATCATAAATAAAGCTATAAATAACTTTGAGGCAAACTGATAGGCATGGAGAAAGGGCAAGATCAAAACAAGAACTCTTTGACTTAACCTAGCAAGCAGTACTTCAAAGAGAGGTTTCAAGACATTGTTTGGATAGCATCAAATAAGAAGGGCTTACCATGAAACATATTTTTAAACTAGCATACTAATCCATTAGTGAAGAAAAAAAATTTAGGTGGGCCTAAGGAGCAGTTAAGAATTCCTTAAGCTAACCCAACAGAGGAAAACATCAAGGCAATAGAAGGCGGGAGGACTAAGGTGCTTCAAAGAGCATTTCTCAACCTATACTTTTATGTTATACTACAAAAAATAAGGATGAAACATAATGATAACAAGAAAACATGAAAAAATTAAGAATACATCACCATTAACCAAGCTTAGGGATCCTGCAAACAAGCTTCTCCGTCATCAATCCAAGCAAGCCATTCATAAACTCCACAACACCAATTTCTTCTCCAAGCTCATAAAAACCATGTATTTCTCTCAAATCTCATCAAATGCAAACATTTAAAATTAATCCCTCATGCTCTATTTAACTCAGGAAAGGAGGGAAAAAACCCTAGATAGGGTTGGAAAATGTCAAAATCACTCATAAATGTCATTTATGCCTAGGAGATCATGCAAGGCTCAAGTCACAAAATATCTCATGAAATAAATGCCAAAATAACTTCTAGAACCTAATTCTAGAGTGATTTTCTTTAAAAAACACTAAAATATGATTTTACAATAAATGAGTGTGTTTTGTTGACTTTGGGCCAAAAACACACTACACAGTCCATTTGTGCAGCGCCACCTCAGGTAGAAAATAGGTGCTTTTGCAACCAAGTGTTGGACCTCTTCCCGATGTCGGATTTTACTTTGTGATGGCTCGGTTGAAATCTTGTTGAGTCCTATTTCCATATATGCATCTTATTTTCTGATTGGTCCCCTATAACATATTCAAAAAGTTAATTTCCCAAGACTGCTATTACCGTAGCGCCACCTCCAACAGAAAATAGGATCTGTTGTAGCCACGTTTTAGACCACTTCCCGATGTCAGATTTTCTCCGTGAAAACTCGTTGTTAAGAATTATGAGCCTAATTTCCAAAAATACTTAATATTTTCCTAATATAGATCCTATAGTCTATCCAAAATACCAACACTGCACTACACATTCCATTTGTGCAGCGCCAAAAATAGGTACTTTTACAACCAATTTTTGGACCCCTTCTCGATGTCAGATTTTTCTCCGTGATGGCCCGTTGGAAAGCCTGATGAGTTTAATTTCCAAAAATACTCTTATTTTTCTGATCCAGCCTATTTAACCTGTCCAAAATGTCAAAATTCCTACATTTCTTATTAGCGCAACAACAGGCCTGAAATAGTGGCAGAATGGTGAAAAAAGAGGGGTTTGTTTACCTTTTGAGGGGTCAAACCTGCTCCAAATAATCTGAACCTTGGTGAGGAAAGTTTAATAGTGATTAGAAACCCAAAAATTTTGAGTTTTCCTCCTGAGGATGCTCCATGCATTAGCGTAGCGCTAGTGGCGCTGTGCTAATGAGCCTTTAAAATCACAAAAAACAAAAAAAATTCCAAATTTTCTCAAAATTGGTGGAGATCTTCTTCAATGGGTTTGGGATACCTTTTGAGAAGAATCAGCCAAAACTCCAAGGTTTTCATGACCTTTTTCTTCCTTTAGGGTTTTGATTCCAATGAGGGCCTCTTTGATATGCCAATGAAAAAAGGTGTGATGGTAGTCTTGTTGATGTCTTTATCATGGCTGTGGTCTTCATTTTTGTCACTTGCTTCATCTATATTCATGCTGCCTTTTGTTTCTACATTGTCCTCAACCTTTTCATCTTCATCCTTGTCAAGCCCACTGCCCTTTTCTTCATTATTTGTCTCTGTCTCTTCTTCACTTTCCCTCCTTTTCGTTTTGGCCTCATAGGCATTTGCCCTCTTTCATTACTCACTATCTTCTACTTCTGACATGGTGATTTAGGGTTGATGGTGGGAAAATTTGGGCAATAGGAGTGAAATGGAAATGATGGTGGGCATCTTTTCAAATGAGTGATATGGAGGCAAGGTATGTGACTGAGTGTTTGAATTTGAAAGAGGGCTTATTTTGAGATGATTTGTGACAACCCTAATTCACTCTCCCTCAAATGACAACTAATTTGTTCATGGAGACAAAAAATAGAGGTTTACCTTGCCTTTAAGACCTAGGGTTGCACAACTAGGGTTTAATCATTCCTTAGCCACCAAATGACTTAAAAATACTTGAGGAAAAGAAACAGGCCACCTACCATCTTTTTACTATTCTGCAGGCTTTGGAGGTAATTTGGAGGATGATATTTATCTTTTCAGAAACAATTTTCCTTGTTTGAAGAGCCTCTACATTAGTGCAGCGCCGGGTATTCATGCCCGTCGATTAGCACAGCACTGGGCAGTCGTTCCCATGGATTAGCGCATCACCACTTATTTGCGCAGCGCCAAAAAAGGTTCAACTTGTAGACAAGTTTTGATGACCTTCCCGAAGTCATATTTGGGCCCGAGATATCTATTTGGAAATATTAACCTGTCTACCTTCCAAATATACCATTTTTTCTATGATTGGATTTGATTTTCCCTGTCAAAAGTTTAGTTTCCCAAGACTGGTCAAAAGGTGTTGAGTGATGGTGCAGAAATGTAGAGTGCTAGTGAAGACAACTTTTTGAGGCCTTCCTTAACTCCTAATTGAGCTCATAATAGCTCAATGGAAATAAATTCAGGTATAGTTGTCATTTGAATCATCAATAAAGTCATTTGGACACTCCATCTGTGAGAAATCCTGATTTTCCCAAGGCCACTCCAACAGTGCAGAAATTCTCCTCGGACACCTGTATTTTTTATATTTCTCCCAAAAAATGATACCTGTGTAAAAAATGAAGGATTTGTTTCTTCTTGGGCCTATTTTGGACAAAAACCTCTCTCAAATTTCTGAAATTCATCTCTGTTTGGTTAGAAACATAGTTTGAAGCAAAACTGGCCCTAGGTGTGACACATGGCTTGTCTCTTGGAATGAATTCTTGGAAAATGATGGAGGCGTGATGTTTATAAGTTGGTATGGACTTATTATTTCTAACATGATCTATCAAATGGATCCTTTTCTCTTATGCCTCCTTTTCATAGCAAACCCTAGCCTAGTTGGAAGAGGAAATTAGGGTTTGGTGTAGGGGATTTAGGACTACCTTGTAGAGGGAGGGGAATGAAGGGGTTAAGGGTTGTCTAAATTCTTGGGAAATTTTTTGGGAATAGGGATAGAAGTTAAATATTAGGGGAAAGTTTAATTTTAAGAATTGAGTGAGGGAGAAGGGTCCAAAAGGGCAAAACACAGGCCTAGTCTCGAAAAGTGTCAAATTGTAGCAATAGGCTGGGTTTTGTAGAAAAATGATAAGTTTGAGGGATAGGAGTGATGGGAAGTGTTTATTAAGGTATATTAAGGATAGGAGGAGATGTAATAGCATCAGGATACAAGCCTTGTTGATTTTTTAACAATGGAGGTCATGAAACCAAGAAAAAATGCCCTCAAAAACCCTAGTGTGATAATGGAGTCATAGGCAAGGGACAAACAGAGTAATGAGATTATGGGTGTGAAAATGCGATAGAGATGAGAGGCATGAGTCCATGAGGGATCTTCCATGAGTGATAGGCTGACTATGACATGATATAGTAGGGAGATAGTGAAAATTTATCCTAAGGATAATGAAGGCAGTGAGATTTCTAAAACTCACAATATTCATGAATTTTGTTTTTAGAAATATAGGATAAGCATTTAGTCATCTAAAAAATAGAAAAAATCACTAATGACTAACAGTGGCTCCACTTGAGGAGGGAA
Organism: Pinus albicaulis; assembly: GCA_034641835.2. Classification (NCBI taxonomy): domain Eukaryota; kingdom Viridiplantae; phylum Streptophyta; class Pinopsida; order Pinales; family Pinaceae; genus Pinus; species Pinus albicaulis. The sequence continues at coordinate 219,196,307 of CM076580.1, read as the reverse complement.
GCTCCTTTTTAGGAGGTGTCCAGAACTTCAAATCTCTGGGTTTATGAAGACCAGTGCCTCATCCATTGGGCAGATTTTTCCTTCATTTTCATTTGCTAGTGTTATTTTGAAGCTATGATCTCACAATCTGAAAAGACATGTTTGCTTAAACCTCTTTCCTACCTACCCATCTTACTTGGCCTAATATTTTTTATTCACTTGGGTGCACTTGGATTGGAAAACCCTTGACATCATTTTATTTTGAAAGCATAAAAGACTATCTATTTCTACCCTTATTACTTCCAAGAGTTCAGATTAGGCTAATGAACTCTCTTATTCTCTACCTAGTCTAATCATTTGTCAAGATTAAGCTGTTTGAAAAACTTTATTCTCTAAGCTATTGACATGAAATTTAAAACATGGTTTAAATCAGGATTAGGCAATCTGACTTACCATGAGTTGTGGCATTAGGACAAGCTGCACACAAACATTATTTTTGTACAAACAAAACTAGAAAAACAAGGGTTGTGATTTATCATTTTCTATGCATCCCCATATTTCTCTTTGGTTCAGTTTTGAGAATTTGGAACTAGTATCTTTCATTCCTAATCTGTTCCTACTGTTATAGCATCATTTTTCACCTTCATATGATTCATGATTGCTTTTATGGCTTTGGGCACCCATTCCTACAGACTTGAACACAATTCACTAAAAAACAGTGTTAAAATTCCCATACGTGGTTATGCCCAGACTTTTTCACGTGTATACGTGAGTCCATATGTACTTTTCCGCGTATGCCATTAAAATCATTAAAAATATATATAAAAAATCCCTATTTTCGGGCTGGGTTGATGGTTACTCTGGTAGTTCAACCACCCCAGCACGTGGCCAACTGTTTCCAACTGATTGAAACTACTTTGAGGGAGTATAAAAGCCCCTCATGTGCATGGCCTAAGGGAGAGAGAAATTTTACAGACATTATACTCTGTTGGAATCCTAGTTCAAGTCTGAATCCCCGTGCCTCCTGTACTTTCCCAGATTTATAGCAGGAAACCCTAGTTTCCTGGAGATGTTCCTCCATTTATATGCCATCTTGACTGCACAAGTCTAGAAAGGATCTTAGCGAGGCAAGGGCGGGACGAATCCGAACAACGGTCTGCTCAAAGATCATGGAAGGATTCAGGTGATCTCTCCACTCTTTACTTCTGTACATGCTATTCGTAATAATGAAGAACCATCTTGTTCCTGAACCTACGTGTTGATATCTATTTGTATATGTGAAAAGATTATCATTTAAACATTTATTATGGTTTATACAATGTTTCACATGGATTACACTAACGTTCAGAAGAAGTATATGATGTACAATTAGGTTTTCGTGCACATTCTTTCTTTTTTTCCAGGTTGAAGGAGGAAGAAGGGTTGCTGGGGGTTTGGACCCCGCGGGATATACATCGAACGTAGGACTACGGGTGAGTTCTACTATCGTTGTTATCTAGTTTTTTGCATTCAAGTATGGTTGTGTGTGAGTCCTTCTGAATAGCATGCCCTGATCTGTGGAGGTTTCGACCCAACAAACCTCTAGGGTGATTTTCCCCGAAACTGGGATTCCAACAGACTATAATGTCTGTAAAATTTCTCTCTCCCTTAGGCTATGCACATGAGGGGATTTTATACTCCCTCAAAGTAGTTTCAATCAGTTGGAAACAGTTGGCCACGTGCTGGGGTGGTTGAACTACCAGAGTAACCATCAACCCAGTCCGAAAAAAGGGATTTTTTATATATTTTTTAATGATTTTAATGGCATATGTGGAAAGGTAAATATGGACTCGCGCATACACGCGAAAAAGTCTGGGCATAACCACGTATGGGAATTTTAACACTGTTCTTTAGTGAATTTTGTTCAAGTCTGTAGGAATGGGTGCCCAAAGCCATAAAAGCAATCATGAATCATATGAAGGTGAAAAATGATGCTATAACACCTACTGACAAGTCAATTTTAGTTTCTTTGACAAGTTCTCTTTCACTAACCTATCAACAATAAATTGAAAACATGTTCAGCCATGATTAGGCTAGATGAATGAACAAGACTTTTTTGGAACAATTAGTGGCATTTAGGCTTGCACACTTTCAGCATTACTATTTTTTTGGGTATGGGGCTATACCTCTTTTCAAATCTTCCTTCTTTTTCCACCTTTTCTTTGTTTTTGTGTTTTCATTTTCAAAACAATATATAACTAAAAGATGCTCAAAGGCTGAGCTTATTTGCATGCCTATCTATCCTAATCTAATTTTTACATGATATACATTCAACTGATGAAATCTCGTTTCCAATACAACCAATCAAGAAGATGATTGCATGAGGGATCTTGGTTCAACTCTTTCAGGGTGCTAAAAAAATTAAAAGGTCACTCCCACCTTACTTGTGTTTGAACAATAGTGCCTAAAATGTTCTTGAAATTCTGCATCGAACTACTCTTGACATTTTTTACTCCCTCTTCAAATGTCTCTAACAAATCAGAAAAGGGATCTTGAAACAATACCTGAACGTGCATATTCGGGAGATAAACTTGATCCAGGACTGCTTCTTTCTCCACTTGGATGAACTTGGTACTTTTTTGGGAAAGAAATTGTTCCTCTTCCTCATGATCATATGAACTGGTAGACTCATCATAGATTGTGATGTTATCCTCTAGAAAACATGATGGGTTCTGATAGAGTGGGTTTATTTCTGTGTGAAAACCACCATGTTGATGATTAGGAGCACTCCTTGGCAACAAATCTTCTAGAGAGAGAAGTGCAGCAACTTTCTTGTGATCATCAATTTCCATGCCTTCATCTGGAATTTGTAATTCCATGGAACTTGGTAGTTGCAAATCTAGAGTTAAGGAGGATTCCATGTCCCAAATGATTTCCTCAACCATTTTAGGAAAAGGCTTCTCATTGAAAACTTGCTCAAGAAGTTCATCATCCTCCTCAACGTCAACATCAAAACTGAAAGACCGCTGATTTCCAATTACATGAAAGTTATTTCTGATGGACTGAAGTGAAGCAGATCAAATATTAGAGACTCCTCACTTACTTGTAAAATCTCAAGGCTTTCCTCATCAGTGTCATAGGTGACCTGTATTGGCTACTTACTTTTTTCAAGTTGATGATAATGAACTTCATCCCACAAATCAACTGTTGATTGCTCTGCAAGGTTAGTTTCTGTTTGGAGGACATCATCATCAGACTAATCAAACTTTGGAAAATTATCAACATAAGTAACATCATCAATCAAAAATATTGGATTGTCAGTTTGTTCTTCTTTGAGTTGATCTACAAGTTCACTTTATAATGTATGGTAGATGGGATTGGTAGGAGAATGAAAATAAATGTTTTGTTCACATAAAAGCTTAGAGGTTGGCTTCATGTTTAGCATTTGATTTATTTCTTCTTCAGTTAAAAGCGGAGGATTTTTTCTCTTTCTTTGGATAGAAGTATAATAGTTCTCTCTCTCTTGTGAAGGCTTATTTTTTGGCTGAATGTTTTCTTGAGCCTCACCTAGAAGAGATGGTGAATCATCACTTGTGCCTTCAGAGAGATCCTGTGGGTTTTCTTCTATTTCTTGATTGGGTTCTAACTCCTCTAGGCATGGAGTTCTTCTAATAAATCTTCAGGATGCCAATTCCCTAAATCTTCATCAATGTTTACAAGGTGTTTATGAAATATTTAGATTGATCACAACAATTTTCAGGTGATGATAAAGATGGACAATATTCTTTATAGTTTTCATAAAACACCTTGTGAAAATCTTTCAAGGAAAACAAGCTACCCAGTTTTAGCCATTCACACCATTCTCTTGCCTTACCCTCTAAAGTTTCCATAAACATTTTCATGAGGCAGTCCTCATGCCATTTAACCTTTAACCTCCATACATGTATATGAAATTTGATGAGGTGTAACAAGGGGTCATCACATTTTTCATCTTGAAATATAGGTAGGTTTTTTAACCAATTTATCTCAGGAATTTTATGTGGAAATACAGGGATATGATCTCTGTTCATCGGAGCATATATCCTTTGTATATTTTGATCCATGTTTGTAAATTAGAAAGGGTCACTATATCTTTTCAACCAGTCTAGATTTCTCTACCAGTGGAGTATTTATATATATTGAGAGTTCTGGAGTCGCCAGGTGGAAGGTTTCAAATTTTTTGTCCACCATCAGAATGATTGGGATTGCTCAAGGCATTCCCAGTGGAGTCTATGAGGACTAGTGGGGTCAACAGGACTACTGAAGATTAGTGGAGTTGCTAGGTGGAGGATGCTTACTATTTTAAGGATGTACTTTTTGTCCACCATCAACAACTGAATACCAATCTAAGGATGTTTGTGAGTTTTTTGAGATATAAGGAATACTTAGTTTGTCACTAACTCAGAAGGTCCCACCGTGATCGCTAGAATGTTAGTGTCCCATGATTTGATAGATTGGTAGACAAAATGCACAGGGTAACATGAAACCAGTATTTGGAGTCCTAGGACCTAGCCTTCCTGGACTCAGAGAGGGTTCTCTCTATTGTATGCAAAGGATTTGAACTTTTTGCTATTTAGGGTTTGATTTTAGGCTAGTTATTAAGTGTAGGGTTTTTTTTTTGTTTTACTTGGGTAAGATGAATAGTTAGAACAGGTGGAGTGAGAAGTCTTTAAATCACTGGGCGATGGAGTCAATGAAAGTCATGGATATCTCAATAATGAATCAAAGTGCATTAAAGGGTCAATCTAGCAAGGTTAATGGTGTTGGTGTCCCGTGTTTTGATAGTTTGGAAAATCAAAAGACAAGGCAACATCGGAACCAATCTTTAGAGTTCCAGGATCTAGTCCTCCTATTCTCAGAGAGGGATCTCTCAAATTTTTGTTTGCAAAGGTTTATCTTGTGCGCTTAGCATATGGATTTTAGACTATTTATTAAGTGCAGGTGTTTGTTTGTTTGTTTGGTTGGGTTGACATAGCAGAAAATGAAAGATCTATGAAAGATATATAGAATGGAGAAACATTTGGTTCATTGGGCAATGGAGTCAAAAAGAGGTCATAACATACTCATCAATGGATATGGGATATTAGAGGGAAAATCTAACTTGGCCACAGGATCCTTTGGTTTTTGGAATGAGATGGACATCAATGATTTGGAAAGAGAAGTTTAATTCTCAACAAAGGGAATTGGGAAACACAATTTGAACAATAAAGAGCTTTCTGATAGACATGGCTAACCATGAATTCTACAAATCACACCTTTAAGCAAACAATGATTCCAAAACAACTTTTAAAATGAAATCTAAGATTCGGAGAACACCCTATTTCCTCAAAGATTTTATTTCAAATGACTTAGAAAACATAAAAGATTCACTGATAATTGCGGTCATAGAAGAGGGAACACCTAACACATCTATGATTACAACTATAAAGACCTTCAAGGCAACTGTTTAAGCAAGGACAAAGGGAAAGATCATAATAGACCTCCTTGATTCACTGTAAACAAGAAACTTCAAAGGGAGACTTCAATAACAGTTTTTAAGTGGCAGCAGACAAGCAGGGAAAACCATAAATCATGCTGAAACCAACTATTCGAACTATTAAGGAAATAAATGAGCATGAAGACTAAAGAGAGAGATTAAAGACTCTAAAATACTTCAGCAGAAGAAAACATAAAACAGTGAAGGATGAACAGGTCTAAGGTGCTTCCAGGAGTCATTTCTTAGCCTAAAACTTTCAACCTACTGTAGTAAGACGTTATGGAACATAATGAAAATAGGGGAAAAACATTAAACAGTTCAGAATAATTCACCAACAGCCAAGCTCATGGATCCAATGATAGAGCCTTCTCGGTCACAAGCATGCAACAACATCATCAGGGCTTCCAAGACTTCAATTTCTTCTTCAACTTCAACAGACTATGTATTATTTCAGAGAGTTTCAATATTACAACTAGTGATCAACCAACAACCAACCAAATTCTCATCTTCTACAGAAGTATTTATAGAAGAATGAGGAGGTGAGATCTGACAAAATATCTCCAGGGTAAATTAATACAAACTTAGTGGCTTCTCGGCCCTTGAGGGGCTCGATGAAGAAGTTTACAGGTGTTCATCTATATTAATGTTTTTACAATTAAGAATTAAGCTCGATGGGAGCTTTTATTGACTTTAAGGTTCTGTGTCATGTTTGGAGTAACTCTACAGATATTTTTAGCATTCAAGTTCCTTGCAGAAGTAACTCTCTGGCTGCGTTGAGGCGAATATCTTCATTTGATCAATAACTTCGACTTATTTTTAAATGCTTGTGGCACAGGTGGCACTTATGGTAGTTGAGGAATCAATTCACCTCAATTAAGGAGGTGGAGGCCTTTCTGTTAGTTAGACACTTAAGATTTTCTTTCGACTGTGTTTTAATTCGGGTGATTAGGCTTTTGATAATCCATCTTAGCCGTAATCCCCGCAAATTGGTCTTCAATCTTCTATTCTGATGTGCTTGTCTTCAACACTGATACTATTTAAATCGTGTCGTAATAACACAGTGTCTTGTCGATGTGTAGGGCCACGCTGGGCTTGTATGGAATCACTGCCTCATGAAGCAAATGACGAGACATGGAGTAGAGCCCTGTGAATGGTTCTCTTTTATGAATCGAAGGCACAGGAATCGTCATCCCCGGCCTTCGGCCCTTTCTTTCAATATAACGAATAAACCTTTAACACCTGCAAAAATACAAAACTTATTTAAGAAATCCTGCTTTATTGGGGAAAAACTGCTTCAGAAGGCGTGGGAGGAGCGTATCCTTTGGATGGCAGCATCCAATGGAGGAGATTAGTTAAGAGAAAGTAAAAAAGGAGAGCGGGGAGAAGAATAAGACGAAATGATCTTGGACCGTCCGATCTAGACACGTGGACGGTCCAGATCCAATCGGAGGATCGCAATCGGGGGCAACACTCAAAGGTGCCGATGTAAATCTGTGATGTGATGTAGCGTGGACCATTGATCTAAGGATTAGATCAACGATGGAGAATGAATCAGAGGACTGGCCGATCGGGAGAAACAAGCAAACACAACGATTGAAAAATGTGATACGATTTAGCGCGAGCCGTTGATCTAAGAATCAGATCAATGGTGGGGAATGAATCGACGGGTTTTGAAGTGGAGGTAAGACTCGTCATCGAAGGGAATTAGGACCGTTGGATCACAGAAGGCAGAGAGGAGATCAACGGCAGACAATCAATCGGGGATCGGCAATCGGGGGTGGCAAACAAAATGCATCGAATGAAACTTGCGATGTGATTTAGCGCGGGCCGTTGATCTAAGAATGATATCAACAGTTAGGATTGTTCAACTTACGCACCAGCGAAATAACCTTTATGATATATAAAAATCCCAAAATTTTAAATGAAACAAAGGTTTTATGCTTCGGGGGCAGGGTATATATATATATATGGAATGATCTGGCGCCCAACTACGGGGCCTTCAGACATATAACATACAAATAGACCCAGGGCCATACATACGGGGGCCAATCGCAATCGGAACCATCGGGCCCGGTCTTTCAATCCACCCATTGAATTTTTCCGATGCGATAAGGGCTTTCAGCCTTTGTGCTTGTTTTTACAAAGAAAACAAAGGACCGGGGTCTATGAATATGGGATTTAATCGCATCGGAAGTTTTGATGCGGCATTTTCAATCAACCCATTTGGATTTCTCCGATGCGATTGCGCGATCGGGTCTTTTCAATCTAACCATTTTTATATTTAACACGTGACTTTAGCACATTAGATTAAAACTTTTGGAAAATGGGTTTTATGACTTTACAAAAGAAAAACATTGATCAGAGATGGTTTATACAATGATTTAAGCGTTGGATGCAGGCTTTATGGTTATATGGAACGGTAATAAGATCGAGGGTTTTAAATACAAAGGCTAATCGCATCGGAGTTTTTGTAATGGCACAAAGACATGCACACTTGGACGTTTGCGATGCGATAAGCACCGAAAAAGGGTTAGCGCTTGGTTCCAGCCTCAAAGCGTATGGTGGGGAAGTGGTTAGGATTTAGCCCAAGGGGGCTTAAGTCCATAGTAATATAAAACTTGTTTTTATAAAAAATTTCAGAGTTTTTAATGGATTTGGGGGTTTTGATAAGGCTAAAAAGTGAGTTTTTAACCTTGTAAAAATGATTTTCATGAAGGGAAGAAGAGGAATCATGAAAATGGAGGATTTTTATGGAGAAAAAGGGGAGCAAATGAAGGTTAGTTTTGGAAGAGGGGGAGGGGAAAAATGATGTTTTTGCAGCAATATTTTCTCATAAAATTAGCAGAATTTCTGAGTATAAAATGGCAACAGCAATGAAGATTTTGGACAGAGGCATGAGGCCTTCCAGAGTCTTCAAGAGCCAAAAAATTTTAGCAATAAAATTTTTTCCTTGAAGGCTCAAAAATTCTTAGCCACCTTTTGCTATAACAAATTTTATAGGTGGCTAACAGTGGCTCCACTTGGGGATGGTGCCTTCTTGAAGGCATCAAGAACTTCAAACTTGCATTCTCTGGGAGGCTGACCCGTGCCTCATCCATTGGGTTTCCCTTCCTTTACTAGGATGATATTGCTCTGAAAACACATTAGCAGCTGTAAAAACAATGGATCTTTCATCAACAAGCTTTCTACCTACCCAATCCTACTGAACTAACATTTTTTCTTCATAAGAGTGCACTTGGATTGGCAAACTCTTTTAACAACATTTTATTCTTTTTGAAAGTAAGAAATCTAATCTATTTCTACTCCTTATTTCTCCATGGACTCAGATTAAATAGTTGAGCCCATATGATTCTCTACCTAATCTATTATCTGTTGGGATTAAACTGTCCAACAACTTTATTCTCTAATTTCTACAACAGAAATTGAAAAGCATTCAAGTCAGGATTGAACAGTCTAACTTGATGCTGATCTATGGCATAAAAAACAAGCTGCACATAGACATTTATTTTGCAGAAAAATTAAATCAAAATGGAAGGCTTAAGATCTGAAAGTTTCTCAGCATTTCCTCCCTCTTCTTACAGCTCTGTTTTAACTTTTGTTTGAGCTGTCTTTCCTTTGTTTACTGGTTCAGATTTTGAGCTAATTAGAACCAGATTTTTTACATCCTTTTACTCAATATTTGAAACAGATTTGAGTCATTCTCTTTTGGAAACTTAGGTTCAGGTTTTGAGCATGTTTGAACCTTTAATTTCTATCCTAAACTATCTACTGATAAGCCAATATTAAACAGTTTGGCAAATCGAATTCACTATCCTATCAGTAGAAAATTTAAAGCTAATTAGTCAAGATTAGGCTGTATGACTAATTAGAAGTGTGTTTTTTCAGGAGTGGCATTTAAGCTTGCACACTTTCAAATTTGTTTCTCTTTTGTGGTATGGGGCTATACCTTTCTTGTTTTACAATCTGCCCTCTTTTCTTTCTTTCATTGTTTTTGTATTTTTTATTTTTCTAACTTTGAATGCAATGGTTAGACTATGATATTTACAATGAAAAAATAAAATGCTTTAAACTCAAGACTCTTGGTAGAAGTAATGCTTGAGCATCCTGCCATTGACAGGACCTCCATATAAGTCTTCTCCATTCAATTCTTTCAGGAAAAATGCATTGTGACCCCTCTCAGCATAAATAATATAGGGCCCTTTCCACAAGTTCTCAAACTTGCCATGTTTTCCCTTCTCTTCTCTTCTTGCATCCCACTTAAGAACAACATTTCCAATTTGGAAATTTTTTGCCTTAGTCCTCTTATCAAATAGCTTCTTCATATTTTCTTGGACTAACTGTGTTCTTTCATAAACTTCTTCTCTGGTCTGCTGCAACTGGATGGTTTGATTGATTCTCCTCTGCATATCATTATCTTCAATTTGCACTTCTTGAAGGATTTTCATGACTGGAACTCCTAAGGAGGTGGGAAAAACTGCGTCCATACCATAGACTAGATGATAAGGGGACATGTTTATTTTTTTTTTTGTAGTTAGCTATCATCCCATAAGGCATGAACCAGTTTACTGTGCCATGATTTCTGATTTTTTTCCAACAAATTTTTAATGATATTGATGAGGCTCTTGTTGGAAGATTCAGCTAATCCATTTCCTTGGGGGTAGTAAGCAGTGGAATGGCCCAAGGTTATGTGGTATTTGTAACATAAATCAACCATCTTTTTAGACTTAAAAGCAGCAGCATTTTTTGTTATGATTTTTCTGGGACAACCAAATCTGGATAGGATATTTGTTTCAAGAAACTTGATAATGACATAGTCATTAGAATTTCTGGAGGGTATAGCTTCTATCCACTTGGTAAAGAAGTCAGTGGCCATGAGGATCCACTTATGTTGAGCTGAGGAGGATGGATGGATTTCCCCAATGAAGTCCAGCCTCCATTGTTGAAAAGGTGTCTCAACTTTGATAGGATGTAAGGGTAAGGGAAGGAGTTTTCTTTTGCCATCAAATATTTGACACTTGTGGCAAGACATGACCAACTTCTGTGTCTGGGAAAAGGGTAGGCCAATAATAACCTGATCTAAGAATTTTGTTTGCCGTGGCCTTCCAGTAGAGGTTTCCTCCACAATCTCCATCATGCAACTCATGCATGATTTTCCCTGCATCATCTTCAAGTAAACATTTAGGCAAAATTCCAACAGCATTTTTCCAATATAATACTCCATCTAAGATGCAAAAACTCAAAGAATTTTGTTTCAAGAATCTAGATTTAGTTTTGGACAAAGAAGGCGAGGCATTTAAATATAAAAGCACATAAATAATGTCAGCATACCAAGGCGAATTTAGAAATCTTTCTTCAATAAAAGGAGCAGTAGATTCTTCTATTTCTTCCAACACATCTACCATATTCATGTTTAGTGCTTGGAAGTTAGACTTGGCCATAAGTTTTTCTAATCCTTGCCCTTTAACTAGTTTGGTGGGCCTGATTTCTAAGTCATATTAAATAATAGTTGCAATCCATTTGCCCCTCTTACCATCAGGGTCTTGACTTAGAATGTCCTTGACAACAGTATGTGGAACAAAAGCAATTATGTGAGAATGTAAAATATAGACCCTAAAGTCTTTTAATGATTTCACCAATGCTAAGTCTTGCTTCTCCATGATGTTATATTTGAGAGGAGCATCTCTTAAGGCCCTACTAAAAAAGGATATTGGTTGTTCTTGCCCTGAATCATTCTTTTGAAGTAATACTGCAGCTATTGTATGTTCAGATGCAAAAGAAAAGATATAAAAGTCTTTGGTGAAATATGGACTAATCAGGACTGGTGTTTGAGTAAGAGCTTGTTTGACCAGTTCGAATGATTGTTTAGCTGGTAAAGTCCATTTTATACCGACATCTTTCTTAAGCATGTTTGTAATATTTTTCAGTAGCTCAACAAGATTAGGGATAAACCTCCTTAGAAAAGTAATCTTTCCAATGAAATATTGTAATTCTTTGAGGCTTCTTGGATGGCTGATTTGCAATATGCCATCTATCCTTGTAGGGTCTATTTTGATTCCCTCTTCTGAAATTATATGGCCAATAATTTTACCTTCTTGGAGACCAAAGAGTGTCTTCTTGGGATTCAATGATAAGCCAAATTTCCTACACTTCTCGAAAACTTTTCTCAGGTGAATCAAATTTTCTTCATCTGTTTTTGAGAAAACGGTTATGTCATCAAGGTAAATGATTATAAAATAGCCAATATCTTCAGAAAAGGCTATGTCCATGGCCCTTTGGAAATTTTCCCCTGCATTCATTAATCTGAAAGGCATTTTGACATACATAAAGGTGCCCCAAGGTGTGGTAAAAGCTGTTTTGATTTGGTCACTTGGGAGCATTAACACCTAGTTGTAACCCGAGAACCCATCTAAGAGGGATATCCTTCTTGACCCAACTACCCTTTGAAGTATATGGTCCATCTTGGGCAAGAGGTAGTTTTCCTTTAAAGAGGCTCTATTTAAATTTCAGAAGTCAATACAGAGCCTGATTTCCCCTGTTTTCTTTCTAACAGAAACTAAGTTTGATATTCACTCTGAAAATCTAATGGGTACTATGATTCCAGCATCATGCATTTTTTCAATCTCTCCCTTAACTAGAGGTAGTATGAGAGGATTTATTCTCCTCAACTTTTGTTTGAAAGGTTTTTTATTTTCTTTCAAAGGAATTTTATGCTGGATGATGCTGGTATCATATGATTTTAGGTCTTTGTAACCCCAAGCAAAAAAATCTTTAAACTCTTTGAACAGCTCTATGTACTGTAGTTTTATGTGAGCTGGGAGAGTGCTGGACAGCTTGATCATCTTGGGTTCTGCTAGACTACCTATGTTATGCTCTTCTGTATTTGTTTCCACACGTTCTATTCTTGGTTCTTTGACTACATCGTTAAAATCAAAAATGTGTTCTAAAGGTGCTAGACCTCTTGGAAATTTATCATTTTTTCATTGTAAAACTTCCAAGTCTTCTTGGTCTGTGTTGTCAGTTATCTCTGCTTCAAAAGTATTTTCATAATGATTTATATCAATAGTATATGTCATTTCCACTTCTGGGATTTGTTCAATATACAAGCAATTTTCTTTATGGCTGGTCTCTGATATTGGTATGCTGAAATCATTTTCTAATTTCAAGAAACCATCTATGTGTTTGTCAGAATCAAACACTTGCCAGTGATCCTAGTTATCAGGCACAACAGGCCTGTGTTTTACTTTCACACTGAGTTGTTCATTTATCTTAGATATCTGGAAATTGCTGGCATTGAAAGCGATTAGTTCATTTTCTAAGTGATTTAGTGCTCTTGGAATGAAAATAAGTTCATAATTTTCAAAGGTTTTCAATAGATCAAGGGCAGCATTTCGATATTCCCTAAGCCTTGGATTTATAGCTGAGTATTCTCCTTTGATTTGTTTTATGATAAGTTCAGAATCTCCTAGGATGGATATCTTTTGGGCTTCTAACTGCATAAGCAATTGTAAGCCTAGGAGAAGTGCTTCATATTCAGCAATATTGTTAGTGCATGGGAAATCCAATTTGTATGAAAAACTCTGTTTTGTATTTTTAACCCACACACATGCTCCTGCACTTGTTTTATTACAAGATCCATCAAAGTTTATTTTCCAAAGTATGTCATCTTTGTTTTCATTCTCTCGTTGTTGTTGGTTTTCTATGTTTTGCATTTGATTGAGGGGAAGATTGGATTGTTATGGTGAACTGATTGGGTGCATGTTTTCCTTATCTGGTTGGGTGATTTCATATTCATTACATAAGGTAAAGGAATCTAAATTTGATTGAATAGAATAGATTGGAGTGTTGTTTGGTTTGTCTAGGTTGCTCACCATGTACTTCATGTGAGATTCCCCGTATAGTCTTCTGTTTTCATTAAAAACGGGAATGGTGGCATAAGACATGTCCATTTGAAGGCTTCCCTAAAGTTTGGCTCCCCAAGATCTTGATAAGAGCATGCCATACTTAGGGGGAATGTCATCTATAACTATGTCCATGACTAAACTCTTAGCAGGGATTTGGGATAAGTTTACACACAAATCTTTGATTAAACCCAAACATTTGACTCTGCTTGAGTCAAAGGAATACAAGTCTTTGTATGGTTTAGTAATTTCTAAGCCTGAGCTTTCCATCACTACCTTGGGCATTAGATTGTGTGAATCTCCTGAGTTTAACATAGCATTGTGTAAAATTTTCTCATGTATGTTCAAGCTAACATAGAAGGGAGGGACAGCCCCTTCTTGGTATTTTCCTTCAACTTCTGGACCAAACAACAACTCAGGTTTGTCATCTGTCAAGTTTAAGGTGTCAGTATCACTTCCTAAGTTTAAAGCTTTCAAAACTTGGTTTCTGTACACTTCTTGGGTTACTAGTTCAGCTAGGGGAATGGTAATTTTTATCTTAGCAATCTCTCCCTCAAGGCTGAAAGGAACAATAGACTTTTTCATATTTACATCTGTCTTTTCACTTGAATTCCTTTCTGCAATTTTAATTTTCTGAACATTATTTGGACTGGTAATTGGGACAGTTTTATTAGGACCACTAGCTGAAGTGCTAGGGGTACTCTGTTCAACATCTTGCTGAACACCTTTGTCTTTGTTTATGTCTGGTTTCTTGGTCAAAATATTGGTCTTTTCTGCTATATTTTTGGGATGAGTTTATGTGTTTTTCTTGACAGAAGTGTTAGTGTTTTTGTCCTTGAAATTATCTATGTTCCCCTTGCTCCTAAGATCATACTGTTTGTGTACCTCCATGATTGCATTTTCGAACCCCAATCTATAGTCATCAGAATCTCCATAAGTGTTTGTACCTTGATCAGAAAAGAAACCTTGTTCTTCTTCAGTGAGGAAAACATCGTCCTCACTATCTGATCCAATCAAGTTTACATGAGATTCTCCCAACCTTTCCATCTCTCTATCTTCCTCATATTGATCTACATAGTTCTGTTGGAAGGGAGCTCTAATTTGCTGGTCATTATCTCTTTGCCCACCTAGATTGTTTTCTCTCCTAAAATTTTGAATTCTGTTTCTATTTTGAGAGTTGTTCTGATTGTCTCTTGGCTATGTTCTCTCAAGTATGCTCATCATTTTCATCATCTCTTCCAACATCTTTTCTGTTTTTGAGATGGATGTGGAGGGTGTAGTGTCATCTTTATAAGTTACCCTCTTCTTTGATCTCAACCTATTTCTTTTCTCAATTATGTTTGCTTCTACGCTCACGGCTCCTTTATGCATGTCTTCTAAGGTTAATTAGTACCTCTCCCTTAACTGATACATCATGTCCACATCAAGGCCTTCGGGATATCTTACTAAGGCCATGCCTTGAGGAGGCTTCATGTGAGGTGGAAGAGCATTATAAACGCTACTGAACCTAGTGGAGTAGTCAGGAACACTCTCTCCTTGATTTCTCTTGAGGATGCTATATTCTGATAGTATTTGGAGAGGATTCTTTTTGAGTTCCCATTTTTTGACGAATGTTTGATGCAAGGCGGGGAGATCATTTATGCTGTTAGGAGGTAAGTTTTTAAACCATCTCTTTACATCTCCTCCTAAACTTTGAGCGAAGATCCTCATTTTCACAGTTTCTTCTTCTATCTCCATGTAATCAAATGCATCTTCCATTCTGTCTACATGTTGTTGAGCTTTTGTAGACTCTTTTCCAGTGAAGTGAGGGATTTTGGATTGGTAATCGTTTGGTAGGGGAAGTAGAGGTTGTGGTAACATTAATGGGGCATACCATGTTGCCATGGCTGGAAATAAGGGTGGATTTAAAAAACTGAAAGTGGGATGAAATGGAGCATTTTGAACAGTGGTAGTATGAATTGGAGTGGAAGAAATACTTGGGCCAGCAAACTGATTTTGAGCAGATTTGTTATGGAAAAGAATAAAGTGATGAAGAAGTTGGGAATCAGGAGGAGTGGAAGGTGAGGCTTCTCTACTGAGGCTTTTTTGCAAATCTGCAATATCAAGGTCAGTTTGGTTTAATTCACCTTGAGATCTAGTTCTAAAGATATTCTTTGTATGATGTAAATCAAATTGTGAATCCTCTAAGACAACAAGGTTTTCGGGAATGGAATTTCTTCTTAAGAGGCTTCTATTAGCAGCTGATTCTCCAGAGTTAGAAGTCTGCCACAGAATTCTCTCAGGATTTTCAACGATTAAAGGAGGATTTGGGTCTGGATGGGATCTAGTGTTGATCCTATGTGAAGCCAGACTGCTTTTCAAAATGAGAGAGGTTAAGGCTTTAGAGACTGTTTTTGGGAATTTTACCTCTCACAATGTCTTATCTAGTAAGGGACTAGGCTTCTAAACTTCTTCATGGCTAGTTAACACAATCCTAAAGAGATCTGGGAACCTATATGAGTAAAAAGCCTACTGGGGCTAGTGGAGTCACCAGGTGGAAACTTTTTAGCTTTTATGAAGGTAAGATATTGGATGGTTCCACCACCATGCTTATTGTGAAGCCAAACTAAGATATTTTGGGTTTTTCTGAGTTATTTCGGTCTTATAGGTTAAGAGAGTGTCCTAAATGTGATTTGACACTTAGCTAAGGTGTTTAATCATACAGAGTTCACTCTTATGGCTTGGTAACTGATTCCTTCAAGGTTTGATAAGGTTTAATGAGAATCCTAAGGGTTACTTAGATTGTCACTGATTTAATTAAGTCTTATCATGATTACCATTTGTTTGGTAGTGCTTGAAAAAGGTTACTTATGTTATACTAGACAGTGAGTGTTTAATTTTAAAGATTTTACTCAGGGTCCCACCGTGATCACCATTATGTTGGTGTCCCGTGTTTTGATAGTTTGGAAAATCAAAAGACAAGGCAACATCAGAACCAATCTTTAGAGTTCCAGGATCTAGTCCTCCTGTTCTCAGAGAGGGATCTCTCAAATTTTTGTTTGCAAAGGTTTATCTTGTGTTCTTAGCATATGGATTTTAGACTAGTTATTAAGTGCAGGTGTTTGTTTGTTTGTTTGGTTGGGTTGACATAGAAGAAAATGAAAGATCTAGGAAAGATATATAGAATGGAGAAACATCTAGTTCATTGGGAAATGGAGTCAAAAAGAGGTCATAACATACTCATCAATGGATATGGGATATCAGAGGGAAAATCTAACTTGGCCACGGGATCCTTTGGTTTTTGGAATGAGATGGACATCAATGATTTGGAAGGAGAAGTTTAATTCTCAACAAAGGGAATTGAGAAACACAATTTGAACAATAAAGAGCTTTCTGATAGACAGGGCTAACCATGAATTCTACAAATCACACCTTTAAGCAAACAATGATTCCAAAACAAATTTTAAAATGAAATCTAAGATTCGGGGAACACCCTATTTCCTCAAAGATTTTATTTCAAATGACTTAGAAAACATAAAAGATTCACTGATAATTGCGGTCATAGAAGAGGGAACACCTAACACATCTATGATTACAACTATAAATACCTTCAAGGTAACTGTTTAAGAAAGGAAAAAGGGCAACATCAGAACAGACCTCCTTGATTCACTGTAAACAAGAAACTTCAAAGGGAGACTTCAATAACAGTTTTTAAGTGGCAGCAGACAAGTAGGGAAAACCATAAATTATGCTGAAACCAACTATTCGAACTATTAAGGAAATAAACGAGCATGAAGACTAAAGAGAGAGATTAAAGCCTCTAAAATACTTCAGCAGAAGAAAACATAAAATAGTGAAGGATCAACAGGTCTAAGGTGCTTCCAGGAGTCATTTCTTAGCCTAAAACTTTCAACCTACTGGAGTAAGAAGTTATGGAACATAATGAAAACAGGGGAAAAACATTAAATAGTTCAGAATACTTCACCAACAGCCAAGCTCATGGATCCAATGATAGAGCCTTCTCAATCACAAGCATGCAACAACATCATCAGGGCTTCCAAGACTTCAATTTCTTCTTCAACTTCAACAGACTATGTATTATTTCAGAGAGTTTCAATATTACAACTATTGATAAACCAACAACCAACCAACTTCTCATCTTCTATAGAAGTATTTATAGAAGAATGAGGAGGTGAGATCTGACAAAAGATCTCCAGGGTCAATTAATACAGAATTAGTGGCTTCTCGGCCCTTGAGGGGCTCGATGAAGAATTTTACAGGTGTTCGTCTGTATTAATTTTTTTACAATTAAGAATTAAGCTCGGTGGGAGCTTTTATTGACTTTAAGGTTCTGTGTCATGTTTGGAGTAACTCTGCAGATATTTTTAGCATTCAAGTTCCTTGCAGAAGTAACTCTCTGGCTGCGTTGAGGCGAATATCTTCATTTGATCAATAACTTCAGCTTCTGTTTAAATGCTTGTGGCACAAGTGGCACTTATGGTAGCTGAGGAATCAATTCGCCTCAATTGAGGCGGTGGAGGCCTTTCTCTTAGTTAGACACTTATGATTTTCTTTTGACTGTGTTTTAATTCGGGTGATTAGGTTTTTGATAATCCATCTTAGCCGTAATCCCCGCAAATTGGTCTTCAATCTTCTGTTCTGCTATGCTTGTCTTCAACACTGATACTCTTTAAATCGTGTCATAATAACATAGTGTCTTGTTGATGTGCAGGGCCACGCTGGGCTCGTATGGCATCACTGCCTCATGAAGTAAATGACGATACATGGAGTAGAGCCCTTTGAATGGTTCTCTTTTATGAATCGAAGGCACAGGAATCGTCATCCCCGGCCTTCGACCCTTTCTTTCAATATAACGGATAAACCTTTAACACTTGCAAAAATACAATACTTATTTAAGAAATCCTGTGTTATTGGGGAAAAACTGCTTCAGAAGGCGTGGGAGGAGCATAGCCATTGGATGGCAGCATCCAACGGAGGATATTAGTTAAGAGAAGGTAAAAAAGGAGAGCGGGGAGAAGAATAAGACGAAATGATCTTGGACCGTCCAATCGGAGGATCGCAATCGGGGGCAACACTCAAAGGTGCCAATGTAAATCTACGATGCGATGTAGCGCGGACCATTGATCTAAGGATTAGATCAACGGTGGAGAATGAATTGGAGGACTGGCCGATCAGGATAAACAAGCAAACGCATCGATTGAACAATGCGATGTGATTTAGGGTGGGTCGTTAATCTAAGAATTAGATCAACGGTGGGGAATGAATCGACGGGTTTTGAAGCCAAGGTAAGACTCGTGATCGGAGGGAATGAGGACCGTTGGATCACAGAAGGTGGAGAGGAGATCAACGACGGACAATCAATCGGGGGTGGCAAAAAAAATGCATCGAATGAAACTTGCGATGCGATTTAGCGCGGGCCGTTGATCTAAGGATGAGATCAATGGTTGGGATTGCTCAACTTACGCACCGGCGAAAAAACCTTTATGATATATAAAAAACCCAAAATTTTAAATGAAACAAAGGTTTTATGCTTCGGGGGTGGTGTATATATATATATATATATATATATGGAATGATCTGGCGCCCGACTGTGGGGCCTTCGGACGTATAACACACAAATAGACCAAGGGCCATACATACGGGGGCCAATCACAATCGGAACCATTAGGCCTGGTCTTTCAATCCACCCATTGAATTTTTCCGATGCGATAAGGGCTTTCAGCCTTTGTGCTTCTTTTTACAAATAAAAAAAAGGACTGGGGTCTATGGATATGGGATTTAATCGCATTGGAAGTTTTTATGCGGCCTTTTCAATCAACCCATTTGGATTTCTCTGATGCGATTGCGCGATCGGGTCTTTTCAATCTAACCATTTTTATATTTAACATGTGACTTTAGCACATTATATTAAAACTTTGGGAAAATGGGTTTTATGACTTTACAAAAGAAAAACATTGATCAGAGATGGTTTATACAATAATTTAAGCGTTGGATGCGGGCTTTATGGTTATATGGAACGGTAATAAGATCGAGGGTTTTAAATACAAAGGCTAATCGCATCAGAGTTTTTGTAATGGCACAAAGACATGCACACTTGGACGTTTGCGATGCGATAAGCGCCGAAAAAGGGTTAGCGCTTGGTTCCAGCCTCAAAGCGTATGGTGGGGAAGTGGTTAGGATGTAGCCCAAGGGGGCTTAAGCCCATAGTAATATAAAACTTTTTTTTATAAAAATTTTCAGAGTTTTTAATGGATTTGGGGGTTTTTATAAGGCTAAAAAGTGAGTTTTTAACCTTGTAAAAATGATTTTCATGAAGGGAAGAAGAGGAATCATGAAAATGGAGGATTTTTATGGAGAAAAAGGGGAGCAAATGAAGGTTAGTTTTGGAAGAGGGGGAGGGGAAAAATGATGGTTTTTCAGCAGACTTTTCTCATGAAATTAGCAAAATTTCTGAGTATAAAATGGCAACAGCAATGAAGATTTTGGACAGAGGCATGAGGCCTTCCAGAGTCTTCAAGAGCCAACAATTTTTAGTAATAAATTTTTTTCCTGGAAGGCTCAAAAAGTCTTAGCCACCTTTTGCTATAACAAATTTTATAGGTGGCTAACAAATTGATCCTTAAGGTTATGTGTGAAGTGGGATGGACATCATTGTTGGTGAATAAGGTAGGGAAAAGGGAAATCAATAATCCTTTGTCAAAAACTTATAACAAGGAGGTCTTAAACACTGATAAGAAAAAGATATAACTCATGAGGTAGGGCAAACCATTAAGCTCAATGAAAATACTTAAACCAATAACCATTCAAGACAAACAATTTCAATGAAATATATAAGGTGAGAAACTCATTTCACTTCTATTGATTTTACATTCAAGCTTTAGAAAACATTTAAGATCACAAATATATTTAATTCATGAAGAGGGAACTCCTAAACATCATAAATCAAGCTATAAAGAACTTTGAGGCAAATTGATAGGCATAGATCAAAACAAGACCTCTTTGACTTAACCTAGCAAGCAGTACTTCAAAGAGAGGTTTCAAGACAGAGTTTGGATAGCATCAAATAAGAAGGGATTACCATGAAAAATATTTGTAAACTAGCATACTACTCAATTAGTGAAACAAACAAGTTTAGGTGGGCCTAAGGAGTAGTTAAGAATTCCTTAAGTTGACCCAACAGAGGAAAACATCAAGGCAATAGAAGGCAGGAGGACTAAGGTGCTTGAAAGAGCATTTCTCAACCTATATTTTTTTGTTCTGCTACAACAAAGAAGGAGGAAAAATAATGATAACAAGAAAACATGAACAAATTAAGAATACATCACCATTAACCAAGCTTAGGGATCCTGCAAACAAGCTTCTCCATCATCAATCCAAGCAAGCCATTCATAAACTCCACAACACCAATTTCTTCTCCAATCTCATAAAAACCATGTATTGCTCTCAAAGCTCATCAAATTCCAACATTTAAAATGAATCCCTCATGCTCTATTTAACTCAAAAAAAGAGGGAAAAAACCCAAGATAGGGTTGGAAAATGTCAAAATCACTCATAAATGCCATTTATGCCTAGGAGACCATGCAAGGCCCAAGGCACAAAATATCTCATGAAATAAATGCTAAAATAACTTCTAGCACCTAATTATAGAGTGATTTTCCTTAAAAAACACTAAAATATGATTTTACAATAAATGAGTGTGTTTTTTTTACTTTGGGCCAAAAACACACTACGCGGTCCATTTGCGCAGCGCCACCTCAAGCAGAAAATAGGTGCTTTTGAAACTAAGTTTTGGACCTCTTTCCGATGTCGGATTTTTCTCCATGATGGCTTGTCTGAAGTATTTATGAGTCCTCTTTCTATATATGCATTTTAGTTTCTTATTGGGACCCTTTAACCTATTCAAAAAGTTATTTTACCAAGACTTCTATTAGCGCAGTGCCACCTCCAGCAGAAAATAGGCTCTATTGTAGCCACGTTTTGGACCACTTCCCTATGTCGGATTTTGCTCCGTGATGGCTCGTTGCAAAGCATGATGAGTATAATTTCCAAAAATTCTTTTATTTTCCTGATCCATCTCTTGTAGCCTGATAAAAATGTCAAAATCCAAACACTGCACTACACAGTCCATTTGTGCAGCGCCAAAAATAGGTACTTTTGCAACCAAGTTTTGGACCCCTTCCTGATGTCGAATGTTTCTCCGTGATGGCCCGTTGGAAAGCCTGATGAGTCTACTTTCAAAAAATACGATTTTTTTTTTCTAATATGGCCTCTGTAACTTGTCCAAAATTTCAAAATTCCAAAACTTCTTATTAGCGCAGCGCCAGGCCTGAAATAGTGGCAGAATGGTGAAAAAAGAGGGGTTTTTTGACTTTTTGAGGGGTCAAACCTATTCCAAATCATCTGAAACTTGGTTCAAAATTGTAGTAATGATGAGAAACCCAAAAATGCTGATTTTTCATTTTGAGGATGCTCCATGCATTAGCGAAGCGCCAGTGGCGTTGCGCTAATGAGCCTTTAAAATCACAAAAAACAAAAAGTTTTCCAAATTTGCTCAAAATTGGTGGAGATCTTCTTCAACGGGTTTGGGAGACCTTTTAAGAAGCCTCAACCAAAACTCCAAGATTTCCATGACCTTTTTCTTCCTTTAGGGTTTGTATTCCAATGAGGGCCTCTTTGATATGCTAATGAAAAAAGGTGTGATGGTAGTCTTGTTGATGTCTTTATCATGGCTGTGGTATTCATTTTCGTCACTTGCTTCATCTGTATTCATGCTACCTTTTGTTTCTGCATTTTCCTCACCTTTTTCATCTTCATCCTTGTCAAGCCCGCTGCCCTTTTCTTCATTATATGTCTCTGTCTCTTCTTCACTTTCCCTCCTTTGTGTTTTGGCCTCATAGGCATTTGCCCTCTTTCATTATTGACTATCTTCTGCTCCTGACATGGTGATTTAGGGCTGATGGTGGGAAAAATTGGGAAAGAGGAGTGAAATGGAAATTATGGTGGGTAGCTTTGCAAATAAGTGATATGGAGGCAAGGTATGTGACTGAGTGTTTGAATTTGAAAGAGGGTTTATTTTGAGATGATTTCTGACAACCCTAATTCACTCTCCCTCAAATGACAACTAATTTGTTCATGGAGACCAAAAATATTGGTTTACCTTGCCTTTAAGACCTAGGGTTTCACAACTAGGGTCTAATCATTCCTTAGCCACCAAATGACTTAAAAATATTTGAGGAAAAGAAAAAGGCCACCTACCAACTTTTTCCTCTTCTGCA
Source organism: Pinus albicaulis (assembly GCA_034641835.2). NCBI lineage: Eukaryota > Viridiplantae > Streptophyta > Pinopsida > Pinales > Pinaceae > Pinus > Pinus albicaulis. The sequence goes on along the minus strand of CM076580.1, from coordinate 219,173,661 downwards.
GGCTTTGGAGGTAATTTGGAGGATGATCTTTAGCTTTTGGGAAAAAAATTTCCTTCTTTGAAGAGCCTTTGCATTAGCGCAGCGCTGAGCAGTCCTGCCCATGGATTAGTGCAGCACCGAGCAGTCGTGCCAATGGATTAGCGCAATGCCACTTATTTGCGCAGCGCCAAAAAAGGGTCAACTTGCAGACAAGTTTTTATAACCTTCCCAAAGTCTTATTTGGGCTCGTGATAGCTCGTTGAAAATATTAACCTATCTACTTTACAAATATACCATTTTTTCTCTAATTGGATTTTATTTTCCATGTCAAAAGTTGTGTTTCCCAAGATTGGAAAAATAGTGCTGAGTGATGGTGCAGAAATGTAGAATGCTGGTGTAGACAACTTTTGGAGGCCTTCCTTAACTTAAAATTGAGCTCATGATTGCTCATTGGAAATCTCTTCAAGTCTAATTGTCATTTTACTCATCAATAAATTCATTTGGACACTCCATCTATGGGAAATCCTAATTTTCCCAAGGGAACTCCAACTGTACAGAAATTCTCCTAGGACACCTGTATTTTATATTGCTCCCAAACCATGATACCTGTGTAAAAAATAAAGTATTTTTTCTTCTTGGGATTATTATGGACAAACACCTCTCTCACATTTTTCAAATTCATCTTTGTTTGGTCATAAACACAGTTTGAAGCAAAACTGACCCTAGGTGTGACACATGGCTTGTCTCTTGGAATGAATTCTTGGAAAATGACGGAGGCATGATGTTTATGAGTTGGTATGGAATTATGCTTTCTGACATGATATATAAAATGGATCCTTTTCTCTTATGCCTCCTTTTCTTAGCAACCCCTAGCTTAGTTGGAAGAGGAAATTAGGGTTTGGTGTAGGGGATTTAGGACTGCCTTGTAGAGGGAGGGGAATGAAGGGGTTAAGGGTTGTATAAATTATTGGGGAAATTGTGGGGAATAGGGATAGATGTTAGAGAGTATGGGAAAGTGGAATTTCAATTATTGAGTGAGGGGAAAGGTTCCAAAAGGGAAAAACACAGGCCTAGTCTCGAAAAGTGTCAAATTGTAACAATAGGCTAGGTTTTGTAGAAAAATGACAAGTTTGAGGGATAGCAGTGATGGGAAGTGTTTATAAAGGTATATTAAGGATAGGATTAGTTTTAAGAGCATCAAGATACAAGCCTTGTTGATTTTTTAACCATGGAGGTCATGAAACCAAGAAAAAATGCCCTCAAAAACCCTAGTTGGATAATGGAGTCATAGGCAAGGAAAAAATAGAGTAATGAGATTATGGGTGTGAAAATGGGATAGAGATGAGAGGAATGAGTCCATGAGGGATCTTTCGTGAGTGATAGGCTGACTATGACATGATAGAGTAGGGAGATAGTGAAAATTTATCCTAAGGATAATGAAGGCAGTGAGATTTCTAAAACTCACAATATTCATGAATTTTGTTTTTAGAAATCTAGGATAAGAATTTAGTCATCTACAAAATAGAAAAAATTACTGATGACTGAAAAATTCCTCCTTGGCTCTGCTACTTGAATCTGCAAGAAAACTACCTGCTCATGCAACCAATATTGACAAATTTATGATGAAGGAAATGGAAAATATGAGTTTAATTTGGAAAGAAAACCTACTTTAGCCTACAAACAGAAATCTAACTCAGAATTCTAAACATGTTCATGACACTACAGCAACCTAACTACTCTTTTGAAGAAATCATAAAATAAAAATAAATTTTGGCCTGTTGAGAAGGTCTACACTCCTCAAGTTCCAATGAAATAGATGATAGGGGGAGGCTTTACACACATCTTTCTGAGTTTATAAACTATTCTACCCACATGTAAGAAAGCTTAATCTACAACAAATACAAATGGAAGAAAAATAAAAAATAGTGAATTGAAAATTAAGCAAACTAGCTAAATACACATAAGAAAACTAGCTACAATGACATAAAAGTAAAGAATGAATACACAAGAGAGACTAAGGCCAATGGATTGGGCCCTAACCCACAAGCCTAGCCCTCTTGAACTAGATTAGTTTAGCACAATCTGAATACTCATTTTGTTGTAGAAAATAGTGTCATTACATCAACATGAAAGTCTCAGTAACCTATTACAAGAGCTAAGAGACTATTAGCTTCCTTCAAAGTTCAAATCCTAATGATCTCTTTATCAACCCTATTTAACCTAGAGGGTAGTTACCAACTGCTCCCTAGAAAGTATGCGATGTGTCCACTTTGACTGCAAGTGAAGTGTAGCTTTGGTGCACTTGATCTTGAGTTTTCTTGGTTGCGTTTGATTTCAGGCTATTTGAGGGAATCTAGAGCATCCCTTGGCTAACTTTGGGAGTTAAGGACGTGGAAAATCCCCCTAGAATCTCTCCTTGTTGTCTACTCCGAGATTTAATGGAAAAATATTCATAAAAAATGCAATATCTTCTTGATTTTCCTGCATTTAACTCATGTTAGGTATTCGAAGTATGACAAGCCTTAATCACCATCTACACTAGCAACATAAGACCATAATATAATTAAATGTGAGAAAAAGAGACTTAATAAGGAAAAAAGGTGACAATTAACCCCTCCAAATTTACCTAATGATGGAGCTCATCATCACCCCCCCTACCAAATGGTTGCTCATCCTCTTAGAAACTTAGTCCTCCTTTTGCATTTCTTTCAAAGCTTTAATGGACCCTCCGACTTCCCAAGGAAGAAGTGTGGGATTCCCTGCAGGAGGGTAAAGCCATCATTATTTTATGCTTCTTCCTATTCTTTGTTCTTCTCATCTTGGTCCTTGCCATCACTCATCCCCAACAACAAGGGTGGACTGAGTTCCAAACCAAGCCACTGAATATTTCTAGCCTACATGGCCCTCTTGTATAGTGGTGCTCTTTCTAGGGCACCTCTCAATTTTTCTAGTGTGTGGTACTCCATGTTTTTAAGGCTGTGAGGGAGGATATTCCATCTCCTTTGACTAGCCATTACGCACTCATCTCCCAACAAGCCATTATGCACTCATCTCCAAACAACCTAGAAACATCATCAAAGTGAGCCATGGCCTGAGCTTGTGTGTGGAGGTATTTTCCTCCAAGTGCAGGATCCTTTTCTATCTTAAGATGGTTGTTGATGACTCCCCTAGGGCTGAATAGTTCTGCCCAAATGTGTAAAGGTTCTATGCTTTCTCTCCTCATAACCCTTCTTGCTTATATTTCTCTATTCTCTTCATTAACCATCCATGATGCCAATGCCATTAACTGCATGTCTCCCATCCTAGGATTGGGGTCCCGAATGTTCAAGTCTTTCAACACAAGGTTATGCATGTAGAATTTTGCCATTTTTGCCTTATCTTCCATACTTGATTGGTTGCAAAAATCAATGAACTGTCTACAGTTTTGAAATAGTAAGGATTCATGGGAGGCTAGTGTTTTGATTTGAAATAGGAGCCATTTCCCCTTGAGGTAAACTACATAAGAATATCACGGATATCTATGTTGAATGGCCTCCATGCACAAATCTTCCATGGTGGCCATTTTTTTTCCTTTTGTTTGAAGTTTCTCCTGCAATGATACATTCTCAGCTTGGGCCTTCTAAAGATGCTCTTTTAACATGTATTATATGAGCCTAACATTAGAAAAATCCTTCCCCAACTCAACCACTTTTCCCTCCATAACCCTTATGTCAAGCACACCTTGAGATGTGGCAAGCTTCATCCAATGATGAGTGTGTGCCCTCTCCTCTTCCAACTATTAGAATAAAGGCACTCTGAACTTCTAAGGAATCAATCTGCCCCCTTCAATGTATGTTTAGTAGGAGCTGAGATTGGATTGAGGGCTAGGGTTTGGCACTACTACTACATATTTGAGGACTGGTTTTGGTGAGGTGGGCTCTTCCTTGTCATATTTTTCTCCCTCTTTTTCATATTTTCCTTCATCTTGTTCCTTTTCCTCAACTTCTTTGATCTCTTGCCCATCTATGGATATCATTTCTTCCTCAACCAAGGTCTTTTTCTCTAATTCTTAGTCTGCTAGAGTTTCCTGTAGCAAAAACATAGTTTCCTGTGTTGGCCACCTATAAAATTTGTTCCATCAACAGGTGGCCAAAACATTGTTTAGCCTTCAAGGAACAGTTTTCATTGCAGAAAAGTGTATCTCTTGAAGCCTCTGGAAGACATCATAATCCTTGTTTCAATCTTCATTGTTGTTTCCATTTTACACTTAGAGATCCTGCTGATTCCCAAAAAGAGTACTGCTGCAAGCACCATTTTCCCCTCCCTCCTCTTAAAAAACTAACCTTTCTTTATATTCCTCCATTTCCCATGAAAACCCCTCATTTTCAAGTTTCTCCCCTTTCCACTTCATAAAAACCCTTGATAAGGTTTTAAGACTCTCTCTTAACCTTATCGAAAGCCTCAAATCCCTTTCAAAATCCTTGAAAAACCATTAAAATGCATATTTTCCATGTATTGGACTTAAGCCCCCTCGGGCTAAGTCTTTAACCCTTTTCTTCCATACACTCACACCTTGGAACTAAGCACTAACCTTTTTCCGGCGCTTATCGCATAGCAAACACAAGAGCGCAAGTCTTTATGCCATTATAAAAATTCTGATGCGATCGCATCACAATATTCCAATGAGAAGATTAAAGCGCCCGCGCCCGATCTGCGATTGCGATTGGCCCTTGTTATATAAAGTCCCGGGCCCATTATATTCCATAAGACCAAAGGCCCCGCAGTCAGGCGCTTATCCTATATCACATATATAGCCTGTCCAAAACCATAAAAACCTTTGTTATTTGTAAACTTTGGGTTTTGTTTTATTTTATAAAATTCTTCGCCAGAGCGATTTCTCAATAAATCTACACTGTCGATCTAATCCATAGATCGGACGGTGCGAAGTCATTTTCCCTATGGTCCCCACTACCCATCAGCCGATTTCCCAAAACCGGCGGTATCCATCACACTGCCTTTGGGCAAAAAGTTGTTTTCCCCCAATTGCCAGCGATTCCATAAACTGCTTGACATGCGTCTTGGGCACTGTTTGGAAAATCACCGTCCATCACACGTTACCGTTTGGATGAGGACGCCCAGCGATATTGTCGTGGACCGTCCGATCTGAAGCCGCCCATCCAACAGCTGTCACTCACTGAAGCTGCCCGACACTTAACGTGGTCCCGGCGCGGCATTAAATCATTTTCCACTGTCGATCTGATCTGCAGATTGATGGTCCACATTCTGTTGCCCTATTTCCTCCGTTTGACTTTCAACCTTTGCTTCCGACCGTCGATCTCTGCGCGATCGACGGCTTAGATTTAATCTTCTTCCGCCCATTCCACGATCTCTCCCGATCAATCCTGACCGTTGCATGATGCCATCCAATGGCCATGCTTCCTCCACTCGTCCTTTGAAGCAGTCAACCTATATATGCAGGATTTTTTAATAGTTTTTTATATTTTTGCAGGGTTTAAATGGTTTTTCCTCTTTTCTGAAGAAAATTTCATAGGACGAGGGTGACGATCCTCCCGCCTGCGATGCACCACGAAATCACTTATAGGTTTTTTAAATTCGCATTTTATCAATGGATTCATGAGGCATTGGTGTCATTCGACCCCTGTACAACCCTGCGCACCAGAAAACACAGTTAATCGGGCACCATTCAGAGAGTATCAGAGATGAAGGCCAGAATGAACCAGGACAGAAGATGGAAGACATATTTCCAGGGATCATGGCTAAGAATGTTTATCAAAAGCCTAATCCCCGATTCAAAACACAGGTTAAAGAATATCTGAAGGGTCTTGTCAATAGGAAAGCTTCCACCGCCTTAAGCAAAGGCCAATTGAACCCTTTTCAACTCCTTAAGACACCTGCAGCCTCACAGAAAATCAAAGGCCGCCGAACAATTAATACTAATCAAGGATCTTATCTCTAAATTGTCGGCAAAACTATTTTAAAAGATTAAAGAACAGTCCAGAAGCAGATCTTTTCAATCATTAGGCCTCGAAAGGAACAAATAGAGTTATGAAGCAGAGTTATAAATGATTACATTCCCGCCTTATGCATTTCCTGGTTCCCAAAGGCCATGAATTGCATTGATTACATAATTAATGATACTTGACCCCTGGGAAATCCTCCCACCTCTTCATTCTTCTATAAATACTTCTGTAGAAGATGAGCAAATGTTGGTCTTTGGACATCTGAATGTACGTAATAGTTATTTTGAAGCTATTGATGCCTTGTTTGTGACTCAAAGATATATAAGCTGATATGGGAAGTTCGAAGTTGTAGAGACCCACCAGGCTTGCTGATTGTAACTGGTTTGAACATCTAATACAAGCTGTTGATTTATGGGATCCTGATTTGTGTCAATGGTCATGTGTTTCTCACTGTCAATTGTTATTTTGCTTAATTTTTTCACTCTGGTCACTTTCTCTGATAAAGAGCAACAAACATAGAGCTAGGATTTACTTTCAACAGTACCCTACTATTACTGAAAGCTTTATTGTCTATGTTTTCTTCATTTGAACGTTCTCTTTGAAGAGTACATCTATGCAGGTCAGTTTAAAGGCACTTGCCTGATCTAAATTGCTCTTTGTCACTATTATCCATGTTTTCCTTATTGAATATGCTGAAAGCAGGGTAGTTTAAAGGAACTTATCTGATCTTAAGCTTTCAACTGTTTTTTAATGTTTCTTAACTGAAAGTACTTCAAAGTAGGCTAGTTTAAATGTATTAACCTGATCTCAGAATACTTTATGTTTTTGTTATTGAAAATGTTGAAATCAAGGTAGTTTAAAGGAACTTACCTGATCTTAATCTTTTCAACTGTTACCTATGTTTTTTTCTTATTGAATATGCTGAAAGCAGGGTAGTTTAAAGGTACTTACCTGATCTTAAGCTATTCAACCATTTTTTTTAAATGTTTCTAACTGAAAGTACTTCAAAGCAGGCTAGTTTAAAGGTATTAACCTGATCTCAGAAAACTCTCATGTTTTTCTTTAAGTACATGCTGAAGAAATATAGTTTAAAAGAACTTATTTGATATTAGGCTGTTTCACTATATCTTCATTTGTTTGTTCTTCATTTCCTATCTGTTTCATTCCATAAATTCACCTTAAGAGATCCTTTAACATAAGTGACTTGCCCCATGGATCCTGCTTGAACCTTGTTGTCCGATTGAAATCCTCCTATGACTCCATAGCCCAATGGGTTAAAACTGTCTTTGCCTTTCTGTCAGCCAAATCATTCCTTCACCTGCAGACACCTTCACCCTTCATTTTGAAACTGCCTTCACCTTCATCATGTCCTTGCCCAACCAAACCAAACAAAACCCAAGCTCTTCATAACTAGCCCAATATCACAATTTCAGCTATTAAAGATCACATCTTTAAACTCATTCATAAAGAGATCCCTCTCTGGATTCAGGAGGGCTAGATCCTAGAATCCCAAAGTTGGTTGAAATAATTGTTGCTTCTGCAGTTTTAGTCTTACCAATCTGCTAAAATTACAGATTCTTAACATTTCTGGTGACTCCACTAGGGAACTGAACCCAGAAACATTTTCATTTAAGGGTAACCTTAGGATATCAGTGATTTGGTTCAAAAACATTTGCTATATTAACCAGCTGAGCCACCAGAAACTAACATTTTTAGCAACTCCGCTGGGGAATCCAAACCCTATACCTTTGTTGTGTTCTCCCACACTCTTAGACAGAGTTTGGAAAGGGCCAGGTAGCCTCCGAATCTCATCCTCTTTCAGAGGTGACGTACCTGGTGAATGCCCTCCCAGTCAATCTCTGGTTTGAGTTTCCTTGAACATTTCATAAGAACTTGAGAGTAAAAGCAGCCTTTTCAAGCACTACCGAAGAATGGTAATCATGATAAAACTTGTTTGAATCAGTGACAAACTAGGTAAACCCTAGGATTCTCCTAAGACTTTATCCAACCTTGAAAAATCAGCTGGCTTAGCCATAAGAGTAAACTGTCTCTTTCTCATAACCGTAGCTAAGTTTTGAAACAGAGTTAGGATATTCTTAAAAAACCATACAACTGAAAAATAACTTATAAAAGCCTAAAAATATTTCATATTGGTATTCAATAAACATGGTGGTGGACCATAAGACCTTTTACCTATGAAAAGAGCTAAAAAATTCCACTTGGCGACTCCACAATCCTGAACAAACCTTAAGACTCCATTGGGAAGAACCGTTATCATTATAATACCTTTCAAACTCAGTCACAAGACTGCAGGATTAAAATTTTTCCAAAACAGACTAGTTAACCTCTTAAAGATTGTCATACCTGGTTGAACTTATCTTGTTTATTTGGATCTGAAAAACACAGCATAGTGGCTTCTAGAAAGATTCACACTAGAGCGTATCCTGACCCTGATCCACCTGAAATAGTTGATAACCCAGAAAGTATCCTTAGGAAGTCTCCTAAGATTAATTTATCAACTGTTTTCAGATCACCCTTGAGAGCTAATTCAGTCCTTGAAAATATTTCAGCTCTACAACAATCTCAAGTTGACTTAGTAAATCCATTTAGAATTATGTCCCTTAGTGATTTAGATCAGTTAGATTCTGATTCTTCACTATCATCCCCGGAAAGAAGTGAACCTCTTGGCGGCAAAGAAACAACACCTCCTGATTTGCATTTTCTTCACAATTTAGGTGTCTCTCATCCAAGATCAACTCAGCAGTCTATTCCTGACCCCTCCACTTCTGCTCACCCTATATCCATTGTTCAAACCACCCCACTTCACCCCACTGTCCCTCTTGTAAATCCACCTCCACCTCCTGCCATGGCCGCATGGTATGCTCCCCTAGACCTTCCTGTACCACTAGTCAATCTTCCACAGGACTATCAGTCCAAAATTCCATTATATGATGCTAACAATGCTACAAATACATCACAACATGTGGATAAGATGAATGACTACTTTGCCAGAAATGAAATTGATGATTATTCAGTCAAACTTAGGTTATTTGCTCAGAGTTTAGGGGGAGAAGTGAGGAAATGGTTCAAAGGTTTAACCCCCCATAGTATCCGTGATCTACAAGCCTTCCATCAAACATTCTTAAACAAATGGGAAGTAAATAAAAACCCTCTCCAAGTCCTTTCTGACTATAAGAATCTCCATAGAGACACTGGGGAAAGTGTGCAAGCTTATTGCACTAGATTCAATAGTGTGTATAATGCACTTTCCCCAGAACTAAAACCTCCACAAGGCTCAGCTTTGAACAAGTTTCCTAAAGGGTTCGACCCTGAGATGGCTTATCAGCTGAGAGAGAGAGATTTTGCAACTCTTGAAGATATGCAAAAGGATGCTCTTTCTGTGGAAGTCAACTTGATGGAGAAGAGGGCAAGAATGAAAACTGAAAAAAGGGTTTCCTTTAGAGAAGAATCCACACCTTCTACTTCCAATTCAAAGATGGAAAGAATGATGGAGGAGATGATGAAGAAAATTAGCATCCTTGAGAGAGCACAAGCAAGTCAAAACCAAACTGCTCCTCAAAACAAAAACCAAAATCATAATTTTAGAAGGACCCAACCTCCAAACAGACCTAGGGAAGATGATCAACAGATCACTCCTCCCTTTCATCAAAACTATATAAGTGAGGTTGAGGAAACAGAGGAGATAACGGAGGAACATGATATCAACATGTTGGGAGTAGATAATGATGACTTTGAGATTCATTTTGATAGGGAACAAGGTTTTCATACCCCTTATGATGACAACAAAGATGATAATGCAAGTTATTTTCAGGACATGGAAAACGTTATCATAGATCCTCAAAAAGAGTGTGACCTTAGAAGAAAAACCAATCAACAAACTCCCAACACCAAAACCTCTGACAGATCTTCACAAAATAACACTACAACCAAGCCTAAAATGGTCAAACAAAAGGATAAAACAGTAGCTGTGAATTCTGATAGAGATAGAGAGAAAGGCACTCAAAACAAAGAAAATCAGAGTGCGGACATTAGTAGTACTACCACTTTATCTAGTACTCCTGTTAAGACCATTTTTTCAAAAACGAGTAGAACAAATCAGCAAGCTAATGTTGTTGATAGACTGGCAGCTAGTAAGGCTGAGACAAGTTCATCAAAGAACCAGATTCTTTTCAGCCTAGAGCAGGAAATTTCAAAGATCAGAATCTCTGTTCCCCTGACTGAGTTAGCTGCCCAGAATGTATATAGGACCCAAATTTTGAAGTCTTTAAATATTGAAGATAATAATGACTCATTCAATCTTAATGATTACCATCCAGAGCTCATTTTTGGTCCTAAGATTGAAGGTATATATCAAGAGGGACCTGTACCTCCCTTTTATGTGAGTTTTAATGTTCATGACAAGATCCTTCATAATGCTATGCATGACTCTGGAGCCTCGCACAACCTTATGCCAAAGGTGATAATGGAAAAACCAGGATTAGAAATAACCAGACCTTACAAGGATTCATATTCGTTTGATTCAAACAGAGTAAGGTGCCTTGGCCTGATCAAAGACCTTTGTGTGAGTTTGACCCAAATCCCAGCCAAGTGCATGGTGATGGATGTTGCGGTGGCTGATGTGCCCCCTAAATATGGCATGTTGTTTTCAAGATCATGGGATGCCAAGCTCCAAGGTACCATACAGATGGACATGACATATGCCACTATCCCTATTTTTAGCCAGCTCAGAAGAATGTACAGAGAATCACACATGAAGTTCATGGTTAGTAGCCCAGATAAGCTTGAAAATTCTCCCATTTATTCTGTCCATACTGATCCGGATTCATTTATCTTTTACAATAATGAATCCACAAAACAGTCAGAGCCAGAACACAGTGACTCACATAAACAGTTAGAAACCCCCAATCTAGAAATAAATGTAGTTCTAGATATGGAAGAAAATGAGAGAGAAACTTTGGAACAGCATGTTGAAATAACGGACCAGACTGAACAAAGCCAAGATGGCAAATGACAGACTGCCCCACGTTCAGCTCCATGACAAACCTGAGGAGGTGAAACAAATACAACTAAGTGCCGAGATTTCACAACAACCCTTGAGCACATTGGTTGAAGAGGACAATAACCAAGACGAAACCGAAAATAGTCCTCTGTGGAGTATGTATTTTTATGGGTCATGAACTAAGAGCAATGCTGGTGCAGGTGTCTGGATTGCCAACACTGAAAACAACCACACAGAAAACATTTCCTGCAAATTAAACTTTCAGTGTTCCAATAACATAGCAGAATATGAATCCCTTCTCTTAGGCTTGCATCTATTGAAAAAGTTAGGAGCCAGAAGAATTAATGTATATGGGGATTCAGAACTAGTCATTAAGCAAGTCAATGGGGAATATAACGCAAATCATCCTAGACTTAGAGCTTACCGAAACGATGTCATGGACCTTTTAAAAACTTTTGAGTCCAAATTGATTTTTGTTCCAAGAAAAAGGAATATTGCCGCACACAATTTAGCTTTTGCGGCTAGAACATGCTTAACGCCATTTGAAACCAAAGACTGTACAACCCAAATTAAGTTTAGACCAGCTGTGCCAGATAATGAACAATATTGGCAGGTCTTTGAGGGTGACAAACAGATAGAGGATTTTCTGCTGGGCAGGAACGAATTTGAGTCATCTGATTCAGATTCTAAATCCGATGAAAATTGCCTAAACGAAAAGTCCCCTAAAAAAAAAAAACCATCTGGTCCCGTAGAAATCAACATGTTAAATAAAAAACTTGAAACTCATACTGAAGAAAACAAGGACACAGAAAGCGAATACATTGAGGTATTGTTGTCAAAGGACAAGAACATACCCAGGGGGCTAGCACCGTTAGAAGACCTCTTTTATTTTAACGACGTAGCAAAGAAGCCCACCGTAGAATACACAGAGTCTGAGGTCGAGGAATGCAACATAGGCACCAAGAATCAGCCTAAAATGATTAAATTAGCTAGGTCCTTGCCACCAGACATGAAAAGGAAATGCGTTGACTTGTTTAAAGAGTTTGGCAACATGTTTACCTGGAGCTATGAAGACTTGAAAGCCTACGATACAAAAATCATCCAGCACAAGATCCCTTTGAAAGAAAACCAAAAACCCTTTAAGCAAAAACTGCGTAGAATTAATCCAATACAACTGCCTCTAATAGAAAAGGAAATCAAGAAAATGTATGAGGCGAGAATCATTGTGCCTGTGAGGTTTTCAGACTGGGTTTCTAACCTTGTATCCATGAGGAAAAAGATAGGAGAAATCAGATTGTGCGTTGATTTCATAAACCTTAACAGAGCCTCCCTAAAAGACAACTACCCTTTACCCAAAATGGAACACATTCTACAAAGGGTAGCCGGTTCGAAGAGGATTTCTCTGTTAGATGGTTTTTCAGGATATAACTAGGTTTTAGTACTCCTAGAAGACCAACTCAAGACAGATTTCACCACTCCTTGGGGCACTTTCATGTATGTGAAAATTCCTTTTGGATTAATGAATGCTGGGGCCACTTTCCAAAGGGCCATGGACATTGAATTTTCAGATGAGATAGGGCACTTCATTGTAATTTACCTTGATGACATAACAGTTTATTCCAAATCCGATGAAGAGCATCTAAAACATTTAAGAAAGGTCCATGAAAAGTGTATAAGGTTTGGGTTATCTTTAAATCCCAAAAAGACAGTGTTTAGCCTTCAGGAAGGTAAACTCCTTGGCCATATCATATCAGAAGAAGGGATTAAAATAGATCCAAATAGAGTTGAGGGAATACTATAGATTAGCCAACCAAGGAACAAAAAATAATTGTAGTCCTTTATTGGAAAGATTAACTTCTTAAGGAGTTTTATTCCCAACTTAGCAGAGCTCCTTAGAAACATGACTAATATGCTCAAGAAAGAAGTAGGAGTGAAGTGGACTGTAGAAACCAAAAAATCCTTCAAATCGGTAAAACATGCACTCGCTCGGGCACCAGTTCTAATCAGCCCAGAATTTTCAAAAGAGTTCCTTATTTTCTGCTTTACCTCAGAACATACTGTGGCTGCAGTCCTGTTGCAGAAAAATCCAGAGGGACAAGAACAGCCCATTGCTTTTTTCAGCAAGGCTTTAAGGGATGCACCCTTGAAATATAACATAATGGAAAAATAGGCCTATGCTTTGGTAAAAGCCTTAAAGGACTTCAGGGTGTATATTCTACATTCCCACATCATTGCCTATGTACCTAATATAGCAGCAATCCATTTACCTCTCTTTCCATCTGGGTCTTGTGAAAAGATGTCTTTTACCACTATATTAGAGTATGACTTGGAAATCAGACCAACCAAACTTATTAAAGGTCAGGGATTAGCTCAACTAATGGCTGAATCTAATCTACAAGCCCTTGACATTAACATGGTAGATGCCTTGGATGAACATGAATAATTACTTGCTCCCACTGTCGAAAAGCAGTTTCAAAACTTACCTTGGTACATTGATATCCTGTATGTGCTTGCAAATCTTAATGCTCCTCCTGATTTATCAAAAAAAAAGGCAAGGATTTTAAAGTTGAAAACTAGGAACTATTGCATTTTAAATGAATGTTTATTTTGGAAAAATGTTGATGGTTTATTGCTTAAATGTTTTCCTGAAGTTGATGTAGAAAGGATCAAGCATGAATTCCATGAAGGAGAGTGTGGAGGCCATCTTTACTGGAAAACCACAGCCAATAAAATCCTTAGAGTTGGCTATTACTGGCCCACCCTCTTCCAGGATGTCCATAAAATGATAGTTGCTTGTCACAAGTGCCATATTTTTGAAGGCAAAAGAAAACTTCTTCCTTTACCATTACTACCTATCACTGTTGAAGCTCCTTTTCAACAGTGGGGCCTAGATTTCATAGGGGAAATCCATCCTTCGTCGTCTGCCCAACACAAATGGATTCTCACAGCCACTGACTATTTCAAAAAATGGATTGAATCCATCCCTTCTAGGAATGCCACAGATTCTGTCATTATAAAATTCCTTGAAGACCATATCTTGTCTAGATTCGGATGCCCTAGGAATATTATTACTGATAATGTTGCTGCTTTTTGTTCCAAAAAGATGATTGATTTTTGTCATAGGTATCAGATTACACTTGGTAATTCTACTGCTTACTACCCTCAAGGTAATGGGCTAGCCGAATCATCAAATAAAAGTTTGGTGACCATCATCAAGAAGCTGCTTGAAGAGAACAAAAAATCATGGCATAACAAGTTGGTGCATGCTCTGTGGGCAGACGGATTGACCACAAAAAATTCCATTGGAATGTCCCCTTACCAACTTGTTTATGGAGCAGATGCAGTGTTTCCCACTAACCTAGGTGTACCAGTAATAAAATTAATCCAAGAAATACAGTCAGAAGAAGACAACATGATTAGGAGAATCAGTCAAACAATACATGTTCAGCAGACTAGGGAAGAGGTTTACAATAGGGCTCAGAAGGTGCAAGAAAACATAAAGAAGTTGTTTGACAAAAGAACAAAGGCTTGTGTTTTCAACATTGGAGATAAGGTACTCAAATGGGATTCTAAAAGAGAGGATAAGGGTAAACATGGTAAATTTTATATTTTGTGGCAAGGTCCTTACATCATCCAGTCCACCGTTGGTCCTAATGCCTTTTTACTACAAGAGTTAGATGGCACAGATCTGTTTGGGGGTCTTGTCAATGGCAGGGTCCTTAAGCATTACTACTACTGAGTTCGATTTTAAAGCTTTCATTTCCATTATAAATACCATTTGCTTTGTTCAGTCTTATAAAAGAAAAAGTACAAAAACAATAAAAAGGAAAGAAAAGAGGGCAGGTTGTGAAAACAAGAAAGGTACAACCCCATACCAAAAAGAGAAGCAAATTCTGAAAATGTGCAAGCTCAAATGCCACGCCTGAATAACACACTTCTAGTTAGTCAAACTGACTAATATTCACTAATTAGCTTTAAATTTTCTACTGATAGGATAGTGAATTAGATTTTCCAAACTGTTTAATCTTGGCTTATCAGTAGATAGATTAGGATAGAAATTAAAGGTTCAAACATGTTCAAAATATGATCCTAAGTTTCCAAAGGGAGATGACTCAAATCTGTTTTTTCTAAGTCAAGAAGAAGTAAATCTGGTTCTAATTAGCTCAAAATATGAACCAGAGAAAAAGGAAGAAACAGCTCAAACAAAAGCCGAAACAGAGCTGTGAAAAGAGGAGGCCATGATAAGAATTTTTCAGATCTTAAGCCTTCCATTTTTTATTTAAATATTTCTGCAAAATAAATGTCTATGTGCTGCTTGTTCTTATGCCATAGATCACAGCAATTCAAACTGCTTAATCTTGACTTGACTGTTTTTAAATTTCCGTTATAGAATTTAGAGAATAAAATCTGTTAGACTGTTTAATCCTAACAGATTGGTAGAATAGGTAGAGAAGCATCTGAACTCAACTGTTTAATCTAAGTTCAGGGAGAAATAAGGAGTAGAATTAGATTAGGTTTATGCTTTCAAAAGAAATAAGATATTGTAAAGAGTTTGCCAGTCCAAATGCACTCTAAATGAAGAAAAATTTTAGGTCAGTAGGATTGGGTAGGTAGAAAGCTTGTTGATGAAAATCCATTGTTTTCATAGCTGCTAATATGCTTTCAGAGAAGATCATCCCATCAAAGGAAGAGCAGCCCAATGGATCAGGCACAGGTCAGAATCCCAGAGAATATAATGGATGAGGCACAGGTCAGCCTCCCAGAGAATCCAAGTCAGAAGTTCTTGATGCCTTCAAGAAGGTATCATCCCCAAGTGGAGCCACTGTTGGCCACCTATAAAATTTGTTCCATCAAAAGGTGGCCAAAACATTGTTTAGCCTTCAAGGAACAGTTTTCATTGTAGAAAAGTGTATCTCTTGAAGCCTCTAGAAGACATCATAATCCTTGTTTCAATCTTCATTGTTGTTTCCATTTTACACTTAGAGATCCTGCTGATTCCCAAAAAGAGTACTGCTACAAGCACCATTTTCCCCTCCCTCCTCTTAAAAAAATAACCTTTCTTTCTATCCCTCCATTTCCCATGAAAACCCCTCATTTTTAAGTTTCTCCCCTTTCCACTTCATAAAAACCCTTGATAAGGTTTTAACACTCTCTCTTAACCTTATCGAAAGCCTCAAATCCCTTTCAAAATCCTTGAAAAACCATTAAAATGCATATTTTCTATGTATTGGACTTAAGCCCCCTTGGGCTAAGTCTTTAACCCTTTTCTTCCATACACTCACACCTTGGAACTAAGCGCTAACCTTTTTCCGGTGCTTATCGCATCACAAACACAAGAGCGCAAGTCTTTATGCCATTATAAACATTCCGCTGTGATCGCGCGATCGCATCGCAATATTCCAATGAGAAGATTAAAGCACCCTCACCCGATCTGTGATTACGATTGGCCCTTGTTATATAAATTCCCAGGCCCATTGTATTCCATAATACCAAAGGCCCCGCAGTCGGGCGCTTATCCTATATCAAATATATATCCCATCCAAAACCATAAAAACCTTTGTTATTTGTAAACTTTGGGTTTTGTTTTATTTTATAAAATTCTTCGCCAGAGCGGTTTCTCAATAAATCTACACCGTCGATCTAATCCATAGATCGGACGGTGTGGATTCCTTTTCCCTATGGTCCCCACCACCCATCAGCCAATTTCCCAAAACCGGCGGTATCCATCGCACCGCCTTTGGGCAAAAAGTTGTTTTCCCCTGGTTGCCAACGATTCCATACACTGCTTGACACGCGTCCTGGGAACTATTTGGAAAACCGCCATCCATCGCACATTACCGTTTGGACGAGGACACCCAGCGATATTTCTATGGACCGTCCGATCTGAAGCTGCCCATCCAACGGTTGTCGCTCGCCGAAGCTGCCCGATACTTAACGTGGTCCCGGCGCGGCGTTAAATCATTTTCCACCATCGATATGATCTGCAGATCGACGGTCCACATTCCGTCGCCCTGTTTCCTCCGTTTGACTTTCAACCTCTGCTTCCGACTGTCAATCTCTGCGCGATCGACGGCTCAGATTTAATCTTCTTCCACCCATTCCATGATCTCTCCCGATCAATCCCGACCGTTGGATGATGCCATCCAACGACCATGCTTCCTCCACTCGTCTTTTGAAGGAGTCAACCTATATATGCAGGATTTTTTAATAGTTTTTTGTATTTTGCAGGGTTTTAACTGATTTTTCGCTATAAATTGAAGAAATTCGAAAGTAGAGGGTGACGACCCTCCCGCTTTCGATTCACCAAGGGAAAGTCATTCACAGGTGCCTAATTTCACATTTTCATCGATGTTTATCCAATCACTGATGCCAGATGACCCTGCGCGACCCTGCACATCAGCAAAAACCATGGATTTGGCACAGGCAAAGAGTATCAGAGACGAAGACCAGAATTAACCAGAACAGAGGATTAAAGGACAGATTTGTAGGGATTACGTCTAAGATGCTTATCAAAAGCCTAATCCCCGATTCAAAACACAGGTTAAAGAAGATCTGAAGGGTTTTTTTCAACAGAAATGCCTCCATCGCCACAAAATAAGGAAAATTTATCCCTTTAATTACCACGATGCCACCTGTGCCTCAAAGTATTCAATCAGGAGCTAAATTTATTATTCAGGCACCTACAGCCTCACAGAAAATCAAAGGCTTTCGAACAAATAAATACTAATCAAGGGTTTTATCTCCAAATTGTCGGCAAAACTATTTTAAAGGTTAAAGAACAGTCCAGAAGCAGATATTTTCAATCATTAGGCCTTGAAATACAAAAACAGAGTTATGAAGCAGAGTTATAAACGATTATATTCCCACCTTATGCCTTGCCTGGTTCCCAAAGGCCAGGAATTGCATTGATTACATAATTAATAATACTTGACCCCTGGGAAATCCTCCAACCTCTTCATTCTTCTATAAATACTTCTGTAGAAGATGAGCAAATGTTGGTCTCTGGACATCTGAATGTATGTAATAGTTATTCTGAAGCTGCTGATGCCCTGTTTGCAATTCAAAGATATATAAGCTGACATGGGAAGTTCGAAGTTGTAGAGACCCACCGGGCTTGCTGATTGTAACTGGTTTGAACATGTAATACAAGCTGCTGATTTATGGGATCCTGATTTGTGTCAATGGTGATGTGTTCCTCACTGTCAATTTTTATTTTGCTTAATGTTTCCACTCTGTTCACTTTCTCTGATAAAGAGCAGCAAACATAGATCTAGGATTTACTTTCAACAGTACCCTACTCTTACTGAAAGCTTTATTGTCTATGTTTTCTTCATTTGAACGTTCTCTTTGAAGAGTACATCAATGCAGGTTGGTTTAAAGGAACTTGCCTGATCTAGATTTCTCTTTGTCACTGTTATCTATGTTTTCCTTATTGAATATGCTGAAAGCAGGGTAGTTTAAAGGCACTTACCTGATCTTAAGCTTTTCAACTGTTTTTTAATGTTTTCTAACTAAAAGTACTTCAAAGCAGGCTAGTTTAAAGGTATTAACATGATCTTAGAATAATTTTATGTTTTTCTTATTGAATATGCTTAAAGCAGGGTAGTTTAAAGGCACTTACCTGATATTAAGCTTTTCAACTATTTTTTAATGTTCTCTAACTGAAAGTACTTCAAAGCAGGCTAGTTTAATGGTATTAACCTGATCTCATAATACTCTTATGTTTTTCTTTAAGTACATGCTGAAGCAATGTAGTTTAAAAGAACTTATTTGATCTTAGGTTGTTTCACTATATCTTCATTTGTCTGTTCTTCATTTATTATCTGTTTCATTCCATAAATTCACCTTAAGAGATCCTTTGACATAAGTGACTTGCCCCATGGATCCTGTTTGAACCTCGCTATCCAATTAAAACCCTCCTATGACTCCATAGCCCAATGGGTTAA